>SZWC01000112.1:135775-169015 GCA_023375785.1 Penium margaritaceum | reverse complement strand
TTGCAGGTGCAAACAAGGTAGAATACTGGTGGCTCGGTGTGGCTATTGTGCGCAATGCCTTGACAATGTTGGCATGTGCCACTGACCATGACCACATAGTTTACCAAGTGACTTTAACTTCTGCGAGTTGTGACACGAGTCAGCCACAGTCAGAGTGCCGAATGACATTGCACATCTAATATGCATGACATTGCAGTTATAACCAAGGTAAAAAACCCGTGGCTTGGCACAGCTATTGTATGCAATGCCTTGACAAAGTTGGCATGTTCCACTGACCATGACCACAAAGTTTAGCAAGTACTCTAAACGGCTATGAATCATAACACGGGTCAGCCACGGTCAGAGTGTCCAATCACAGTGCAGATATACTGGGCATGACCTTGCAGGTATAAACAGGGTAGAATACTGGTGGCTCAGCGTGGCTATTGTGTGCAATGCCTTGACAAAATTGGCCTGTGCCACTGACCATGACCACAAAGTTTACCATGTGACTTTAACTTCTACGAATCGTAACACGAGTCAGCCACGGTCAGAGTTCCCAATCAGAGTGCACATCCAATATGCATGACCTTACAAGTATAAACAAGGTAAAAAACCAGTGTCTTGGCACGGCTATTGTGCGCAAGGCCTTGACAAACTTGGCATGTGCCACTGACCATGACCACAAAGTCTACCAAGGACCTTAAACGGATATGAATGTTGAAACGTGTCAGCCACAGTCAGATTGTCAAATCACAGTGCAGATATACAGGGCATGACCTTGGAGGTACAAACAAGGTAGAATACTGGTGGCTCGGTGTGACTATTCTGCGCAATACCTTAACAAAGTTGGCACGTGCCACTAATCATAACTACAAAGTGTACCTAGTACCTTAAACGTATATGAATCATAACACAAGTCAGCCACGGTCAGAGTGTCCAATCACAATTCAGATATACTTGGCATGACTTTGCAGGTAAAAACAAGGTAGAATACTAGTGGCTCGGTGTGGCTATTGTGCGCAATGCCTTGACAAAGTTGGCATGTGCCACTGACCATGACCACAAATATATCCAGGTGACGTTTACTTTGATTAGTCATGAAACGAGTCCGCCATGGTCAGAGTGTCCAATCACATTGCAGATGTAATAGGCATGATCTTGCACGTTCAAATAAGGTAGAATACTGGTGGCTCGGTGTGGCTATTGTGCGCAACGCCTTGACAAAGTTGGCATGTGCCACTGACCATGGCAACAAAGTTTACCAAGTGACTTCAACTTCTACGAATCGTAATATGAGTCAGCCACGGTCAGAGTGCCCAATCACAGCGCACTTCTAATATGCATGACCTTGCAGGTATAAACAAGGTAAAAAACTGGTGGCTTGGTACGGCTATTGTGCGCAATGCCTTGACCAAGTTGGCATGTGCTACTGACCATGACCACAAATTTACCTAATATATTGAACGGCTATGAATCATAACACGAGTCAGCCATGGCCAGAGTGTCCAATCACAGTGCAGATACATTGGGCATGACCTTGCAGGTATAAACAAGGTAGAATACTGGTGGCTCAGTGTGGCTATTGTGCGCAATGCCTTGACAAAGTTGGCACGTGCCACCGACGATGACCACAAAGTTTACCAAGTGACTTTAACTTCTACGAATCATAGCACAAGTCAGCCACGGTCAGAATACCCAATCACAGTGCACATATAATATGCATGACATTGCAAGTACAAATAGGGTAAAAAACCGGTGTCTTGGCACGGCTATTGTGCGCAATGCCTTGAGAAAGCTGGCATGTGCCACTGACCATGACCACAAAGTTTACCAAGTACCTTAAACGGCTATGAATCATAACACGAGTCAGCCACGGTCAGACTTGCAGGTATAAACAAGGTGGAATACTGGTGGCTCGGTGTGGCTATTGTGCGCAATGCCTTGACAAAGTTGGCATGTGCCACTGACCACGGCCACAAATGTATCCAAGTGACTTTTACTTCTATTGAAGATAACACGAGTCAGCGAGGGTCAGAGTGTTCAATCACAGTGCATATGTACTAGACATGATATTGCAGGTACAAACAAGGTAGAATACTGGTGGCTCGGTGTGGCTATTGTGCGCAATGCCTTGACAAAGTTGGCATGTGCCACTGACAATAACCACGATGTTTAACAAGAGACTGTAACTTATACGAATCGTAACACGAGTCAGCCATATTCAGAGTGCTCAATCACAGTTCAGGTGTACTAAGAATGACCTTGTAGGTATAAACAAGGTCAAAAACCGGTGACTTGGCACGGCTACTGTGCGCAATGCCTTGTCAAAGTTGACATGTGCCACTGACAATGACCACAAAGTCTACCAAGTACCTTAAGCGGCTATGAATCTTAACACGACTCAGCCACGGTCAAAGTGTCCAATCACAGTGCACAGGTACTGGGCAAAACCTTAGAGGTACAATCAAGGTAGAATACTGGTGGCTCGGTGTGACCATTCTGCGCAATACCTTGACAAAGTTGGCATGTGCCACTTACCATGACCACAAATGTATCCAAGTGACTTTTACTTCTACTGATCATAACACAAGTCAGCCACGGTCAGAGGGTCCAATCACAGTGCAGATGTACTAGGCATGATCGTGCAGGTGCAAACAAGGTAGGATACTGGTGGCTTGGTGTGGATATTGTGTGCAATGCCTTGACAAAGTTGGCATCTGCCATTGACCATGACCACGTAGTTTACCAAGTACATTGAACGGCTATTAATCATAACAGGAGTCATAACACGAGTCAGCCATGGTCAGAGTGTCCAATCACAGTGCAGATATACTGGGCATGACCTTGCAGGTATAAAAAAGGTAGAATTCTGGTGGCTTGGTGTGGCTATTGTGCGCAATGCCTTGACTAAGTTGGCATGTGCCACTGTCCATGTCCACAAATGTATCCAAGTGACGTTTACTTTCATTGATCATAACACGAGTCAGCCAAGGTCAGATCGTCCAATCACAGTGCAGATGTACTAGGCATGATCTTTCAGGTTCAAACAAGGTAGATTACTTTTGGCTCGATGTGGCTATTGTGCATAATGCCTTGACAAAGTTGGCATGTGCCACTGACCATGACCACAAAGTTTACCAAGTGACTTTCACTTCTACGAATCGTAATACGAGTCAGCCACGGTCAGAATACCCAATCACAGTGCACTTCTAATATGCATGACCTTGCAGGTATAAACAAGGTAAAAAACTGGTGGCTTGGTATGGCTATTGTGCGCAATGCCTTGACAAAGTTGGTATGTCCCACTGACCATGACCACAAAGTTTACCAAGTACATTGAACGGCTATGAATCACAACACGAGTCAGCCACGGTCAGAGTGTCCAATCAGAGTGCAAATATACTGGGCATGATCTTGCAGATACAAACAAGGTGGAATACTCGTGGCTCGGTATGGCAATTGTGCGCAATGCCTTGACAAAGTTGGCATGTGCCATTGACCATGGCCACAAATGTATCCAAGTGACTTTTACTTCTATTGATCATAACACGAGTCAGCCACGGTCAGAGTGTCCAATCACAGTGCTTATGTACTAGGCATGATCTTGCAGATTCAAGCAAGGTAGACTACTGGTGGCTCGGTTTGGCTATTGTGCGCAATTCCTTGACAAAGTTAGTATGTGCCACTGGCCATGACCACAAAGTTTACCAAGTGACTTCAACTTCTACGAATTGTAACACGAGTCAGCCATGGTCAGAGTATCCGATCACAGCGCACATCTAATATGCATGACCTTGCAGGTATTAACAAGGTAAAAAAACCGGTGGCTTGGTACGGCTATTGTGCGCGATGCCTTGACAAAGTTGGTATGTGCTACTGACCATGAACATAAAGTTTGCCAAGTACATTGAACGGCTATGAATCAGAACACGAATCAGCCACGGTCACAGTGTCCAATCACAGTGCACATATCTTGGGCATGACCTTGCAGGTTTAAACAAGGTAGACTACTGGTGGCTCGGTGTGGCTATTGTATGCAATGCCTTGACAAAGTTGGCATGGGCTGCTGACCATGACCACATATATATCCGAGTGACATTTACTTATATTGATCATAACATGAGTCAGCCATGGTCAGAGTGTCCAATGACAGTACAGATGTACTAAGCATGATATTGCAGGTACAAACAAGGTAGAATACTGGTGGTCGGTGTGGCTATTGTGCGCAATGCCTTGACAAGGTTGGCATGTGCCACCGACCATGACCACAAAGTTTACCAAGTGACGTTAACGTCTACGAATCATAGCACAAATCAGCCACGGTCAGAGTACCCAATCACAGTGCTGATATGATATGCATGACCTTGCAGGTATAAACAAGGTAAAAAACCGATGTCTTGGCACGGCTATTGTGCGCAATGCCTTGACAAAGTTTGCATGTGCCACTGACCATGGCCACAAAGTTTACCAAGTACCTTAAACGGCTATGAATCATAACACGATTCAGCCACGATCAGAGTGTCCAATCAGAGTGCAAATGTACTGGGCATTACCTTGCAGGTATAAACAAGGTGGAATAGTGGTGGCTCGGTGTGGCTATTGTGCGCAATGACTTGACAAAGTTGGCATGTGCCACGGACCATGGCCACACACGTATCCAAGTGACCTTTACTTCTATTGATCATAAAGCGAGCCAGCCATGGTCAGAGTGTCCAATCACAGTGCAGATGTACTAGGCATGATCTTGCTGGTACAAACAAGGTAGAATATTGGTGGTTCGGTGTGGTTATTGTGCGCAATGCCTTGAGAAAGTAGGCATGTCCCACTGACCATGACCACAAAGTTTACCAAGTACCTTAAACGACTATGAATCATAACACGAGTCAGCCACGGTCAGAGTTTCCAATCACAGTGCAGGTGTACTAGGCATGATCTTCCAGGTGCAAACAAGGTAGAATACTAGTGGCTTGATGTGGCTATCGTGCTTAATGCATTGACAAGGTTGGCATGTGCCACAGACCATGACTATAAAGTTTACCAAGTGAATTTAACTTCTACGAATCATAACAGAAGTCAGCCACGGTCAGAGTGCCCAATCACAGTGCACATCTAGTATGCATGACCTTGGAGGTACAAATAGGGTAAAAAACAGGTGTCTTGGCACGACTATTGTGCGCAATGCCTTGACAAAGTTGGCACGTGCCACTAGCCATGACCACAAATGTATCCAGGTGACTTTTACTTCTATTGACCATAACACGAGTCAGCCACGGTCAGAGTGTCCAATCACAGTGCAGATGTACTAGGCATGATCTTGCAGGTTCAAACAAGGTAGAATACTGGTGGCTCGGTGTGGCTATTGTGCGCAATGCCTTGACAAAGTTGGCACGTGCCACTAGCCATGACCACAAATGTATCCAGGTGACTTTTACTTCTATTGACCATAACACGAGTCAGCCACGGTCAGAGTGTCCAATCACAGTGCAGATGTACTAGGCATGATCTTGCAGGTTCAAACAAGGTAGAATACTGGTGGCTCAGTGTACGAATGTGCGCAATGCCTTAACAAAGTTGGCATGTGCCACTGACCATGACCACAAAGCTTACCAAGTGACTTTAACTTATACGAATCGTAACACGAGTCAGCCACAGTCAGAGTGCCGAATCACAGTTCAGATGCACTAGGCATGACCTTGCAGGTATAAACAAGGTATAAAACTGGTGTCTTGGCATGGCTATTGTGCGCAATGCCTTGACAAAGTTGGCATGTGCCACTTACCATGACCTCAAAGTTCACAAAGTACCATAAACGTCTATGAATCATAACACGAGTCATCCACGGTCAGAGTGTCCAATCACAGTGCAGATATACTAGGCATGACCTTACAGGTATAAACAAGGTAGAATGCTGGTGGCTCGGTGTGGCTATTGTCAGAAGAATGCAGGCACAAAGCAGCAGTAGCAGAAGCAAGCAGAGGCATCGGAACAACCACGAGTCCGGCACCAAAGTGACGTAAGCAAGAGCGGTCTCGAGGCATTAGTTGCAGAGCTTGATAGAGGCCGAGGTTCAAGAGGAGACAAGGCAGACCGGATGTAGAGAGAGAGAGAGCTTAGACAAAAGACGAGTGATGACTGGTTGATGACTGCGCGAAGGAGCGAGACTGATGGACCAAAGAGTTGAGAGCTGTGAGAGGCTGGAAAAGGCAAGAAATGCGAAGTGTGAGCAGAGCGAAGACACGACGGCAAAGCCGCAGAACCAAAGGGAACAGGATGGGCATAACTGTTCTGGTTGAACTAGGGAGGGAATAAACATCCTCCTTATGTACAGCAGAACAGGATAAAACGGGTATTAACGGCTTCTTTTTCGCTAGCCGCACGCGTGGCGACGTGGTCGCTTCTTAGGGGCAGCTTGCCTCTGGTGGAACGGTCGAGACCGATCAGCCGTTTCCGAGGAATTCGGTGCGGGACCTGAACCGGTAACGAGAGCTTGGATTATCCGATGGATGTATGAGAAGGATCTTGTCGGAGTCATATTTCTGACAGCCATCCTGAGTCCGGCCAGGCATAATCCCCGAGTACTTATAGGGCCTCAGTGTCCAAGTGTCGCTATCTGATGGGGGGATTAACCACTCGACGGAGGGAGAGAATGATCACGTTGCAGAGATTTGGGTTCCACGCTGCTGCCACAAGGGTGTGCCACATTGCTGCGACAGGTGACACTTCGTCGACGATCATGTGGTAGACAGTATGGGTGGTGTCACGTTAGCACCTTTTTATGCCCTGTAAGGTTGTCATGTAAGCCCTTGGAGGACACCCGGGGTTGTCATACACTCCTTCTAGAAAGAGGGAGAGCTTATACCCACGGAGAAAAGAGTGCTTTGTCTTGGTTTGTATGCCACCATACCCGTCGTGGATGTTTTCTCCCAACTGATCAATAATGGGAACATATGTCCAGTTGAGGGCTTGTGCTGCCATAATGATTTGTCGTTGTGGATGCGTGGCATTTGCTGGTGTCTGCTCGCCAGCGTAGCGCAGCAGGTTCATCCTGCTGAAGATGGAGCTGGGGATGGAGAAGAAGGGAGAGAGAGGATGGAAAAGAAGTGCTGCAGAAGGTTTGGCGTGAGTGCAGGGCACTGACGAGTGTGACCAGGCAGATTGGTTTGCCGAGTAGAGGAGATGAGAGAGGATGCTGAGAAGGAGGATGCGGGAGAGTATGAGGATGCTGCAGAGGAGGAGGATGCTTGTTGGAGTGAGCGCAGGGGTGGAACCGCGTGTGATGAGGATGCTGCAGTGTGGATGCAGGTCGTAGCGAGGCTGGCGTTGCGACTGGGCGGGTCCGTGTGCAGAGCAAATGATGTGACTAGAGCGATCAGGAGGAGGCAGAGATGACTGATGAACGAGTGGACGGAGGGGCAGAACCACGTGCGCTGCTCAAATAGAGGTGGTAGAATGCGACAAGGGGAAGGCAGGTGCCAAAGCGCCGCGATAAATTTGCTGCCGGAGTGGGTACAGGCTGCTGTGAAGTGGGCAGCGAGCTCGTGCAGGTCCTTGTTCTGGTCACAGAAGCGGATGATGATCAAGAGGAAGCTGATAAGAGAGGAGTGGGCACAGGGGCGGAACCACGTGCGCTGCGGAAGATTTCGGCGTGGGCGCAGGTCGTCGCGAAGCGGGCGATGCGTCCAGGCGGATCCTTGTGCCGAGCGGACGATACGGAAGCGAGATCCGAGGTAGCTGAGGGTTGAGTGGGCACAGGGGTGGCACCACGTGCGCGGTTGAAGGCTGATGAAGAAGACGGTGTGCACAATGCTGCTGACAAGGAACTTGGGAGGAGCCAAAAGGAGATGAGGCGAGACGAGCCGGTTATGAAGCTGAATAGGCTGGCAAAGAGCGACGTGAGGAAGGCAGATGAGGCTGAGGTAAGGAAGAAGGCTGGAGCGAGGATGATGAGATAGACTGCGAGAAGCAGATGAGGATGAAGATTGATTGACGATGCTCAAGGAGAAAGGGGGAGGCGAGACAAACAGAGGACGGTGAGATGAGAGGCGACGTGGCAGAGAGGAAGAGCGAGACAACCTCTGCCTCTGCTTTCAGGGGAGTGATGGATTGTTCCCTAGTTCACCCTCGGCGGGCAGGAAGACTAGCGGTGTTTGATATCCTCACAGCTAGAGGAAGTTGGTTGCAGCAGAGGGAGTCTTGCGGCGAGTAGAGATTCCAGTCCGCTGATATCAAGAGAGTGATGACTTGTTCCCCAGTTGGCTCATAATGGGAGCAAGAAGACTGGTGGTGTCCGATGTCCTGACAACGGGCGTTGCGCTGCTGCTGCTGATGCTGCGAGAAGGCGGTGCGAGGATGTGGTGCGGCACAACGAGTGCGAAGAGGCTGATGTGGATGGGGCAGATGGCGCAGATGAGGCCGATGAAGGAAGCGAGAAGGACGGAGGTGCTTGCAAGGTTTACGGGATGAGGGGCAGCAGGTAACAAGCGGCAGGAAGCTTCCAAGAAGCTGACATAAGGCGGCAGCTTGGTAGCTGCTTGCAGCTGTTGTTTCATGCATTGACAAAGTTGGCATGTGCCACTGACCATGACCATAAATGTATCCAAGTGCCTTTTACTTCTATTGATCATAACACAAGTCAGTCACGGTTAGAGTGTCCACTCACAGTGCAGATGTACTAGACATGATCTTACAGGTGCAAACGCGGTAGAATACCCGTGGCTCGGTGTGGCTATTGTGCACAATGCCCTGACAAAGTTGGCTTGTGCCATTGACCATGACCACAAAGATGACCAACTGACTTTAAACTATATGAATCATAACACGAGTCAGTCACGGTCAGAGTACCCAATCACACTGCACATATAATATGCATGACCTTGCAGGTATATGCAGGGTAAAAAACCGGTGTCTTGGGACGGCTATTGTGCGCATTGCCTTGACAAAGTTGGCATGTGCCACTGACAATGACCACATAGTTTACCAAGTGACTTTAACTTCTACAAATTGTAACGCAAGTCAGCCACAGTCAGAGTGTCCAATCACAGTTAAGATGTACTAGGCATGACCTTGCAGGTAAAAAAAGGTAAAAAACGGGTGGCTTGGCACGACTATAGTTTGCAAGGCCTTGACACAGTTGGCATGTGCCAATGACCATGACCACAAAGTTTACCAAGAACCTTAAACGGATATGAATCATAACACGAGTCAGCCATGGTCAGATTGTCCAATCACAGTGCACATATAATATGGATGACCTTCAAGAAATACAAAAGGTATAAAAGTGGTGGCTCGGTGTGGCTATTATGTGTAATGCCCTGAAAACGTTTGCATGTGCCACTGACCATTGCCACAAATGTATCCAAGTGACTTTTACTTCTATTCATCATAACACGAGTCAGCCATGGTCAGAGTGTCCAATCACAGTGCAGATGAACAAGGCATGATCTTGTAGGTACAAACAAGGTAGAATACTGGTGGCTCGAAGTGGCTTTTGTGCGCAATGCCTTGACAAAGCTGGCGTGTGCCACTGACCATGACCACAAAGTTTACCAAGTGACTTTAACTTCTACGAATCATAACACGAGTCAGCCACGGTCAGAGTGCCTAATCACACTGCACATCTAATATGCATGACCTTGCAGGTATAAACAGGGTAAAAAACCGGTGTCTTGGGACGGCTATTGTGCGTAATGCCTTGACAAAGTTGGCACGTGCCACTGACCATGACCACAGAGTTTACCAAGTAACTTTAACTTCTACAAATCGTAACGCGAGTCAGCCACAGTCAGAGTACCCAATCACAGTTAAGATGTAATAGGCATGACCTTGCAGGTATAAAAAGGGTAAAAACCTGGTGGCTTGGCACGACTATAGTGCGCAAGGCCTTGACACAGTTGGCATGTGCCACTGACCATGACCACAAAGTTTACCAAGAACCTTAAACGGCTATGAATTATAACACGAGTCAGCCATGGTCAGAGTGTCCAATCACAGTTCATATATACTGGGCATGACCCTAAAGAAATACAACAGGTAGAATACTGGTGGCTCGGTGTGGCTATTGTGCGCAATGCCTTGAAAAAGTTGGCATGTGCCACTGACCATGACCACAAATGTATCCAAGTGACGTTTACTTCTATTGATCATAACACGAGTCAGCCACGGTCAGAGTGTCCAATCACAGTGCAGATGTAATAGGCATGATCTTGCAGGTACAAACAAGGTAGAATACTGGTGGCTCGGTGTGGCTTTTGTGCGCAATGCCTTGACAAAGCTGGCATGTGCCACTGACCATTACCACAAAGTTTACCAAGTGACTTTAACTTCTACAAATCGTAACACGGGTCAGCCACGGTCAGAGTGCCCAATCACAGTTCAGATGTACTAGGCATGACCTTGGTAAACTTTGTGGTCATGGTCTGTGGCACATGCCAACTTTGTCAAGGTAATGCGCACAATAGCCGTGCCAAGCCACCAGTTTTTTACCTTGTCTATACCTGCAAGGTCATGCCTAGTACATCTGAACAGTGATTGGGCACTCTGACTCTGGCTGACTCGTGTTACGATTCGTAGAAGTTAAAGTCACTTGGTAAACTTTGTGGTCATGGTCAGTGGCACATGCCAACTTTGTCAAGGCATTGCGCACAATAGCCACACCAAGTCACCAGTATTCTACCTTGTTTGCACCTGCACGATCATGCATAATACATCTGCACTGTGATTGAACACTCTGACCATGGCTGACTCGTGTTATGATAAATAGAAGTAAAAGTCAATTGGATACATTCGTGGTCATGGTCAGTGGCACTTGCCAACTTTGTCAGGGCATTACACACAATAGCCACACCAAGCCACCAGTTTTCAACCTTTTTTATTTCTATAAGGTCATGCCCAGTATATATGCACTGTGATAAGACACTCTGACCGTGGCTGAATCGTGTTCAGATTCATAGCCGTTTAAGGTTCTTGGTAAACTTTATGGTAATGGTCAGTGGCACATGCCAACTGTGTCAAGGCCTTGCGCACTATAGTCGTGCCAAGCCACCAGTTTTCTTCCTTTTTTATCCTTGCAAGGTCATTCCTAGTGAATACTAACTGTGATTGGGCACTCTGACTGTGGCGGGCTCGCGTTATGATTTGTAGAGGTTAAAGTCACTTGGTAAACTCTGTGGCCATGGTCAGTGGCACATGCCAACTTTGTCAAGGCATTGCGCACAATAGCCGTCCCAAGACACCAGTTTTTTACCCAGTTTATACCTGCAAGGTCAGGCATATCATATAGCAGTGTGATTGGGTACTCTGACCGTGGCTGACTCGTGTTATGATTCGTAGAATTTAAAGTCAGTTGGTAATCTTTATGGTCATGGTCAGTGGCACATGCCAACTTTGTCAAGTCATTACGCACAACAGCCACACCGAGCCACCGGCATTCTACCTTTTTTGCACATGTAAGACCATGCCTAGTACATCTGCACTGTGATTGGACACTCTGACTGTGGCTGACTCGTGTTATGATCAATAGAGGTAAAAGTCAATTGGATACATTTATGGTCATGGTCAGTGGCACATGCCAACTTTGTCAAGGCATTGCGCATAATAGCCACACCGAGCCACCTGTATTCTACCTTTTTTATACCTGCAAGGTCATCCCCAGTATATCTGCACTGTGATTGGACACCCTCGTTGTGGCTGACTCGTGTTTTGATTCATAGTCGTTTAAGGTACTTGGTAAACTTTGTGGTCATGGTCAGTGGCACATGCCAACTTTGTCAGGGGATTGCGCACAATAGCCGTGCCAAGCCACTGGTTTTTTACCTTGTTTATACCTGCAAGGTCATGCCTAGTACATCTGAACCTTGATTGGGCACCATGACCGTGGCTGACTCGTGTTACGTTTCGTAGAAGTTTAAGTCACTTGGTAAGCTTTGTGGTCATGGTCAGTGGCACATGCCAACTTTGTCAAGGCATTGTGCACAATAGCCACACCGAGCCACCACTATTCTACCTTGTTTGTACCTGCAAGATCATGCATAATACATTTGCACTGTGACTGGACACTGTGACCGTGGCTGACTCGTGTTATGATCAATAGAAGTAAAAGTCACTTGGATATATTCGTGGTCATGGTCAGTGGCACATGCCAACTTTGTCAAGGCATTGTGCACAATAGCCACACCGAGCCACCTGTATTCTACCTTGTTTGTACCTGCAAGATCATGCATAATACATTTGCACTGTGACTGGACACTGTGACCGTGGCTGACTCGTGTTATGATCAATAGAAGTAAAAGTCACTTGGATATATTCGTGGTCATGGTCAGTGGCACGTGCCAACTTTGTCGAGGCATTGTGCAAAACAGCCACACCGAGCCAGTAGTATTCTACCTTGTTTATACTTGCAAGGTCATGCCCAAAATACCTGCACTATGATTGGACACTCTGACCGTGGCTGACTCGTGTTATGATGCATAGCCGTGTAAGGTACTTGGTATACTTTGTGGTCATGGTCAGTGGCACATGCCAACTTTGGCAAGGCATTGCGCACAATAGCTGTGCCAAGCCACCAGTTTTTTGCCTTGTTTATACCTACAAGGTCATGCGTATTAGATGTGCACTGTGATTGGGCACTCTGACCATGGCTGGCTTGTGTTACGAGTCGTATAAGTTAAAGTCACTTGGTAAACTTTGTGGTCATGGTCTGTGGCACATGCTTACTCTGTCAAGGCATTGCGCACAATAGCCACACCGAGCCACCAGTATTCTAACTTGTTTGTACCTACAAGATCATGCCTAGTACATCTGCACTGTGATTGGACACTCTGACTGTGGCTGACTCGTGTTATGATCAAAAGAAGTAAAAGTCACTTGGATACATTTGTGGTCATGGTCAGTGGCACATGCCAACTTTGTCAAGGCATTGCGCATAACAACCACACCGAGCCACCAGTATTCTACCTTGTTTGTACCTACAAGATCATGCCTAGTACATCTGCACTGTGATTGGACACTCTGACTGTGGCTGACTCGTGTTATGATCAAAAGAAGTAAAAGTCACTTGGATACATTTGTGGTCATGGTCAGTGGCACATGCCAACTTTGTCAAGGCATTGCGCATAACAACCACACCGAGCCACCAGTATTCTACATTGTCTATACCTGCAACGTCATGCCCAGTACATATGCACTGTGATTGGACACTCTGATCGTGGCTGACTCGTGTTATGATTCATAGCTGTTCAACGTACTTGGAAAACTTTGTGGTCATGGTCAGTGGCACATGCCAACTTTGTCAAGGCATTGCGCACAATAGCCGTGCCAAGCCACCGGTACTCTACCTTGTTTGCACCTGCAAGATCATGCCTAGTACATCTGCACTGTGATTGGACAATCTGACCGTGGCTGACTCGTGTTATGATCAATAGAAGTAAAAGTCACTCTGATACATTTGTGTTCATAGTCAGAGGCACATGCCAACTTTGTCAAGGCATTGCACACAATAGCCACACCGAGACACCTGTATTCTACCTTGTCTATACCTGTAAGGTCATGCTTAGTATATCTGCACTGTGATTGGACACTCTGACCATGGCTGACTCGTGTTATCATTCATAACCGTTGAAGGTGCTTGGTAAACGTTTCGGTCATGATCAGTGGCACATACCAACTTTGTCAAGGCATTGCACACAATAGCCGTGCCAAGCCACCGTTTTTGCCTTGTTTATACCTGCAAGGTCATGCCTAGTACATCTGAACTGTGATTGGGCACTCTGACCGTGGCTGACTCGTGTTACAATTCGTAGAGGTTAATGTCACTTGGTAAATTTTGTTTTCATGATCAGTGGCACATCCCAACTTTGTCAAGGCATTGCGCACAATAGCCACACCGTGCCACCAGTATTCTACATTTTTTTTACTTGTAAGATCATTCCTAGTACATCTGCACTGTGATTGGACACTCTGACCGTGGCTTACTTGTGTTATGATCAATATACGTAAACCTCATTTGGATACATTTGTGGTCATGGCCAGTGGCACATGCCAACTTTGTCAAGGCATTGCGCACAATAGCCGCACCGAGCCACCAGTATTCTACCTTGTTTATACCTGCAAGGTCATGCCCAGTATATATGCACTTCGATCGGACACTCTGAATGTGGCTGACTCGTGTTATGGTTCATAGCTGTTTAAGGTGTTTGGTAAACGCTGTGATCATGGTCAGTGGAACATGCCAGCTTTGTCAAGGCATTGCGCACAATAGCCGAGCCAAGCCACCAGTTTTTTACCTTTTTTATACCTGCAAGGTCATGCATATTAGATGTGAAATGTGATTGGGCACTCTGACCGTGGCTGCCTCGTGTTACGACTCGTAGAAGTTAAAGTAACTTGGTACACTTTGTGGTCATGGTCAGTGACACATGCCAACTCTGTCAAGGCATTTCACACAATAGCCCCACCGAGCCACCAATATTATACCTTGTTTGTACCTGCAAGATCATGCCTAGTACATCTGCACCATGATTGGACAATATGACCGTGGCTGACTCGTGTTATCATCAATAGAAGTAAACGTCACTTTGATACATTTGTGGTCATGATCGGTGGCACATGCCAACTTTGTCAAGACATTGCGCACAATAGCCACACCGAGCCACCATTATTATAGCTTGTTCATGCGTGCAAGGTCATGCCCAGTACATCTGCACTGTGATTGGACACTCTGACCGTGGCTGGCTCGTGTTATGATTCATAGCCGTTTAATGAACTTGGTAAACTTTGTGGTCATGGTTAGTGGCACATGAGAACTTTGTCAATGCATTGCGCACAATAGCCGTGCCAAGCCACCGGTATTCTGCCTTGTTTGCACCTGCAAGATCATGCCTAGTACATCTCCACTGTGATTGGACACTCTGACCGTGGCTGACTCGTGTTATGATCAATAGAAGTAAAAGTCACTTGGATACATTTGTGGTCATGGTCAGTGGCACATGCCAACTTTGTCAAGGCATTGCGCACAATAGCCGTGCCAAGCCACCGGTATTCTGCCTTGTTTGCACCTGCAAGATCATGCCTAGTACATCTCCACTGTGATTGGACACTCTGACCGTGGCTGACTCGTGTTATGATCAATAGAAGTAAAAGTCACTTGGATACATTTGTGGTCATGGTCAGAGGCACATGCCAAATTTGTCAAGGCATTGCACACAATAGCTGTCAGAAATATGACTCCGACAAGGTTCTTCTCATACACCCCTCAAAGAATCCGAGCTCCCGTTACCGGTTCAGGTCCCGCATTGAACCTCCTCGGCAACGGCTGGTCGGTCTCGACCGTTCCACCAGAGTCGAGCCGCCCCTAATAAGCGACCACGTCGCCACGCATGCGGCTAGCAAAAAGAAGCCGTTAATGCACGTTTTATCCTATCCTGCTGTACATAAGAAGGATGTGTATTCTTTCCCTAGTTCAACCAGAACAGTTCTGCCCATCTTGTTCCCTTAGGTTCCGCGGCTTTATCGCCGTGTCTTTGCTCTGCTCGCACTTTGCATTTCTTGCCTTCGCCAGCCTCTCACAGCTCTCAACTCTTTGGTCCGTCACTCTCGCTCCTTGGCTCAGTCCACAACCAGTCATCACTTGTCTTTTGTCTTAGCATTCTCTCTCTCTCTCAACATCCGGTCTGCCTCGTCTCCTCTTGAACCTCGGCCTTTATCAAGCTCTGCGACTAACTCCTCGAGACTGCTCTCGCTTACGTCATTTTGGTGCCAGAATCGTGGTTGTTCCGATGCCTTTGCTTGCTTCTGCTACTGCTGCTCTCGTGCCTGCATTCTTCTGACATGGTATCAGAGCATCAGGCAACATCACCTGGTGCCTCGTGACCAAGTCATCGCTCTGCCGCCACCATTGCGTCCCTTCTTGAGTCTGCACCCCTCCACCGCCGTCACCGCCACTTCGCGCCTCTCCGCTTCATTAGTAGCTCACATCAGCAGCACCGCTTGAAGTGCTCTTTGCGCTGAAGTAACGCCTCGTCATCATAAGGAAGCCCTGCTTCCATTCCGCACCCATGGCGAACAATTGGTGACTTGTCGTGAAACAACAGCTACAAGCAGCTCCTAAGCTGCCGCCTTCTGTCAACTTCTTAGAAGCTTCCTGCCGCTTGTTACCTGCTGCCCCTCATCTTGTCAACCTCGCAAGCACCTCTGCGCCATCTGCCGCATGGACATCAGCCTCTTCGCACTCGTTGTGCCGCACCGCATCCTCGCACCGCCTTCTTGCAGCAGCAGCAGCAGCAGCAGTGCAACGCCCGCCGTCAGGACATCGGACACCACCAGTCTTCCTGCTCCCATTGCAAGCCAACTGAAGAACAAGTCGTCACTCTTCTGATATCAGCGGACTGGAATCTCTGCTCGCCGCATGACTCCCTCTACTGCAACCAACTTCCTCTAGTTGTCAGGATGTCGGACACTTCCAGTCTTCATACCCGCTGAGGGCCAACTGGGGAACAAGCCGTCACTCTCCTCAAAGCAGAGGCAGAGGTTGTCTCACTCTTCCTCTCTACCGTGCCGCCTCTCATCTCGTCGTCCTCTGTTTGTTTCGCTTCCCCCTTTTCTCCTTGAGCATCTTCAATCAATCTTCATCCTCATCCAGTGCTCTTAGTCCTCCTCATCATCCTCGCTCCAGCCTTCTTCCATACCTCAGCCTCATGTGCCTTCTTCACGTCGCTCTTCGCCTGCCTCTTCAGCTTCATCAACGGCTCGTCTCGCCTCATCTCCTTTCGGCTCCTCCCAAGTTCCTTGTCAACAGCATTGTCTGTACCGTCTTCTTCATCAGCCTTCATCCGCGCACGTGGTGCCATCCCTGTGCCCACTCAGCCCTCAGCTGCCTCTGATCTCGCTTCCGCATCGTCTGCTCAGCACAAGGATCCGCCTGGTTGCATTGCCCACTTCGCGACGACCTGCGCCCACGCCGAAATCTTCCGCAGCGCACGTGGTTCCGCCCTTGTTCCCACTCCTCTTTTATCAGCTTCCACTCGATCATCATCTGCATTTGTGGCCAGCACAAGGACCTGCACGAGCTCGCTGCCCGCTTCACAGCAGCCTGTACCCATGCGGCAGCATATTTATTGCGGCGCGTTGGCACCTACCTTCCCCTTGCCGCATTCTACCACCTATATTTCAGCAGCATACGTGGTTTTGCCCCTGCGCCCACTCATTCATCAGTCATCTCCGCCTCCTCCCGATTGCTCCAGTCTCATCATTTGCTCGGCATACGGACCCGCCCGGTCGCAACGCCAGCCTCGCTTTGACTTGCGTCCATGCTGCAATATCCTTAGCACACGCGGTTCCACCCCTGCGCTCACTCCAACCAGCATCCTCCTCCTCTGCAGCATCCTCCAACTCTCCCGCATCCTCCTTCTAAGCATCCTCTCTCATCTCCTCTACTCAGCAAACCAATCTGTCTGGTCACACTCCTCATTGCTCTGCACTCACGCCAAACCTTCTGCAGCACTTATCTTCCATCCTCTGTCTCCCTTCTTCTCCAACCCCAGCTCCATCTTCAGCAGGGTGAACCTGCTGCGCTACACTGGTGAGCAGACACCAGCAACTGCCACGCACCCGCAACCACAAATAATTATGGCAGCACAAGCCCTCGACTAGACACATGTTCCCATTCTGGATCAGTTGGGAGAAAACATCCACGACGGGTATGGTGGCATACAAATCAAGACAAAGCAATCTTTTCTCCGTGGGTATCAGCTCTTCTCTTTTTTGGAAGGAGTGTATGACAACCCCGGGTGTCCTCCAAGGGCTTACATGACAACCTTACAGGACATAAAAAGGTGATTATGTGACACCAACCATACTGTCTACCACAAGATCATCGACGAAGTGTCACATGTCGCAGCAATGTGGCACACCCTTGTGGCAGGAGCGTGGAACCCAAATCTATGCAACGCGATCAATCTCTCCCTCCGTCGAGTGGTTAATCCCCCCATCAGAGAGCGACACTTGGACACTGAGGCCCTATAGGCACTCAGGGATTATGCCTTGTCGGACTCAGGAGGGCTGTCAGAAATATGACTCTAACAAGGTCCTTCTCATACATCCCTTGGATAATCGGAGCTCTCGTTACCGGTTCAGGTCCCGCACCGAACCTCCTCGGAAACGGCTGGTCGGTCTCGACCGTTCCACCAGAGTCAAGGCGCCCCTAATAAGCGACCACGTCGCCACGCGTGCGGCTAGCGAAAAGAAGCCGTTAATACCCGTTTTATCCTGTTCTGCTGTATATAAGGAGGATGTTTATTCTCTCCCTGGTTCAACCAGAATAGTTTTGTCCATCATGTTCCCTTTGGTTCTGCGGCTTCGCCACCGTGTCTTTGCTCTGCTCACACTTCGCATTTCTTGCCTTTGCCAGCCTCTCACAGCTCTCAACTCTTTGGTCCATCACTCTCGCTCCTTCGCTCATTCCTCAACCAGTCATCACTCGTCTTTCGTCTAAGCTCTCTCTCTCTCTCTCTCAACATCCGGGGTGCCTCGTATCCTCTTGAACCTTGGCCTCTATCAAGCTCTGCATCTAACGCCTTGAGACCGCTCTTGCTTACGTCACTTTGGTGCCGGAATCGTGTCTCTTCCGATGCCTCAGCTTGCTTCTGCTAGTGGTGCTCTCGTGCCTGCATTCTTCTGACAATAGCCACACCGAGCCACCAGTATTCCACCTTGTTTATACCTGTAAGGTCATGCCTAGTATGTCTGCACTATGATTGGACACTCTGAACGTGGCTGACTCGTGTTATCATTCATAGACGTCTATGGTACTTGGGAAACTTTGTAGTCATGGTAAGTGGCACATTCCAACTTTGTCAAGGCATTGCCCACAATAGCCATGCCAAGCCACCAGGTTTTTACCTTGTTTATACCTGTAAGGTCATGCCTAGTACATATGAACTGTGATTGGGCACTCTGACTGTGGCTGACTCGTGTTACGATTCGTAGAAGTAAAAGTCACTTTGTAAACATTGTGGTCATGGTTAGTGGCACATGCCAACTTTGTCAAGGCATTGCGCACAATAGCCACACCGAGCCACCAATATTCTACCTTGTTTGAACCTGCAAGATAATGCCTAGTACATCTGCACGGTGACTGGACACTCTGACTGTGGCTGACTCGTGTTACGTTCAATAGAAGTACAAGTCACTTGGATACATTTGTGGCCATGGTCAGTGGCACATGCCAACTTTGTCAAGGCATTGCGCACAATAGCCACACCGAGCCACGAGTATTCCACCTTTTTTATACCTGCAAGGTCATGCCCAGTATATTTGCACTCTGATTGGACACTCTGACCGTGGCTGACTCGTGTTATGATTCATAGCCGTTTAAGGTACTTGATAAACTTTGTGGCCATGGTCAGTGGCACATGCCAACCTTGTCAAGGCATTGCGCACAATAGACGTGCCAGGACACCGGTTTTTTTCCCTGTTTATATCTGCAAGGTCATGCATGTTATATGTGCACTGTGATAGGTACTCTGACCGTGGCTGACTTGTGTTACGATTCGTAGAAGTTAAAGTCACTTGGTAAACTTTGTGGTCATGGTCGGTGGCACATGCCAACATTGTCAAGGCATGGCGCACAATAGCCACACCGAACCACCAGAATTCTACCTTGTTTGTACCTGCAAGGTCATGCCTAGTACATCTGCACTGTCATTGGACACTTTGACCGTGGCTGACTCGTGTTATGATCAATAGAAGTAAACGTCACTCGGATACATTTGTGGTCATGGTCAGCGGCACATGCCAACTTTGTCAAGGCATTGCGCACAATAGCCACACCGAACCACCAGAATTCTACCTTGTTTGTACCTGCAAGGTCATGCCTAGTATATCTGCACTGTGATCGGACACTCTGACCGTGGCTGACTCGTGTTACGATTCGTAGAAGTTAATGTCACTTGGTAAACTTTGTGGTCATGGTCAGCCGTACCAAGCCACCGGTTTTTTACCTTGTTTATACCTGCAAGGTCATGCCTAGTACATCTGCACTGTCATTGGACACTTTGACCGTGGCTGACTCGTGTTATGATCAATAGAAGTAAACGTCACTCGGATACATTTGTGGTCATGGTCAGCGGCACATGCCAACTTTGTCAATGCATTTTATACAATAGCCAAACTGATCCACCAGTATTCTACCTTGTTTGTACCTGCAAGGTCATGCCCAAAATATCTGCACTGTGATTGGACACTGTGACCGTGGCTGATTCGTGTTATGATTCGTAGCCGTTCAATGTACCTGGTAAACTTTATGGTCATGGTCAGCCGTACCAAGCCACCGGTTTTTTACCTTGTTTATACCTGCAAGGTCATGCATATTAGATGTGCGCGTGATTGGATACTCTGACCATGGCTGACTCGTGTTACAATTTGTAGAAGTTAAAGTCACTTCGTACACTTTGTGGTCATGGCCAGTGGCACGTGCTAACTTTGTCAAGGCATTGCGCACAATAGCCACACCAAGCCTCTACTATTCTACCTTGCTTGAACCTGCAAGACCATGCCTAGTACATCTGCACTGTGATTGGACACTCTGACCGTGGCTGACTCGTGTTATGATCAATATAAGTAAATGTCACTTGCATACATTTGTAGCCATGTTCAGTGGTACATGCCAACTTTGTCAAGGCATTGCGCACAATATCCACACCGAGACACCAGTATTCCACCTTGTTTATACCTGCAAGGTCATGCCCAGTATATTTGCACTCTGATTGGACACTCTGACCGTGGCTGACTCGTGTTATGATTCATAGCCGTTTAAGGTACTTGGTAAACTTTGTGGTCATGGTCAGTGGCACATGCCAACTTTGTCAAGGCATTGCGCACAATATCCACACCGAGACACCAGTATTCCACCTTGTTTATACCTGCAAGGTCATGCCCAGTATATTTGCACTCTGATTGGACACTCTGACCGTGGCTGACTCGTGTTATGATTCATAGCCGTTTAAGGTACTTGGTAAACTTTGTGGTCATGGTCAGTGACACATGCCAACTTTGTCAAGGCATTGCGTACAATAGCAATGCCAAGATACCGGGTTTTTAACTTGTTTATACCTGCAAGGTCATGCATATTATATGTGCACTGTGATTGGGTACTCTGATTGTGGCTAACTTGTGTAATGATTCGTAGAAGTTAATGTCACTTGGTAAACTTTGTGGTCATGGTCGGTGGCATACGCCAACCTTGTCAAGGCATTGCGCACAATAGCCGCACCAAACCACCAGTATTCTACCTTGTTTGTTCCTGCAAGATCATGTATAGTACATCTGCACTGTGATTGGACACTCTGACCATGGCTGACTCCTGTTGTGATTCATAGCCGTTTAAGGTACTTGGTAAACTTTGTGGTCATGGTCAGTGGCACATGCCAACTTTGTCAAGGCATTGCGCACAATAGCCACACCGAGCCACCAGTATTCTACCTTGTGTGTACCTGCAAGATCATGCCTAGTACATCTCCACTGTCATTGGACACTCTGACTGTGGCTGACTCGTGTTATGATCGATAGAAGTAAAAGTCACTTGGATACATTTGTGGTCATGGTCAGCGGCACATGCCAACTTTGTCAAGGCATTGTGCACAATAGCCACACTGAGCCACGAGTATTCTACCTTGTTTATACCTGCAAGGTCATGCCCAATATATCTGCACTGTGATTGGACACTCTGACCGTGGCTGACTCGTGTTATGATTCATAGCCGTTCAATGTACTTGGTAAACTTTGTGGTCATTGCCAGTGGGACATACCAACTTTGTCATAGGGCACAATAGCCGTACCAAGCCACCGGTTTTTTACCTTGTTTTTACCTGCAACGTCATGCATATTAGAAGTGCGCTGTGATTGGGCACTCTGACCGTGGCTGACTCGTGTTACGATTCGTAGAAGTTATAGTCACTTGGTAAACTTTGTGGTCATGGTCAGTGGCACATGCCAACTTTGTTAAGGCATTGCGCACAATAGCCACACCGAGCCACCAGTATTCTACCTTGTTTGCACCTGCACGATCATGCCTAGTACATCTACACTGTGATTGGACACTTTGACCGTGGCTGACTTGTGCTATTATCAGTAGAAGTAAAATTCACTTGGATACATTTGTGGACATGGTCAGTGACACATGCCAACTTTTTCAAGGTATTGCGCAGAATAGTCAGACCAAGCCACCAGTATTCTACCTTGATTGTACCTCAAAGGTCATGCCCAGTATATCTGCACTATGATTGGACACTCTGACCGTGGCTGACTCGTGTTCAGATTCATAGCCATTTAAGGTAATTGGTAGACTTTGTGGTCATATTCAGTGGCACATGCCAACTTTGACAAGGCATTGCACACAGTAGCCGTGCCAAGCCACCGGTTTTTGACCTTGTTTATACCTACAAGGTCATGCCTAGATCATCTGAACTGTGATTGAGCACTCTGAATATGGGTGACTCGTGTGACGATTCGTATAAGCTAAAGTCATTTGGTAAACATTGTGGTCATTGTCACTGGCACATGCCAACTTTGTCAAGGCATTGCGCACAATAGCCACACCGAGCCACCAGTATTCTACCTAGTTTGCACCTGCAAGATCAGGCCTAGTACATCTGCAATGTGATTAGACACTATGACTGTGGCTGACTCGTGTTATGATCAATAGAAGTAAAAGTCACTTGGATACATTTGTGGCCATGGTCAGTGGCACATGCCAACTTTGTCAAGGCATTGCGCACAATAGCCACACTGAACCACCACTATTCCACCTTGTCTATACGTGCAAGGTCACGCCCACTATATCTGCACTGTGATTGGACATTCTGACTGTGGCTGACTCGTGTTATGATTCATAGCCGTTTAAGGTACTTTGTAAACTTTGTGGTCATGGTCAGTGGCACACGCCAACTTTGTCGAGGCATTGCGCACAATAGCCACACCGAGCCACCAGTATTCTACCTTGTTTATACCTGCAAGGTCATGACCAATATATCTGCACTGTGATTGGACACTCTGACCATGGCTGACTCGTGTTATGATTCATAGCCGTTCAATGTACTTGGTAAACTTGTGGTCATGGTCAGTGGCTCATACCAACTTTGTCAAGGCATTGCGCACAATAGTCATACCAAGCCACCGGTTTTTCACCTTGTTTATACCTGCAAGGTCATGAATATTAGAAGTGCGCTGTGATTGGGCACTCTGACCATGTCTGACTCGTGTTACACTTCGTAGAAGTTTAAGTCACTTGGTAAACATTGTGGTCATGGTCAGTGGCACATGCCAAGTTTGTCAAGGCATTGCGCACAATAGCCACACCGAGCCACCAGTAATATACCTTGTTTGAACCTGCAAGATCATGCCTGGTACATCTGCACTATGATTGGACACTCTGACAGTGGCTGGCTTGTGTTATGATTAATAGAAGTAAACGTCACTTGGATACATTTGTGGTCATGGTCAGTGGCACATGCCAATTTTGTCAAGGCATCACGCACAATAGCCACACCTAGCCACCAGTATTATACCTTCTTCATACCTGCAAAGTCATGCCCAGTATATCTGCATTGTGATTGGACACTCTGATCGTGGCTGACTCGTAACATGACTCATAGCTGTTTAAGGTACTTGGTAAACTATGTGGTCATGGTCAGTGGCACATGCCAACTTTGTCAAGGCATTGCATACAATAATCGTGCCAAGCCACCGGTATTTTACCTTGTTTAGACCTGCAAGGTCATGCATGTTATATGTGCAATGTTATTGGGCATTCTGACCGTGGCTGACTCTTGTTACAATTCGTAGAAGTTAAAGTCACTTGGTAAGCTATGTGGTCATGGTCAGTGGCACATGCCATCTTTTTCAAGGCATTGCGCTCAATAGCCACACCGAGCCACCAGTATTCTGTCTTGTTTGCTCCCGCACGATCATGCCTAGTACATCTATACTGTGATTGGACACTCTGACCGTGGCTGACTTGTGTTATGATCAGTAGAATTAAAAGTCACTTGGATATACTTGTGGTCATGGTCAGTGGCACATGCCAACATTGACAAGGTATTGCGGAGAATAGTCATACCGAGCCACCAGTATTCTACCTTGATTGTACCTCCAAGGTCATGCCCAGTATATCTGCTCTATGATTGGACACTCTGACCGTGGGTGACTCGTGCTAAGATACATAGCCGTTTAAGGTACTTGGTAGACTTTGTGGTCATGGTCAGTGGCACATGCCAACTTTGTCAAGGCATTACGCACAGTAGCCGTGCCAAGCGACTGGTTTGTTACCTTGTTTATACCTACAAGGTCATGCCTAGTACATCTGAACTGTGAATGGGAACTCTGAATATGGCTGACTTGTGTTACGATTCGTATACGTTAAAGTCAATTGGTAAACATTGTGGTCATGGTCAGTGGATCATGCCAACTTTGTTAAGGCATTGCGCACGATAGCCACACCGAGCCACCATTATTCTACCTTGCTTGCACCTGCAAGATCATGCCTAGTACATTTGTACTGTTATTGGACAATCAGATCATGCCTGACTCGTGCTATGATCCATAGCCGTTTAAGGTAATTGGTAAACTTTGTGGTCATGGTCAGTGGCACATGCGAACATTGTCAAGGCATTGCGCATAATAGCCGTGCCAAGCCATCGGCTTTTTACCTTGTTTATACCTGTAAGATCATGCATACTAGATGTGCACTGTGATTGGGCACTCTGACCGTGGCTGACTCGTGTTACGATTCGTAGAAGTTAAAGTCACATGGTAAACTTTGTGGTCATGGTCAGTGGCACATGCCAATTTTGTCAATGCATTGCACACAAAAGCCACGCCGAGCCATCAGTATTATACCTTGATTATACCTGCAAGGTCATGCCTAGTATATCTGCACTGTAATTGGACACTCCGAGCGTGGCTGACTCGTGTTATTATTCATAGCCGTTTAAGGTACTTGGTAAGCTTTGTGGTCATGGTCAGTGGAACATGCCAACTTTGTCAAGGCATTGCACACAATAGTCGCGCCAAGCCACCAGTTTTATACCTTTTTTAGACCTGCAACGTCATGCATATTAGATGTGCAATGTCATTGGGCACTCTGACTCTGGCTGACTCGTGTTACAATTCGTAGAAGTTAAAGTGACTTGGTAAACTTTGTGGTCATGGTCAGTGGCACATGCCACCTTTGTCAAGGCATTGCGCACAATAGCCACACCGAGTCACCACTATTCTACCTTGTTTGCACCTGCAAGATCATGCCTAGTACATATGCACTGTGATTGGACACTCTGCCCGTGGCTGACTTGTGTTAAGATTCATAGCTGTTTAAGGTACTTGGTAGACTTTGTGGTCATGGTCAGTGGCACATGCCAACTTTGTCAAGGCATTGCGCACAGTAGCCAAACCAAGCCACCAGTTTTTGACCTTGTTTATACCTGCAACGTCATGCCTAGTACATGTGAACCGTGATTGGCCACTCTGACTGTTGTTGACTCGTGTTACAATTCATATAAGTTAAAGTCACTTGGTAAACATTGTGGTCATGGTCAGTGGCACATGCCAACTTTGTCAAGGCATTGCGCACAATAGCCACACCGAGCCACCAGTATTCTACCTTGTTTGAACCTGTAATATCATGCCTAGTACATCTGCACTGTGATTGGACACTCTGACCGTGGCTGACTCGTGTTATGATCAATAAAGTAAATGTCACTTGGATACATTTGTCGTCATGGTCAGTTCACATGCCAACTTTTTCAAGGCATTGAGCACAATAGCCACGCTGAGCCACTGATATTCTACCTTGTTTATATCTGCAAGGTCATGCCCAGTATATCTGCACTGTGATTGGACACTCCGACCGTGGCTGACTCGTGTTATGATTCATAGCCGTTTAAGGTAATTGGTAAACTTTGTGGTCATGGTCAGTGGCACGTGCCAACGTTTTCAAGGCATTGCATACGATAGCCCTGCAAAGCCACCGGATTTTTAACTTGTCTATACCTGCAAGGTCATGCATATTAGATGTGCAATGTCATTGGGAACTCTGACTGTGGCAGACTCGTGTTACAATTCGTATAAGTTAAAGTCACTTGGTAAACTATGTGGTCATGGTCAGTGGCACATGCCAACATTGTCAAGGTAATGCGCACAATAGCCACAACGAGCCACCAGTATTCTACCTTGTTTGCACCTGCAAGATCATGCCTAGTACATGTGCACTGTGATTGGACACTCTGACAGTGGCTGACTTGTGTTATGATCAGTAGAAGTAAAAGTGACTTGGATCCATTGGTGGTCGTGGTCAGTGACACATGCCAACTTTGTCAATGCACTGCGCACAATAGTCACACCGAGCTACCAGTTTTATACCTTGTTTGTATCTGCAAGGTCATGCCCGGTATATCTGCACTGTGATTGGAAACTCAGACCGTGGCTGACTCGTGTTAAGATTCATAGCCGATTAAGGTACTTGGTAGACTTTGTGGTCATGGTCAGTGGAACATGCCAACTTTGTCAAGGCATTGCGCACAGTAGCCGTGCCAAGCCACCGGTTTGTTACCTTGTTTATACCTACAAGGTCATGCCTAGTACATATGAACTGTGATTGGGCACTCTGAATATGCCTGACTTGTGTTACAACTCGTATAAGTTAAAGTCACTTGGTAAACATTGTGGTCATGGTCAGTGGCACATGCCAGCTTTGTCAAGGCATTGCGCACAAAAGCCACACCGAGCCACCAGTATTATACATTGTTTGCACCTACACGATCATGCCTAGTACATCTGCATTGTGATTGGACACTCTGATTGTGGCTGACTCGTGTTATGATTCATAGCCGTTTAAGGTACTTGGTAAACTTTGTGGTCATGGTCATTGGCACATGCGAACATTATCAAGGCATTGCGCACAATATCCGTGCCAAGCCACCGGTTTTTTTACCTTTGTTTATACCTGTAACGTCATACATATTAGATGTGCAATGTCATTGGGCAACCTGACTGTGGCTGACTCGTGTTACGATTCGTAGAAGTTAAAGTCACATGGTAAACTTTGTGGTCGTGGTGAGAGGCACATGCCAATTTTGTCAAGGCATTGCACACAATAGCCAAGCCGAGCCACCAGGATTCTACCTTGTTTATACCAGCAAGGTCATGCCTAGTATATCTGCACTGTGATAAGATACTGTGAGCATGGCTGACTCGTGCTATGAATCATAGCCGTTTAAGGTACTTGGTAAAGTTTGTGGTCATGGTCAGTGGAACCTGCCAACTTTGTCAAGGGATTGCATACAATAGCCGTGCCAAGCCATCGGTTTTTTACCTTGTTTATACCTGCAATGTCATTCATATTGGATGTGCAATGTCAGTGGGCACTCTGACTGTGGCTGACTCGTGTTACAATTTGTAGAGGTTAAAGTCGCTTGGTATACTATGTGGTCATGGTCAGTGGCACATGCCAACTTCGTCAAGGCATTGCGCACAATAGCCACACCGAGCCACCAGTATTCTTCACTGTTTGCACCTTCAAGATCATGCCTAGTACATATGCACTGTGATTGGACATTTGACCGTGGCTGACTCATGTTAAGATTCATAGCCGTTTAAGGTACTTGGTAAACCTTGTGGTCATGGTCAGTGGAACATACCAACTTTGTCAAGGCATTGCGTACAAAAGCCGTGCCAAGCCACCAGTTTTATTTGCTTGTTTATACCTGCAAGGTCATGCCTAGTATATCTGAATTGTGATTTGGCAAACTGTCCGTGGCTGACTCGTGTTATGAACAATAGAAGTAAAAGTCATATGGTAAACTTTGTGGCCATGGTGAGTGGCACATGCCACCTTTGTCAAGGCATTGCGCACAATAGCCGCACCGAGCCACCAGTATTCTACCTTGTGTGTACCTGCAAAGTCATGCCCAGTATATCTGCACTGTGATTGGACACTCTTACTGTGGCTGACTCGTGTTATGATTCATAGCCGTTTAAGGTACTTGGTAAACTTTGTGATCATGGTCAGTGGCTCATGCCAACATTGTCAAGGCATTGCGCACAATAGCCACACCAAGTCACCAGTATTCTACCTTGTTTTTACCTGAAAGATCATACCTAGTACATCTGCATTGTGATTGGACACTCTGACCATGGCTGACTCGTGTTATGATGAATAGAAGTAAAAGTAACTTGGATACATTTGTGGTCATGGTCAGTGGCACATGCCAACTTTGTCAGGGCATTACACACAATAGCTACACCGAGCCACCATTTTTCTACCTTTTTTATTTCTGTAAGGTCATGCCCAGTATATATGCATTGTGATTGGACACTCTGACCGTGGCTGACTCGTGTTATGATTCATAGCCGTTTAAGGTTATTGGTAAACTAAGTGGTCATGGTCAGTGGCATATGCCAACTTTGTCAAGGTATTGCACACAATAGTCGCGCCAAGCCACCAGTTTTTTACCTTTTTTATACTTGCAAGGTCATGCCTAGTACATCTTAACTGTGATTGGGCACTCTGACTGTGGCTGACTTTTGTTACGATTTGTAGAAGTGAAAGTCACTTGGTAAACTCTGTGGTCATGGTCAGTGGCACATGCCAACTTTGTCAAGGCATTGCACACAATAGCCGTCCCAAGACACTGTTAGCTACTGAGCTAACCACCTCCGGCAGAGAAGCCGCGAAACCGAAAAGCTTACAAAGGTTCGTACACCTTCTTCCTTTGCAGGTATGTGTCATGCACCCCAAACTTAATCAGGCATACACTTCACCTTCAAGAGTACTAACGCCTTAGCATTACATCTCAAGAAGAGCTGAAGTCGTCAATACGCAAGAGAGCATCAAGCAAGGGTTGATTAATCAGCATGCAAGACAATTCCTTTTATAGCTGTCTGTCCAGTCCTGGAACTCAAAAGCACATTCCTGGGAAGTGGCCTGAACCAGCCACGTCACCAATACACTTGCACTGTGGGCTTGACACATAAGCATCCTAGTGTCAAGGTGACAGACCAACCATGTAGCGTCCAAGAAGCTACGGACTTTCTTTCTTGGAAGCTTCCACAGCAAAAAAGATATGCATGGGGCCAGGATCGACCTCATGACCTCTCACTTGGCCAAATCAACAAAATGGCCAAGGTAACCACTCACCCACATGGTGTACTCACAGGTCATATCTCACAAGAGACAGAGCATAGTTGAGTCACACTACAACGGATCTAGGGGTCATNCTTTGTAAGCATGTCAGCCCGGTTGAGCTTGGTACCGACATACTCGAGCTCCACTGTCTGCTTGTAGACCAAGTCTCGAGCGTAGTGGTAGCGGATCTCGATGTGCTTTGTGCGCCTCGACAGGACGGGGTTCTTTGACATGTCAATGGCGCTCATGTTGTCAATCTTGATGACCGTCGCCGTTGCTTGTGGTGCCTTCATCTCAGATAGCAAGCTTCGTAGCCACTGCATCTCTTTACACACCTCAGCCAAGGCGATGACTCAGCTTCAGCTGTTGACAGAGAGACACATTCTTGCTTGCGACTTGCCCAACTGACTGCACCTCCATTCAACATACACACAAAGCCGGAGGTAGATTTTCTGTCATCAATATTCCCTCCCCAATCAGCATCAGTGTAGCACATGAGACGGAGTGATGCGGATCCAGCAATGCCTCCAAACTGGAGGCCTAAGTGGCGCATCCCCTGAAGGTAGCGCATGATGCGCTTCACGGCCTGCCAGTGAAGTGGACCGGGATTGGCCACAAACCGACTCACCTGCCCAACAGCATGGGCTATATCTGCTCGGGTGGCGACCATGGCATACATCAAACTGCCCACCGCAGAATGATATGGGATGCCAAGCATGTCAGTTTTCTCCGCTTCGTTGGATGGGGACATGGAGGTGGAGAGTTTGCACTCCGAGCTCATGGGTGTGCTGGCAGGTTTGCAATCTGCCATGTCGCATCGTTTGAGGATGGAGTCGAGGTATTTTGTCTGGTTCAGGCTGATTGTACCTGCTGCTCTGTCGCACTTGATGGCAATTCCAATATAGAAGTCAAGAGGACCCATGTCCTTCATCTCGAATCTGCTACTCAGCTGCCCCTTGAGATCGTCTAGCAGCTGCGTTGAAGAGGAGCATATAATCAGGTCATCAACGTACAAGGCGACCAACATTGTCCCTTTGTCACCCTCATGCACGTACATGCTGGGATCATTGTCGCAGTGCATGAAGGACTCCTTGGCCATGAACGTGTCCATCTCCTGGTACCAAAGTCTTGGCGCTTGTTTTAGCCCATAGAGTGCCTTCACCAATCTGCACACCTTGCCCTCAGGAGCATCAACCCCCTCCGGAACCTCCATCAATACCTCCTTGTCAAGTTTGCCGTAAAGGAAGGCTGTCTTGACATCCATCTGGTGGACCTCCATGTTCTCGGCAGCAGCAATGGCGAGCATTGACCGGATGGAGGAAAACGTCAAAACTGGAGGAAAGGTCTCATCGTACTCTGCGCCAGGCCGTTGGGAGAACCCCTTTGCTACCACCCGTGCCTTGTACTTGTCTATCTTGCCATCCTGTTTCCTTTTTACTTTCAGCACCCACTTGGACCCCACAACGTGAGCCCCGGCAGGTCTGTCCACCAACACCCATGTCCCATTCTCTTAAATGGAGTTGAGTTCACTGCGAATTGCGTCGTCCCACTCTGCTTTATCAGGCCAAGTGAGTGCCTCTGCGACAGACGTTGGCTCCTCTTGAACCAAGAATGAATAGTTGAATCCTATCCATTCACCTCTATCTGCATCGTAATGCTGCCGAGGTACTTTGAGGCGTGAACTGCTCCTTGAACCTGCTGGCTGGTGCTGTTGATGCGGAGGTTGGAGGTCTGGTTCGTCGTTGATGATGGGAGGGGCATCCTCCTCATGTTCCGGAGGATCGGATACGTCGGAATTAGAGTATGACTCCTGCGAGTCATCTTCATGAGCTCCTCTCCCTGTTGCAGCACCTATCCCATGCCATTGTGCTGGTGCTTCGTCTCCCTCTTCAAGGAGAGTGAGCCACTCTCCCTGTTTTGGAGCGTTCTTGAGTTGGAGATGCTCTCCCTTACTCACAGAGCTTTCGTGGAAATCCACGTCTTTGCTGCGGATGACCTTCTTGGCTCCTTGGTCCCACAGTCGATAAGCTTTGTGGGCGGTGTCATAACCGATGAAAATTCACTTTTGTGCTCTTGCATCGAGCTTTCCAGGGCCCTCACCGGCCTGGACCTTGGCAAACCCGGTGCAACCAAACACCTTGAGATGGGAGGCGTCCGGCTTCTTGCCTGACCATGCTTCTTGTGGCGTCTTCAGCTGTTGTGTCTGCTTCTTCTTGCCTCTCCTTCGCAGAGCTGCTGCAGGTGTGAGGTGCACAAGGTAGGTAGCCGTACGTGCTGCTTCAACCCAGAACCTAGGAGGAAGCTTGGCGTCAAAGAGCATGCACCTAGTCAAGCCTAGGAGCGTCTGGTTCATCCTCTCTGCTACGCCGTTGCTTTGAGGTGAGTAGGGCGTAGTTTTCTGGTGTTCAATGCCCTGTGTCTTGAGCCACTCCCTGCAAGCTTCATACTCCCCCCCGTTGTCCGTCCTGAATGCCTTCACCTTCTTTCCACTCTGTCGCTCAACCATAGCGACAAAGGCCTGCAGATTCTCCTTCACCTCACTTTTCTTTTAGAGAAAGTATATCCAGACTTTGCGGCTGTTGTCGTCAATGCATGTGAGGAAGTATCTGCTGCCTCCATTTGACGGTATGCGAAAGGGACCACATACGTCAGAGTGGACAAGATCAAGAGGTGCAAGAGCGCGCGTGCCATTGCGCTTGAACGGTTTCCTTTTCGCCTTGCCTTGAAGACATGGCTCACACATGATCTCTGCTCCCACCACCTCATCACCTAGCTCCATCCCACGCACTAGCTCCTGCTTTCCCATGAGCTCCAATGTGCGATGAGCCACGTGCCCAAAGCACCTGTGCCAAAGGTTCTTGGAGGATGTGCACAGGCTAGAATGAGCAGCCCCAGTGGCTGCATTTTCTTTTGGTTTTGTTGCCAAATCATCTGTTGCCACTGCTTCCGCTGCTCCAACATGTCCTTCCTCATCTGATTCTGCATCGCTACTTTCCTCATCATCACTGTCCACCAAAGATTCAGCCGTTGGAGTTGTTGTCTTGGTCTGCAAGACGTAGAGTCCATCGACACGAGGAACCTGTGCGACAACCTTCTTGGCAGAGTAGGAGATGTTGATGTCCTTGGTAGGAACTATCACCGCTTCCTTCTCTGTAAAGACCACTGTCATGCCATGGTCAGTTATTTTAGAGACGGAGAGCAGGTTGGCTGTGAAGGAGGGCAAGTAGACCACTCCCTCTAGCTTGAGGTCGGAATCTCCACCGTTGACACCCACTGTGACCAGCTTGTCACCAATCCCCTCAGCTGCCTCAACCTTGCCGTTGGCGACCCTGAAGTTCTTGTTACATGGAGCAAGAGAGATAAAGTCTCTCTTCTTGTAAGTGGTGTGCTCGTTTGTGCCCGAGTCAAGGCCATGGGCTCCTGGCCTGAGTATCGCCCTCCCTTTGTTGGAGGCACACTCAGCCATCAAGCTTGTGGGATCCTTCCCACCATTTCCCCCTCGCTAGTCATCCCCGTCTCCTCCCTCTTTCTTGGGTGCATGGCACTCTCGAGCCCAGTGTCCAGCCTTGCCACAGTTATGGCAGTTTCCGTGGCGCTTTGTACCCCTTCCACTGTTGCTAGTGCTGTTGTTTCCCCTGAACCCAGAGGAGGAGGTATTGCGGAAGGTGCCACTGCTCCGTGAGGCAAAGGCAGCCATGTTTGCTTCACTGCTGCTACGACGCATGGCTTCATTCCGCACATACTCAGAGACGGTGGTGTAGGAAACTAGATCTTCAGTCCACCCTCCAATCACCGTTATCATGGGGCCCCAACTTTCCGGCAGCGTCATCAGAAAAATCATAGCCTGCATGTCTGATTTCAGGTACCACCCCATGCCTGTGGCTTGTTGCAAGAGCGTCTCAAACTTTTGCATAAAGGCGGAGACATCCTCCCCTTCACCAAGCCTCATGCTGATGAGATTTTGTAAAATGAATAGACGGTTGGCAAGTGAGGAGGACTGAAATACCTTGCCGAGTTTGGCGTATGCCGCGGCTGCCACTGTACAACCGCTGATGTGTGAAAGGACAGAGGGTTGTATGGAGGACACAAGA
>SZWC01000112.1:111033-135444 GCA_023375785.1 Penium margaritaceum | reverse complement strand
CTGAACCAGCCACGTCACCAATAGACTTGCACTGTGGGCTTGACACATAAGCATCCTAGTGTCAAGGTGACAGACCAACCATGTAGCGTCCAAGAAGCTACGGACTTTCTTTCTTGGAAGCTTCCACAACAAACAAGATATGCATGGGGCCAGGATCGACCTCATGACCTCTCACTTGGCAAAATCAACAAAATGGCCAAGGTAACCACTCACCCACATGGTGTACTCACAGGTCATATCTCACAAGAGACAGAGCATAGTTGAGTCACACTACAACGGATCTAGGGGTCATACCTCCACAAGGGGCAGAGCATTCCTGATCCGTCCTACAACACTGAACAAGGGGCATAAATATTCAACAGACACCGGTGTTTTACCCTGTTTATACGTGTAAGGTCATGCATATTAGATGTGCAGTGTGATTGGGTACTCTAACCATGGCTGACTCGTGTTATGATTCGTAGAATTTAAAGTCACTTGGTCATCTTTGTGGTCATGGTCAGTGGCAGATGCCAACTTTGTCAAGGCATTGCGCACAATAGCCACACCGAGCCCCCGGTATTCTACCTTGTTTGCACCTGCAAGATCATGCATAGCACATCTGCATTGTGATTGGACACTCTGAGCGTGGCTGACTTGTGTTATGATCAATAGAAGTTGAAGTCACTTGGATTCTTTTGTTGTCATGGTCAGTGGCACATTCCAACTTTTTCAAGGCATTGCGCACCATAGCCACACTGAGCCACCAGTATTCTACATTGTTTGTACCTGCAAGGTCATACCTAGTACATTTGCACTGTGATTTGACACTCTGACCGTGGCTGACTCGTGTTATGATCAATAGAAGTAAAAGTCACTTGGATATATTCGTGGTCATGGTCAGTTGCACGTGCCAACTTTGTCAAGGCATTGCGCAATAAAGCAACCCGAGCCACCAGTATTCTACCTCATTTATACCTACAAGGTCATGCCCAGTATATCTGCACTATGATTTGACACTCTGACCGTGGCTGACTCGTGTTATGATTCGTAGCCGTTTATTGTACTTGGTAAACATTGTGGTCGTAGTCAGTGGCACATGCCAACTTTGTCAAGGCTTTGCGCACAATAGCCGTGCCAAGCCACCAGTCTTTAACCTTGTTTATACCTGCAAGGTCATGCATATTACAATTACGTTGTGATTGGGCACTCTGCCCGTGGCTGGCTCGTGTTACGATTCGAAGACGTTAAAGTCAATTGGTAAACATTGTGGCTATGGTGAGTGGCACATGCCAACTTTATCAAGGCATTGCGCAAACCGAGCCACCAATATTCTACCTTGTTTGCACCTGCAAGATCATGCATAGTACATGTGCACTTTGATTGGACACTCTACATGTGGCTGACTCGTGTTATGATCAACAGAAGTAAAAGTCACTTGGATACATTTGTGGTCATGGTCAGTGGCACATGCCAACTTTGTCAAGGCATTGCGCACAATAGCCACACCAAGCCACCAGTATTCTCATTTTTTTGTACCTTCAAGGTCATGTCCAGTATATCTGCACTGTGATTGGACACTCTGACCGTGGCTGACTCGTGTTATGATGCATAGTCGTTTAAGGTACATGGTAAAATTTGGGGTCATGGTCTGTGGCACATGCCAACTTTGTCAAGGTAATACGCAAAATAGCCGTGCCAAGCCACCGGTTGTTTACCTTGTCTATACCTGTAAGGTCACACCTAATACATCTGAACTGTGATTGGGCACTCTGACTCTGGCTGACTCGTGGTACAATTCGTAGAAGTCAAAGTCACTTGGTAAACTTTGTGGTCATGGTCAGTGGTACATGCGAACTTTGTCAAGGCATTCCGCACTATAGCCACACCGAGTCACTTGTATTCTACATTGTTTGCACCTGCAAGATCATGCCTAGTACATATGCACTGTGATTGGACACTCTGACCATGGCTGACTCGTGTTATGATCAATAGAAGTAAAAGTCACTTGGATACATTTGTGGTCATGGTCAGTGGCACATGTCAACTTTGTCAGGGCATTATACGCAATAGCCACACCGAGCCACCGTGCCAATGTCCATGACCACAAAATTTTCCAAGGGACTTCAACTTATACGAATCGTAACACAAGTCGGAGACGGTCATAGTGTCCAATCACAGTGCAAATGAACTAGGCATGATGTTGCAGGTATAAACAAGGTAGAGTTCTGGTGGCTCCGTGCGGCTATTGTGCGCAATGCCTTGACAAAGTTGGCATGTGCCACTGATCATGAATACAACATTTACCAAGTGACTTTAACTTCTACGCATCGTAACACGAGTCATTCACGGTCAGAGTACCCAATCACAGCGCACATCTAATATGCATGACCTTGCATGTATAGAAGAGGTAAAAACCGGTGGCTTGGCACGGCTATTGTGCGCAATGCCTTGATAAAGTTGGCATGTGCCACTGACCATGACCACAACGTTTACCAAGTACCTTAAACGACTATGAATCATAACACTACTCAGCCACGGTCAGAATGTCCAATCACAGTGCAGATGTACTAGGCATGATTTTGCAGGTTCAAACAAGGTTGAATACTGGTGGCTCAATGTGGCTATTGTGCTTAATGCCTTGAAAAATATTGCATGTGCCACTGACCATGACCACAAAGTGTACCAAGTGGCTTTAACTTCAACGAATCGTAACACGAGTCGAAGATGGTCAGAGTATCCAATCACAATGCAGATGAACTAGGCATGATGTTCCTGGTGTAAACAAGGTAGAATACTGGTGGCTCGGTGTGGCCATTGTGGGCAATGCCTTGACAAAGTTGGCATGTGCCACTGACCATGACCACAGAGTTTACCAAGTGACTTTAACTTCTACGCATCGTAACACGAGTTATTCACGGTCAGAGTACCCAATCACAGCGCACATCTAATATGCATGACCTTGCATGTATAAAAGAGGTAAAAAACCGGTGGCTTGGCACGGCTATTGTGCGCAATACCTTGACAAAGTTGGCATGTGCCACTGACCATGACCACAAAGTTTACCAAGTACCTTAAACGGCTATGAATCATAACACGAGTCAGCCACGGTCACAGTGTCCAATCACAGTGCAGATGTACTAGGCATGATCTTACAGGTGCAAACAAGGTGGAATACTGGTGGCTTGGTGTGGCTATTGTACGCACTGCCTTGACAAAGTTGGCATGTGCCACTGACCATGACCACAAATGTATCCAAGTGACCTTTACTTTTATTGATCATAACACGAGTCAGCCACAGTCAGAGTGTCCAATCACAATGCCGATGTAATAGGCATAGCCTTGCACGTATAAACAAGGTAGAATACTGGTGGCGCGGTGTGGCAATTGTGTGCAATGCATTGACAAAGTTGGCATGTGCCACCGACCATGACCACAAATGTATCCAAGTGACTTTTACTTCTATTGATCATCACACGAGTCAGCCACCGTTAGAGTATCCAATCACAGTGCAGATGTACTAGGCATGAACTTGCAGGTACAAACAAGGTAGAATACTGGTGGCTCGGTGTGGCTATTGTGTGCAATGCCTTGACAAAGTTGGCATGTTCCACTGACCATGACCACAAATGTATCCAAGTGACTTTCACTTCTATTGAGCATAACACAAGTCAGCTATGGTCAGAGTGTCCAATCACAGTGCAGATGTATTTGGCATAATCTCGCATGTGCAAAAAAGGTAGAATACTGGCGGCTCGGTGATTCTATTGTGTGCAATGCCTTGACAAAGTTGGCATGTGCCACTGACCATGACCACAAAGTTTACCAAGTTCCTTAAACGGCTATGAATCATAACACGAGTCAGCCACGGTCAGAGTGTCCAATCACAGTGCAGATGTACTAGGCATGATGTTGCAGGTGTAAACAAGGTAGAATACTGGTGGCTCGGTGTGGCTTTTCTGGGCAATGCCTTGACAAATTTGGCATGTGCCACTGACCATGACCACAGAGTTTACCAAGTGACTTTAACTTCTACGCATCGTAACACGAGTCATTCACAGTCAGAGAACCCAATCACAGTGCACATCTTATATGCATGACCTTGCAGGTTTCAAAGAGGTAAAAAACCAGTGGCTTGGCATGGCTATTGTGCGCAATGCATTGACAAAGTTGGCATGTGCCACTGACCATGACCACAAATGTATCGAAGTGACTTTTACTTTTATTGATCATATTATGAGTCAGCAACGGTCAGAGTGTTTTATCACAATGCAGATGCACTAGGCATGATCTTGCAAGTACAAACAAGGTAGAATACTAGTGGCTCGGTGTGGCTATAGTGCGCAATGCCATGACAAAGTTGGCATGTGCCACTGACCATGACCACAAATGTATCTTAGTGACTTTTACTTCTATTGATCATAACACGAGTCAGCCACGGTCAGAGTGTCCAATCCAAATGCAGATATATTGGCCATTACCTTACAAGTATAAAAAAGGTAGAATACTGGTGGCTCTGTGTGGTAATGTTGTGCAATGCCTTGACAAAATTGGCATGTGCCACTGACCATGACCACAAACGTATCCAAGTGACCTTTACTTATATTGATCATAACACGACTCAGCCACGGTCAGAGTGTCCAATCACAGTGCAGATATACTGGTAATGACCTAACAGTTATAAACAATGTAGAATATTGGTGGCTCGGTGTGGGTATTGTGCGCAATGCCTTGGCAAACTTGGCATGTGCCACTGACCATGACCACAAAGTTTACCAAATGAATTTATCTTGATATGATTCGTAACACGAGTCAGCCACGGTCAGAGTGCCCAATCACAGTGCACATCTAATATGGATAACCTTGCAGGTATCATCAAGGTATATAGCCGGTGGCTTGGCACGGCTATTGTGCGCAATGCATTGAAAAAGTTGGCATGTGCCACTAACCATGACCAAAAAGTCTACCAAATACATTAAACGACTATGAATCATAACACGATTCAGCCACGGTCAAAGTGTCCAATCATAGTGCAGATACACTGGGCATGACCTTACATGTATAAACAAGGTAGACTACTGGTGGCTCGATGTGGCTATTGGCGCAATGCCTTGACAAGGTTGGCATGTGCTGCAGACCATGACCACAGTTGTATCCAAGTGACTTTTACTTCTATTGTTCATAACACGAGTCAGCCACAGTCAGAGTGTCCAATCATATTGCAGATGTACTAGGCATGACCTTGCAGGTACAAACTAAGTAGAATACTGGTGGCTCGGTGTGGCTATTGTGTATAATGCATTGACAAAGTTGGTATGTGCCTTTGACCATGACCACAAATGTATCCAAGTGAATTTCACTTATATTGACCATAACACAAGTCAGCCACATGTCTGAGTATCCAATCATAGTGCAGATGTACTAGGCATGAACATGCAGGTGCAATCAAGATAGAATACTGGTGGCTCGGTGTGGCTATTGTGTGCAATGCCTTGACAAAGTTGGCATGTGCCACTGACCATGACCACAAATGTATCCAAGTGACTTTTACATCTATTAATCATAACACGAGTCAGCCATGGTCAGAGTGTCCAATCACAGTGTAGATATATTGGACATGACCTTGCAGGTATAAAAAAGGTACAATACTAGTGGCTCAGTGTAACTATTATGTGTAATGCCTTCACAAAGTTGGCATGTGCCACTGGCCATGACCACAAAGGTATGCAAGTGACTTTTACTTCTATTGATCATAACACGAGTCAGCCACGGTTAGAGTGTCCAATCACAGTGCAGATGTACTCGGCATGGTCTTGCAGGTAAAAACAAGGTAGAATACAGTGGCTTGGTGTGGCTATTGTGCGCAATGCCTTGACAAAGTTGGCATGTGCCACTGACAATGACCACAAATGTATCCAAGTGACTTTTTCTTCTATTGATCATAACACAAGTCAGCCACGGTCAGAGTGTCCAATAACAGTGTATATTTACTAAGGATGATCTTGTAGGTGCAAACAAGGTACAATACTGGTGGCTCGGTGTGGCTATTGTGCGCAATGCCTTGACAAAGTTGGCATGTTCCACTGACCATGACCACAAAGTTTACCAAATACCTTAAACGGCTATAAATCATAACACGAGTCAGCCACAGTCAGATTGTCCAATCGTAGTGCAGATATACTGGGCATGACCTTGCAGGTATAAACAAGGTAGAATACTGGTAGGTCAGTGTGGCTATTGTGCGCAATGCCTTGACAAAGTTGGCATGTGCCACAGACCGTGACCACAAATATATCCAAGTGACTTTTACTTCTATTGTTCATAACAGGAGTCAGCCACGGTCAGAGTGTCCAATGACAGCGCACATCTAGTATGCATGGCCTTGCAGGTATAAATAGGGTAAAAAACCTGTGCCTTGGCACGACTATTGTTTGCAATCCCTTGAAAAAGTTGGCATGTTTCACTGACCATGACCACAACGTTTACCAAGTACCTTAAACGGCTATGAATCATAACATGAGTAAGCCATGGTCGGAGTGTCCAATAACAGTGCAGATGTACTATGCATGATCTTGCAGGTTCAAACAAGGTAGAACACTGGTGGCTCAGTGTGGCTATTGTGTGCAATGCCTTGACAAAGTTGGAATGTGCCACTGACCATGACCACAAATGTATCCAAGTGACTTTTACTTCTATTGATCATAACATGAGTCAGCCACGGTTAGAGTTTCCAATCACAGTGAAGATGTACTAGGCATGAACATGCAGGTGCAAACAAGATAGAATATTGGTGGCTCGGTGTGGCTATTGTGCGTAATGCCTTGACAAAGTTGGCATGTGCCACTCACCATGACCACAAAGTTTACCAAGTACCTTAAACGGCTATGAATCATAACGCGAGTCAGTCACGGTCAGAGTGTCCAATCATAGGGCAGATATACTGGGCATGATCTTTCAGGTACAAACAAGGTAGAATACAAGTAGCTCGGTGTTGCTATTGTGCACAATGCCTTGACAGAGTTGGCATGTGCCTCTGACAATGACCACAAATGTATCCAAGTGACTTTTACTTCTATTGATCATAACACGGGTCAGCCACGGTCAGAGTGTCCAATCACAATGCAGATGTACTAGGTATGACCTTGCAGATACAAACAAGGTAGAATACACGTGGCTCAGTGTGGCTATTGTGTGCAATGCCTTGACAAAGTTGGCATGAGCCATTGACCATGACCACAAATGTATCCAAGTGACTTTTACTTCTATTAATCATAACACGAGTCAGCCATGGTCAGAGTGCCCAATCACAGTGTAGATATTTTGGACATGACCTTACAGGTATAGAAAAGGTACAATACTAGTGGCTCGGTGTAACTAATGTGTGCAATGCCTTCACAAAGTTGGCATGTGCCACTGACCATGACCACAAATGTATCCAAGTGACTTTTACTTATATTGGTCATAACATGAGCCAGCCATGGTTAGAGTGTCCAATCATAGTGAAGATGTACTCGGCATGATCTTGCATGTACAAGCAAGGTAGAATGTTGTGGCTCGGTGTGGCTATTGTGCGCAATGCCTTGACAAAGTTGGCATATGCCACTGACCATGACCACAAATGTATCCAAGTGACTTTTACTTCTATTGATCATAACACAAGTCAGCCACGGTCAGAGTGTCCAATAACAGTACATATGTACTAGGCATGATCTTGTAGGCGCAAACAAGGTACAATACTGGTGGCTCGGTGTGGCTATTGTGCACAATGCCTTGACAAAGTTGGCATGTGCCACTGACCATGACCACAAATGTATCGAAGTGACTTTTACTTCTATTGATCATAACATGACTCAGCAACGGTAAGAGTGTTTAATCACAGTACAAATGCACTAGGCATGATCTTGCAGGTACAAAAAAGGTAGAATACTAGTGGCTCGGTGTGGCTAAAGTGCGCAATGCCATGACAAACTTGGCATCTGCCACTATCCATGACCACAAGTGTATCCAAGTGACTTTTACTTCTATTGATCATAACACGAGTCAGCCATGGTCAGAGTGTCCACTCACAGTGCAGATAGATTGGCCATGACCTTACAGGTATAAACAAGGTAGAATACTGGTGGCTCAGTGTGGTAATTTTGTGCAATGCCTTGACAAAGTTGACATGTGCCACTGATCATGACCACAAACGTATCCAAGTGACTTTTACTTCCATTGATCATAACAAGAGTCAACCACGGTCAGAGTGTCCAATCACAGTGCAGATATACTGGTAATGACCTAACAGGTATAAACAATGTAGAATACTGGTGGCTCGGTGTGGGTATTGTGCGCAATGCCTTGGAAAACTTGGCATGTGCCATTGACAATGACCACAAAGTTTACCAAGTGACTTTTTCTTCATATGAATTGTAACACGAGTCAGCCACGGTCAGAGTTCCCAATCACAGCGCACATCTAGTATGGATAACCTTGCAGGTATCAACAAGGTAAATAACCGGTGGCTTGGCACGGCTATTGTGCGCAATGCCTTGACAAAGTTGGCATGTGCCACTAACCATGACCACAAAGTCTACCAAATACATTAAACGGCTATGAATCATAACACGAGTCAGTCACGGTCAGAGTGTCCAACCACAGTGCAGATGTACTAGGCATGATCTTGCAGATACAAACAAGGTAGAATATTGGTGGCTCGGTGTGCCTATTGCGTGTAGTGCCTTGACAAAGTTGACATGTGCCACTAACCATGACGACAAAGTCTACCAAATACATTAAACGGCTATGAATCATAACACGAGTCAGTCACGGTCAGAGTGTCCAACCACAGTGCAGATGTACTAGGCATGATCTTGCAGATACAAACAAGGTAGAATATTGGTGGCTCGGTGTGCCTATTGCGTGTAGTGCCTTGACAAAGTTGGCATGTGCCACTAACCATGACCACAAAGTCTACCAAATACATTAAACGGCTATGAATCATAACACGAGTCAGCCACGGTCAAAGTGTCCAATCATAGTGCAGATACACTCGGCATGACCTTACATGTATAAACAAGGTAGTCTACTGGTGGCTCGATGTGGCTATTGTACGCAATGCTTTGACAAAGTTGGCACGGTCAGAGTGTCCAATCATACTGTACATGTACTAGGCATGATCTCGCAGGTGCAAACAAGGTAGAATATTGGTGGCTCGGTGTGCCTATTGCGTGTAGTGCCTTGACAAAGTTGGCATGTGCCACTGACCATGACCACAAAGTTTACCAAGTACCTTAAATGGCTATGAATCATAACACGAGTCAGCCACGGTCAGAGTGTCCAATCACAGTGCAGGTGTACTAGGCATGATGTTGCAGGTGTAAACAAGGTAGAATCTAGGTGGCTCGGTGTGGCTATTGTGGGCAATGCCTTGACAAATTTTGCATGTGCCACTGACCATGACCAAAGAGTTTACCAAGTGACTTTAACTTCTACGCATCGTAACACGAGTCATTCACAGTCAGAGTACCCAATCACAGTGCACATCTAATATGCATGACCTTGCAGGTTTCAAGGAGGTAAAAAACCGGTGGCTTGGCATGGCTATTGTGCGCAATGCCTTGACAAGGTTGGCATGTGCCACTGACCATGACCACAAATGTATCGAAGTGACTTTTATTTCTATTGATCATAACATGAGTCAGCAACGGTCAGAGTATCTAATCACAGTGTAGATGCATTAGGAAAAATCTTTCAGGTACAAACAAGGTATAATACTAGTGGCTCGGTGTGGCTATAGTGCGCAATGCCATGACAAATTTGGAATGTGCCACCGACCATGACCACAAATGTATCAAAGTGACTTTTACTTCTATTGATCATAACACGAGTCCGCCACGGTCAGTGTGTCCAATCACAGTGCAGATATATTGGGCATGACATTACAGTTATTTTCAAGGTATAATACTGGTGGCACAGTGTGGTAATTTTGTGCAATGCCTTGACAAATTTGGCATGTGCCACTGACCATGACCACAAACGTATCCAAGTGACTTTTACTTCTGTTAATCATAACACGAGTCAGCCACGGTCAGAGTGTCCAACCACAGTGCAGATATACTGGTCATGACCTAACAGGTATAAACAATGTATAATACTGGTGGCTCGGTGTGGTTATTGTGCGCAATGCTATGGCAAACTTGGCATGTGCCACTGACCATGACCACAAAGTTTACCAAGTGACATTTTCTTCATATGAATCGTAACACGAGTCAGCCACGGTCAGAGTGTCCAATCACAGCGCACATCTAATATGGATAACCTTGCAGGTATCAAAAAGGTAAATAACCGGTGGCTTGGCACGGCTATTGTGCGCAATGCCTTGACAAAGTTGACATGTGCCACTAACCATGACGACAAAGTCTACCAAATACATTAAACGGCTATGAATCATAACACGAGTCAGCCACAGTCAAGGTGTCCAATCATAGTGCAGATACACTTGGCATGACCTTACATGTTTAAACAAGGTAGACTACGGGTGGCTCAATGTGGCTATTGTGCGCAATGCCTTGACAAAGTTGGCATGTGCTACAGACCATGACCACAGTTGTATCCAAGTGACTTTTACTTCTATTGATCATAACACAAGTCAGCCACGGTCAGAGTGTCCAATCATATTGCAGATGTACTATGCATGACCTTGCAGGTACAAACAAGATAGAATACTGGTGGCTCGGTGTGCCTATTGTGCGCAATGCCCTGACAAAGTTTGCATGTGCCACTCACCATGACCACAAAGTTTACCAAGTACCTTAAACGGTTATGAATCATAACACGAGTCAGTCACGGTCAGAGTGTCCAATCATAGGGCAGATATACTAAGCAATATCTTGCAGGTACAAACAAGGTAGAATACTGGTGGCTCGGTGTTGCTATTGTGCACAATGCCTTGACAGAGTTGGCATGTGCCACTGGAAATGACCACAAATGTATGAAAGTGATTTTTACTTCTATTGATCATAACACGAGTGAGCGACGGTCAGAGTGTCCAATCACAATGCAGATGTACTAGGCATGACCTTGCAGGTACAAACAAGGTAGAATACTGTTGGCTCAGTGTGGCTATTATGTGCAATGCCTTGACAAAGTTGGCATGTGCCACTGACCATGACCACAAATGTATCCAAGTGACTTTTACTTTTATTGATCATAACACAAGTCACCCACGGTTAGAGTGTCCAATCACAGTGCAGATGTACTCGGCATGATCTTGCAGTCAAAAACAAGGAAGAATAATGTGGCTCGGTGTGGCTATTGTGCGCAATGCGTTGACAAAGTTGGCATGTGCCACTGACCATGACCACAAATGTATCCAAGTGACTCGTACTTCTATTGATCATAACACAAGTCAGCCACGGTCAGAGTGTCCAATAACAGTACATATTTACTAGGCATGATCTTGTAGGCGCAAACAAGGTACAATACTGGTGGCTCGGTGTGGCTATTGTGTGCAATTCCTTAACAAAGTTGGCATATGCCACTGACCATGACCACACAGTTTACCAAGTACCTTAAACGGCTATAAATCATAACACGAGTCAGCCACAGTCAGAGTGTCCAATCATAGTGCTGATATATTGGGCATGACCTTGCAGGCATACACAAGGTAGAATACTGGTAGCTCATTGTGGCTATTGTGCGCAATGCCTTGACAAAGTTGGCACGTGCCACTGACCGTGACCACATATATATCCAAGTGACTTTTACTTATATTGGTCATAACAGGAGTCAACCACGATTAGAGTGTCGAATCACAGTACATATGTACTAGGCATGATCTTGTAGGCGCAAACAAGGTACAATACTAGTGGCTCGGTGTGGCTTTTGTGCGCAATGCCTTGACAAAGTTGGCATGTGATACTGACCGTGACCACAAATACATCCAAGTGACTTTTACTTCTATTGGTCATAACAGGAGTCAGCCACAGTCAGAGTGTCCAATCACTGCGCACATCTAGTATGCATGACCTTGCAGGTATAAATAGGGTAAAAACTGGTGGCTTGGCTCGACTATTGTTTGCAATGCCTTGAAAAGTTGGCATGTGCCACTGACCATGACCACAAAGTTTACCAAGTACCTTAAACGGCTATTAATCATAACACGAGTCAGCCATGGTCAGAGATTCCAATCACAGTGCAGATGTACTAGGCATGATCTTGCAGGTTCAAACAAGGTAGAACACTGGTGGCTCAGTGTGGCTATTGTGTGCAATGCCTTGACAAAGTTGGCATGTGCCACAGACCATGACCACAAATGATCAAAGTGACTTTTACTTATATTGATCATAACACGATTCAGCCACGGTCAGAGTGTCCAATCACAATGCAGATGTACTAGGCATGACCTTGCAGGTACAAACAAGGCAGAATACTGGTGGCTCAGTGTGGCTATTGTGTGCAATGCCTTGACAAAGTTGGCATGAGCCATTGACCATGACCACAAATGTATCCAAGTGACTTTTACTTCTATTGATCTTAACACAAGTCAGCCACAGTCAGAGTGTCCAATCACATCACAGATGTACTAGGCATGATCTTCCAGGTGCAAACAAGATATCATTCTGGTGGCTCGGTGTGGCTAATGTGCACAATGCCTTGACAAAGGTGGCATGTGCCACTGACCATGACCACAAAGTGTACCAAGTGACTTTAGCTTCTACGAATCGTAACACGAGTCAGCCACGGTCAGAGTGTCCAATCACAGTGCAGGTATACTAGGCATGATCTTACAGGTACAAACAAGATATCATACTGGTGGCTCGGTGTGGCTATTGTGCACAATGCCTTGACAAAGGTGGCATGTGCCACTGACCATGACCACAAAGTGTACCAAGTGACTTTAGCTTCTACGAATCGTAACACGAGTCAGCCACGGTCAGAGTGCCCAATCACAGTGCACATATAATATGCATGACCTTGCAGGTATAAACAAGGTTAAAAACCGGTGGCTTGGCACGACTATTGTATGCAATGCCTTGACAAAGTTGGCATGTGCCACTGACCATGGCAACAAAGTTTACCAAGTACCTTAAACATCTACGAATCATAACACGAGTCAGCCATGTTCAGAGTGTCCATACACAGTGCAGGTATACTGGGTATGAACTTACAGGTATAAACATGGTAGAATACTGGTGGTTCGGTGTGGCTATTGTGCGCAATGCCTTGACAAAGTTGGCATGTGCCACTGACCATGACCACGAAGTTTACCAAGTGACTTTAAGTTCTACAAACCGTAACACGAGTCAGCCACGGTCAGAGTGTCCAAAAACAGTGCTGATTTACTATGCATGATCTTGCTGGTATAACCAAGGTAGAATACTTGTGGCTCAGTGTGGCTATTGTGCGGAATGCCTTGACAAAGTTGGCATGTACCACTGACCATGACACCAAAGTTTACCAAGTACCTTACACGGCTATGAATCATAACACGAGACACCCACGGTCAGAGTGTCCTGTCACAGTGGAGATATACAGGGCATGACCTTGCAGGTATAAACAAGGTAGAATACTGGTGGCTCCGCATGGCTATTGTGCGCAACGCCTTAACAAAGTTGGCATGTGCCACTGACCATGACCAAAAATATTACCAAGTGACTTTTATTTCTATTGATCATAACACGAGCCAGCCATGGTCAGAGTGTCCAATCACAGTGCAGATGTACTAGGCATGATCGTGCGGGTACAAACAAGGTATAATATTGGTGGCTTGGTATGGCTATTGTGCGCAATGCCTTGACAAAGTTGGCATGTGCCACTGACAATGACCACACATGTATCCAAGTAACTCTTACTGCTATTGATCACAACACAAGTCAGCCACGGTCAGAGTGTCCAATCACAATGCAGATATACTGGGTATGATATTGCAGGTACAAACAATGTAGAATACTAGTGGCTCGGTGTGGCAATTGTGCACAATGCCTTGACAGCGTTGGCATTAGACACTGACCATGACCACAAATATATGCAATTGACTTTTACTTCTATTCATCATAACACAAGTCAGCCACGGTCAGAATGTCCAATCACAGTGCAGATATACTGGACATGATATTGCAGGTACAAACAAGGTAGAGAACTGTTGGCTCGGACTGGCTATTGTGTGCAATGCCTTTACAAAGTTGGCATGTGCCACTGACAATGACCACAAAGTTTACCAAGTAACTTTAACTTCTACGAATCATTACATGCACCAGCCACGTTCAGAGTGTCCAATCACAGCTCAGATATACTGGACATGATATTGCAGGTACAAACAAGGTAGAATACTGGTGGCTCGGTGTGGCTATTTTATACAATGCCTTGACAAAGTTGGCATGTGCCACTGACCATGACCACAAATGTATCGAAGTGACTTTTACTTGTTTTGATTATAACACGAGTCAGCCATGGTCAGAGTGTCCAATATCAGTGCAGATATACCAGGCATGACCTTGCAGGTATAAACAAGGTAGAATACTGGTGGCTCGGTGTCGCTACTGTGCGCAATGCCTTGACAAAGTTGGCATGTGCCACTGACCATGACCACAAATTTTACCAAGTGAATTTAACTTCTACAAATTGTAACACAAGTCAGCCACAGTCAGAGTGCTCAATCATAGTGCACATCTAATATGCATGACCTTGCAGGTATAAACAAGGTAAAAAACCGGTGGCTTGGCACAGCTATTGTGCGCAATGCCTTGACAAAGTTGGCATGTGCCACTGACCATGACAACAAAGTTTACGAAGTACCTTAAACGGCTATGAATCATAACCCGAGTCAGCCACGGTCAGAGTGTCCAGTCACAGTGCAGATATACTGGACGTGACCTTGCAGGTATAAACAACGTAGAATACTGCTGGCTCGGTGTGGCTATTGTGCGCAATGCCTTGACAAAGTTGGCACGTGCCACTGACCATGACCACAAATGTATCCAAGTGACTTTTAATTCTATTCATCATAACACGAGTCAGCCACGGTCAGAATGTCCAATGACAGTGCAGTTGTACTAGCCATGATCTTGCAGGTGCAAAGAAGGTAGAATACTCGTGGCTCGGTGTGGCATTTGTACGCAATGCATTGACAAAGTTTGCATGTGCCACTGACCCTGACCACAAACATTACCAAGTGACTTTAACTTTTACAAATCGTAACAAATGTCAGCCACGGTCAGAGTGTCCAATCACAGCATACATCCAACAAGCATGACCTTGCTCGATGTGGCTCATGTGCGCAATGCCTTGACAAAGTTGGCATGTGCCACTGGCCATGACCCTAAAGTTTACCAAGTACCTTAAACGGCTATGAATCATAACACGAGTCAGCCACGATCAGCTTGTCCAATCACAAAGCAGATGTACTCGGCATGACCTTGCAGGTATAAACAAGATAGAATACTGGTGGCTTGGTGTGGCTATTGTGCGCAATGCCTCGACAAAGTTGGCATGTGCCACTGACCATGGCCAGAAATGCATCCAAGTTACTTTTACTTCTATTCATCATAACACAAGTCAGCCATGGTCAGAGTGTCCAATCATATTGTAGATGTACTAGGCATGATCTTGCATGTTCAAACAAGGTACAATACTGGTGGCTCGGTGTGGCTATTGTGCGCAATGCCTTGAAAAAGGTGGCATGTGCCACTGACCATGACCACAAAGTTTACCAAGTGACTTTAACTTATACTAATCATAACACGATTCAGCCACGGTCATAGTGTCCAATCTCAGTGCAGATATATTGGGCATGATCTTGCAAGTACAAACAAGGTAGAATACTGGTGGCTCGGTGTGGCTATTGTGCGCAATGCCTCGACAAAGTTTGCATGTGCCACTGACCATGACCACTAATGTATCCAAGTGACTTTTACTTCTATTGATCATAACACAAATCAGCCACGGTCAGAGTGTCCAATCACAGTGCAGATGTCCTGGGCATGATCTTGATAGTACAAAAAAGGTAGAATACTGGTGTCTTGGCACGGCTATTGTGCACAATGCCTTGACAAAGTTGGCATGTGCCACAGACCATGACCACAAATGTATCCAAGTGACGTTTACTTCTATAGATCATAACACGAGTCAGTCACCGTCAGAGTGTCCAATCACAGTGCAGATATACTAGGCATGACCTTGCAGGTATAAACAAGGTAGAATACTGGTGGCTTAGTGTGGCTATTGTGCGCAATGCGTTGACAAAGTTGGCATGTGCCACTGACCATGACCACAAGGTTTACCAAGTGACTTTAACTTCTTTGAATCGTAACACGTGTCAGCCACAGTCGGAGTGCCCAATCACAGTGCACATCTAATATGCATGACCTTGCAGGTATAAACAGGGTAAAAAACTGGTGTCTTGGCACGGCTATTCTGCACAATGCGTTGACAAAGTTGGCACGTGCCACTGACCATGACCACAAAATTTACCAAATACATTAAATGGCTATGAGTCATAACACAAGTCAGCCACGGTCAGAGTGTCCTTTACAGTGCAGATATACTGGGCATGACCTTACAAGTATAAACAAGGTAGAATAGTAGTGGCTCGGTGTGGATATTGTGCCCAATGCCTTGAAACATTTGGCACGTGTCACTGACCATGACCACAAATGTTTCCAAGTGACTTTTACTTCTATTGATCATAACACAAGTCACCCACGGTCGGGGTGTCCAATCACAATGCAGATGTACTAGGCATGATCTTGCAGGTCCAAACAAGGTAGAATACTGGTGGCTCGGTGTGGCTATTGTGCGCAATGCCTTGACAAAGTCGGCATGTTCCACTGACCATGACCACAAAGTTTACCAAGTACCTTAAACGGCTATGAATCATAACACGAGTCAGCCACAGTCATAGTGTCCAATCACAGTGCAGATGTTCTAGGCATGATCTTACAGGTACAAACAAGGTTCAATACGGGTGGCTCGGAGTGGCTATTGTGCGCAATGCCTTGACAAAGTTGGCATGTGCCACTGCCCATGACCACAAAGTTTACCAATTGACTTTAACTTATACGAATCGTAACACAAGTCAGCCACAGTTATAGTGCCAAATCACAGTTTAGATGTGCTAGGCATGACCTTGCAGGTATAAACAAGGTAAAAAATCTGTGGCTTGGCACGGCTATTGTGTGAATGCCTTGACAAAGTTGGCATGTGGCACTGACCATGACCACAAAGTTTACCAAGTACCTTAAACGGCTATGAATCATGACACGAGTCAACCATGGTCAGAGTGTCCAATCACAGTGCATATGTACTAGGCATGATCTTGCAGGTGCAAACAAGGTAGAATACTGGTGGCTCGGTGTGGCTATTGTGTGGAATGCCTTGAAAACATTGGCATGTGCCACTGACCATGACCATAAATATATTATAGTGACTTCTACTTCTATTGATAATAACACGAGTCCGCCACAGTCAGAGTGTCCAATCACAGTGCAGATGTTCTAGGCAGGATCTCGCACGTGCAAACAAGGTATAATACTGGTGACTCGGTGTGGCTATTGTCTGCAATGCCTTGACAAAGTTGGCATGTGCCACTGACCATGACCACAAATTTACCAAGTACCTTAAACGGCTATGAATCATAACACGAGTCAGCCATGGTCAGAGTGTCCAATAACAGTGCACATATACAGGGCATGACCTTAGAGGTATAAACAAGGTATAATACGGGTGGCTCGGTGTGGCTATTGTGTGCAAAACCTTGACAAAGTTGGCATGTGCCACAGACCATGACCACAAATGTATCCAAGTGACATTTACTTCTATTGACCATAACACAAGTCAGCCACAGTCAGAGTGTCCAATAACAGTGCAGATATATTGGGCATGACCTTGGAGGTACAAACAAGGTAGAATACTGGTGGCTTGGTGCGGCTATTGTGCGCAATGTCTTGACAACGTTAGCATGTGCCACTGACCATGATCACAACGTTTACCAAGTGGCTTCAACGTCTACAAATTGTAACACGAGTCAGCCACTGTCTGAGTGCCCAATCACAGTTTCGATGTACAAGGCATGACCTTGCAGGTGTAAACAAGGTAAAAAACCAGTGGCGTGGCACGGCTATTGTGCGCAATGCCTTTACAAAGTTGGCACGTGCCACTGACCATGGCCACAAAGTTTACCAAGTACCTCAAACGGCTATGAATGATAACACGAGTCAGACATGATCAGAGTGTCAAATCACAGTGCAGATATACTAGGAATGACCTTGCAGGTATAAAAAATGTAGAATACTGGTGGCTCGATGTGGCTATTGTGTGCAATGCCTTGACAAAGTTGGCATGTGCCACTGACCATGACCACAAATGTATCCAAGTGACTTTTACTGCTATTTATCATAACACGAGTCAGCCACGGTCGGAGTGTCCAATCACAGTGCAGATGCACTAGGCATGATATTGCAGGTTCAAACAAGGTAGAATACTGGCGGCTCGGTGTGGCTATTGTGCGCAATGCCTTGACAAAGTTGGCATGTGCCACTGACCATGACCACAAATGTATCCAAGTGACTTTTACTGCTATTTATCATAACACGAGTCAGCCACGGTCGGAGTGTCCAATCACAGTGCAGATGCACTAGGCATGATATTGCAGGTTCAAACAAGGTAGAATACTGGCGGCTCGGTGTGGCTATTGTGCGCAATGCCTTGACAAAGTTGGCATGTGCCACTGACCATGACCACAACGTTTACCAAGTACCTTAAACGGCTATGAATCATAACACGAGTCAGTTACGGTCAGAGTGTCCAACCACAGTGCAGATATACTGGGCACGATTTTGCAAGTATGGACAAGGTAGAATTCTGGTGGCTCGGTGTGGCTATTGTTCCCCATTCCTTGACAAAGTTGGCATGTGCCACTGACCATAACCACAAAGTTTACCAAGTACCTCAAACAGCTATGAATCATAACACGAGTCAGCCACGGTCAGAGTGTCCAATCACAGTGCATATATACTGGGCATGACGTTACTGTTATAAACAAGGTAGAATAATGGTGACTCGGTGTGGCTATTGTGCGCAATGCCTTGAAAAAGATGGCATGGGCCACTGACCATGGCCACAAAGTTTACTAAGTACCTCAAAGGCTATGAATCATAACACGATTCAGCCACAATCAGAGTGTCAAATCACAGTGCAGATATACTGGGAATGACCTTGCAGGTACAAACAAGGTAGAATTCTGGTGGCTCGGTGTGGCTATTATGCGCAATGCCTTGATAAAAATGGCATGTGCCACTGACCAAGACCATAAAGTTTACCAAGTACCTTAAACGGCTATGAATCATAACACGAGTCAGCCACGGTCAGAGTGACCAATCACAGTGCAGGTGTAGTGGGCATGACCTTGTAGGTGCAAACACGGTAAGAAATCGGTGGCTTGGCACGACTCTTGTGCACAATGCCTTGACAAAATTGGCATGTACCAATGACCATGACCATAAATGTATCCAAGTGACATTTACTTATATTGATCATAACACAAGTCAGCCACCGTCAGAGTGTCCAATCACAGTGAAGATGTACTAGGCATGGTCTTGCAGGTGCAAACAAGGTAGAATACTGGTGGCTTGGTGTAGCTATTGTGCGCAATGCCTTGACTAAGGTGGCATGTGCGCAGTGCCCGATCACAGTTCAGATGTAATAGGCATGTCCTCGCAAGTATAAACAAGGTAAAGAACAGGTGGCTTGGCACGGCTATTGTGCGCATACTCATGACAAAGTTGGCATGTGCCACTGACCATGACCACAATGTTTACCAAGTACCTTAAATGGCTAAGAATCATAACACGAGTCAGCCATGGTCAGAGTGTCAAATCACAGTGCAGATATACTGGGCATGACCTTTCAGGTACAAACAAGGTAGAATGCTGGTGGCTTGTTGTGGCTATTGTGCGCAATGCCTGGAAAGAGTTGGCATGTGCCACTGACCATGACCACAAAGTTTACCAAGTGGCTTTTACTTCTATTGATCATAACACGAGTCAGCCACAGTCAGAGTGTCCAATCACAGTGCAGATTTACTAGGCATTATCTTGCAGGTGCAAACAAGGCATAATACTGGTGGCTCGGTGTGGTTATTGTGCGCAATGCCTTGCCAAAGGTGGCATGTGCCACTGACCATGGCCACAAAGTTTACTAAGTACCTTAAACGGCTATGAATCATAACACGAGTCAGCCACAGTCATAGTGTCCAATCACAGTGCAGATATACTGGGCATGACCTTGCAGGTATAAACAAGGTAAAAACCCGGTGGCTTGGCACAGCTATTGTGCGCAATGCCATGACAAAGTTGGCATGTGCCACTGACCATGACCACAAATGTATCCAAGTGACTCTTACTTCTATTGATCATAACACGAGTCAGCCACGATCAGAGTGTCCAATCACAGTGCAGATTTACTAGGCATGATCTTACAGGTGCAAACAAGGTAGAATACTGGCGGCTTGGTGTGGCTATTGTGCGCAATGCCCTTACAAAGGTGGCATGTGCGCACTGCCCAATCACAGTTCAGATGTACTAGGCATGACCTTGCAGGTATAAACAAGGTAAAAACCCGGTGGCTTGGCACGGCTATTGTGCACAAAGTCTTGACAAAGTTGGCATGTGCCACTGACCGTGACCACAAAGTTTACCAAGTACCTTAAACGGCTATTAATCATAACACGAGTCAGCCACGGTCATAGTGTCCAATCACAGTGCAGATATAGTGGGCATGACCTTGCAGGTACAAACAAGGTAGAATACTGGTGGCTCAGTGTGGCTTTTGTACAATGCCTTGACAAAGTTGGCATGTGCCACTGACCATGATCACAAATGTATCCAAGTGACTTTGACTTCTATTCATCATAATACGAGTCAGCCACGATCAGAGTTTCCAATCACAGTGCAGATGTACTAGGCATGATGTTGCAGGTTCAAACAATGTACAATACTGGTGGCTCGGTGTGGCTATTGTGTACAATGCCTTGACAAAGTTGGCACGTGCCACTGACCATGACCACAAAGTTTACCAAGTCACTTTAACTTCTACGATCCGTAACACGAGGGAGGTATGGTTAATAGAGGGCTTTTCATACACAGCACATTTAGTGTACTAGGTACCTACTATAAGGAAGTTTCCATGAGGTTGTCTGGAGAGGTAGTCATGATCAGTTCACTGAAAGCCATGTATATGATACTTGTGCCCTGGGAATTCAATGTAATTATTTAGCGAGGGAAAAAATATGATATTCCTGTTTTGTTGTATAGTAGACGTATACATGTATTCATGTGTTCTGATTGGTTACCTTTGTAAATTGGGTGTATTTTCAGAATTGTTGGACACTAAATATAAGCATCTTCATAACGAGCATACTTATGCAATTGTTGCAGTGTTTCTTCATCGGCGGCATCTCCTCCCCCAGAAGCAACGAGTGTATTGGGGTTGTGTAGCTGGGTTTTGTATCGTACAACCTTTACTTGAATACACTAATTGTACTATACACTTAGTGTATTTTTTACATGTCCATCGGATACATACATCATATGCACTCTCCTAATACACTTCACCTTTTTGGAGGGAGCAACATGGGAGCCGGGGATCTCCCCCCCAAAAGGGCAAAGTGTATTGGGGGAGTGTCTATGGTAAGTGTATCTGACGAACACGTGAAAAAAACACAAAGTGAATTTTGAGAAGATGTCAATAGCCACTCGTTGACCGTTGATATGTGATGATCGACAATTGACGATGTATGATTTGATCGTCTATACGTAGATGACGATCGATGATCAATGACCGTCGACTAGTCAATGACATCCATATGTGCCTAAACCATATTGCACATTGGTAACCACATAGTCGGGACCCCATCTCCCCCCAGAAGCGACGAGTGTATTTGGGTTGTGTAGCTGGGTTGTCTATTGTACAACCGTTACTTGAATACACTAAGTGTACCATACACTTAGTGTATTTTTGACATGTCCGTCGGATACACACATCATATGCACTCTCCTAATACACTTTACCTGTTTGTGGGGGGGGGGGGGGAGGGCAACATGGGAGCCGAGGATCTCCTCCTCCCTCCCAAACGGGTAAAGTGTATCGGGGAAGTTTCTATTGTACGTGTATCTGACACACAAGAAGAAGACGAAGATTTCAATAGACACTCATCGACCGTCGATCTATGATGATCGATGATTGACGATGTAAGATTCGGTCGTCGATACATAGATGACGATCGATGATCAACGACCGTCGACTAGTCCATGACATGCATTTGTGCGGAAACCATATTGCACATTGGTAACCACATAGTTGGGACCCCATCTTCTCCCCCCCATAAGCGACGAGTGTATTGGGGTTGTGTAGCTTGGTTGTGTATTGTACAACCGTTACTTGAATATACTAAGTGTACTATACACTTAGTATATTTGTCACATGTCTGTCGGATACACAGCTCATATTCACTTTCCTAACATACTTTACCTGTTTTGGGGGAGGGGCAACATGGGAGCTGGAGATCCTCCCCTCCCAAAAGGGTAAAGTGTATTGGGGGAGTGTCTATGGCAAGTGTATATAGCGGACACGTGAAAACACACAAAGTGTATGTTTGAGAAGATGTCAAAAACCACTCATCGACCATCGATATATGACGATCAACGATCAAAGATGTACATTTTAATTGTCTATACATAGATGAAAATCAACAATCAACGACCGTCGACTAGTCGTCAACACATGTGAGGATCGATAATAGGTTTGCGAGGGATTTGAGTGTGGGATACTAAATCCCCCTCTGCGACTGAAAGGAACCTGGTGGGCCCCGCTAGAGCGGGATCCTGCAGGAGCCCGGAAAAGAGGAAAAATCAAACCCTTAACCCCGGCAGTAAAATGGTCTCGATTGTGTCTCTGCCTAGTTCCGCGTCCAGGAATATGCGTTTGCATTCTTGACAATAGTAGCATCTGTAAGGTCTGAGGACAAATGTACGTCTGTTGCAGGAACTGTATATGGAGTTGTGGAAGACAAAAGCATAGTTTTTGTTGGGTTTGTATGTTTTAATCACCTGCCTTCCAAGAACTTTCGCATGTTGAGGCAGACAAGTACATGCTAATATGTATGAACAAACATGGTAAATTGAATTGTAACCTAACTTCCACGAAGGTACCATGAAAGTTCCAAAGGCTTACATTTGACATGTACACTGTATGAAGAGTGTATTTGTTCAGAGGTGATTAATCATAAATGACACGAGTCAGCCAAAGTCAGAGTGCCCTATCACAGTTCTGATGTACTAGGCATGACCTTGCAGGTATAGACAAGGTAAAAAACCGGTGGCTCGGTGTGGCTATTGTGTGCAATTCCTTGACAAAGTTGGCATGTCCCACTGAACATGACCACAAATGTATCCAAGTGACTTTTACTTCTATTGATCATAACACGAGTCACCCACGGTTAGAGTGTCCAATCACAGTGCAGATGTACTTGGCATTATTTGCTGGTATAAACAAGGTAGAATACCGGTGGCTCGGTGTGGCTATATTGCGCAATGCCTTGACAAAGTTGGCACGTGTCGCTGATCATGACCACAAAGTTTACCAAGTGACTTTAACTTCTACGAATCGTAACACGAGTCAGCCACGGTCAGAGTGCCCGATCACAGTTCAGATGTACTAGGCATGACCTTGCAGGTATAAATAAGGAAAAAAACTGGTGGCTTGGCATGGCTATTGTGCGCAATGCCTTGAGAAAGTTGGCATGTGCCACTGACCATGACCACAAGGGTTACCAAGTACCTTAAACGGCTATGAATCATGCCACGAGTCAGCCACGGTCAGAGTGTCCAATCACAGTGTAGATATACTAGGCATGATCTTGCAGGTACAAAACAAGGTAGAATACTGGTAGCTCGATGTGCCTATAGTGTGCACTTCCTTGTCAAATATGGCATGTTTCACTGACCATGACCACAAAGTTTACCAAGTACCTTAAACGGCTATGAATCATAACACGAGTCAGCCATGGTCAGAGTGTCCAATCACAGTGCAGATATACCGGGCATGACCTTACAGGTGTAAATGAGGTAGAATACTGGTGGCTCGGTGTGGCTATTCGGTGCAATGCCTTGACAAGGTTGGCATGTGCCACTGACCATGTCCACGAAGTTTACCAAGTGACTTTAACTTCTACGAATCGCAACACGAGTCAACCACAGTCAGAGTACCCAATCACAGTTCAGATGTACTAGGCATTACCTTGCAGGTATAAACAAGGTAAAAAACCGGTGGCTCGGTGTGGCTATTGTGCGCAATGCCTTGACAAAGTTGGCATGTGCCACTGACCATGACCACAAAAGTTAGCAAGTACCTTTAACAGCAATGAATCATAACACGAGTCAGCCACGGTCAGAGTGT
>SZWC01000112.1:88252-110077 GCA_023375785.1 Penium margaritaceum | reverse complement strand
TGACCATGACCACAAAGTTTACCAAGTACCTTAAACGGCTATGAATCATAACACGAGTCAGCCACGGTCAGAGTGTCCAATCACAGTGGAGATATTCTGGGCATGCCCTTGCAGGTATAAACAAGGTAGAATACGGGCGGCTCGGTGTGGCTATTGTGCGCAATGCCTTGACAATGTTGGCATGTGCCACTGACCATGACCAAAAATGTATCCAAGTGACTTCTCCTTCTATTGATCATAACACGAGTCAGCCACGGTAAGAGTGTCCAATCAAAGTGCACATCTATTATGCATGACCTTGCAGGTATAACAAGGAAAAAAACTGGTGGCTTTGCACGGCTATTTTGCGCAATGCCTTGAAAAAGTTGGCATGTGCCACTGACCATGAACACAAAGTTTACCAAGTACCTTAAACGGCTATGAATCATAACACGACTCAGCCACGGTCTGAGTGTCCAATCACAGTGCAGATATACGGGGCATGACCTTGCAGGTATAAGCAAGGTAGAATACTGGTGGCTCATTGTGGCTATTGTGCGCAATGCCTTGACAAAGTTGGCACGTGCCACTGACCATGACCACAACGTTTACCAAGTGACTTTAATTTCTACAAATCGTAACACGAGTCAGCCAAAGTCAGAGTGCCCAATCAAATTGCACATCTGATATGCATGACCTTGCAGGTATAAACAAGGTAAAAAACCGGTGGGTTGGCATGGCTATTGTGCGCAATGCCTTGACAAAGTTGGCATGTGCCACTGACCATGACCACACAGTTTACCAAGTTCCTTAAACGGCTATGAATCATACCACGAGTCAGCCACGGTCAGAGTGTCCAGTCACAGTGCAGATATACTGGGCATGATCTTACAGGTATAAACAAGGTAGAATACCGGTGGCTCGGTGTGGTTATTGTGCGCAATGCCTTGACAAAAATGGCATGTGCCACTGACCATGACCACAAAATTTTCGAAGTGACTTTAACTTCTACGTATCGTAACACGAGTCAGTCACGGTCAGACTGCCCAAGCACGGTTAAGATGTACTAGGCATGACTTTGCAGGTATAAACAAGGTAGAATGCTGGTGGCTCGGTGTGGCTATTGTGCGCAATGCCTTGACAAAGTTGGCATGTGCCACTGACCATGGCCACAAAGTTTACCAAGTGGTTTTAAATTCTACAAAGCGTAACACAAGTCAGCCACAGTCAGAGTGCCCAATCACAATACACATCTAATATGCATAACCTTGCAGGTATAAACTGGGTAAAAACCCGGTGTCTTGGCACAGCTATTGTGCGCAATGCCTTGACAAAGTTGGCATGTGCCACTGACCATGACAACAAAATTTACCATGTGACTTGAACTTCTACGAACCGTAACACGAGTCAGCCACGGTGAGAGTGCCCAATCACAATGCACATCTAATATGCATGACTTTGCAGGTATAAACAAGGTAAAAAACCGGTGGCTTTGCACGGCTTTTGTGCGCAATGCCTGGAAAAAGTTGGAATGTGCCACTGACCATGACCACAAAGTTTACCAAGTACCTTAAATGGCTATGAACCATAACACGAGTCAGCCACGGTCAGAGTGTCCAATCACAGTGCACATATAATATGCATGACTTTGCAGGTATAAACAAGGTAAAAAACCGGTGGCTTTGCACGGCTTTTGTGCGCAATGCCTGGAAAAAGTTGGAATGTGCCACTGACCATGACCACAAAGTTTACCAAGTACCTTAAATGGCTATGAACCATAACACGAGTCAGCCACGGTCAGAGTGTCCAATCACAGTGCACATATAATATGCATGACCTTGCAGGGTTTAACAAGGAAAAGAATCGGTGTCTTCGCACAGCTATTGTGCGCAATGCCTTGACAAAGTTGGCACGTGCCACTGACCATGACCACAAAGTTTACCAACCACCTTTAACGGCTTTGAATCCAAACAGGAGTGAGCCACGGTCAGAGTGTCCAATCGCAGTGCAAAAATACTGGGCATGACCTTCCAGGTATAAACAAGATAGAGTACTGGGGGCTCGGCGTGGCTATTGTGTGCAATGCCTTAACAAAGTGCGCATGTGCCACTGACCATGACAACAAATGTATCCAAGTGACTTGTACTTCTATTGATCATAACACGAGTCAGCCACGGGCAGAGTGTCCAATCACAGTATAGATGTCCTAGGCATGATCTTGGAGGTGAACACTTTGTAGAATACTGGTGGCTCGTCGTGGCTATTGTGCGCAATGCCTTGACAAAGTTGGCATGTGCCACTGACCATGACCACAAAGTTACCAAGTGACTTTAATGTCTACAAATCGTAACATGACTCAGCCACGGTCAGAGTGTCCAATCACAGTGCAGATATACTGGGCATGACCTTGCATGTACAAACAAGGTATAATCCTGGTAGATCGGGGTGGCTATTGTGCGGAATGCCTTGACAAAGTTGGCATGTGCCACTGACCATGACCAAAAAGTTTACCAAGTGACTTTAACTTTTACGTATCGTAACACGAGTCAGCCACGGTCAGAGTGTCCAATCACAGTGCAAATGCACTAGGCATGATGTTGCAGGTACAAACAAGGCAGAATACTGGTGGCTTGGCACAGCTATGGTGCGCAATGCCTTGACAAAGTTGGCATGTGCCACTGATCATGACCACAAAGTATACCAAGTATCTTAAACGGCTATGAACCATAACACGAGTCAGCCACGGTCAGAGTGTCCAATCACAGCGTACATCTAATATGCATGCCCTTGCAGGTATAAACAAGGTAAAGAACCGGTGGATTGGCACAACTATTGTGCGCAATGCCTTGACAAAGCTGGCATGTGCCACTGACCATGATCACAAAGTTTACCAAGTACCTTAAAAGGCTATGAATCATAACACGAGTCAGCCACGCTCAGAGTGTCCAATCACAGTGCAGATATACTGGACATGACCTTGCAAGTACAAACAAGGTAGAATAATGGTGGCCTGGTGTGGCTATTGTGTGCAGTGCCTTGGCAAAGTTGGCATTTGCCACTTACCATAACAACAGATGTATCAAAGTGACTTTGACTTCTATTGATCATAACACGATTCAACCACGGTCAGAGTGCCCAATCACAGTGGAGATATACCGGGCAAGACCTTGCAGGTAAAAACAAGGTAGAATACTGGTGGCTTGGTGTGGCTATTGTGTCCAATACCTTGACAAATTTGGCATGTGCCACTGCCCATGACCAAAAAAGTTTACCAAGTGACTTTCACTTCTACGAATCGTAACACGAGTCGGAGACGTTCAGAGTGTCCAATCACAGTGCAGATGTACTAGGCATGATCTTGCAGGTATAAACAAGGTAGAATACTGGTGGCTTGGTGTGGTTATTGTGCGCAATGCCTTGACAATGTTGGCATGTGCCAATGACCATGACCATAAGGTTACCAAGTAACTTTAACTTCTACGCATCGTAACACGCTTCATCCACTGTCAGAGTGCCCAATCACAGTGCACATATAATATGCATGATTTTGCATGTTTAAAAGAGGTAAAAAATCAGTGGCTTGGCACGGCTATTGTGCGCAATGCCTTGAAAAATAGGGCATGTGGCACTTACCATGACCAAAAACGTTACCAAGTACCTTAAACGGCTATTAATCATAACACGAGTCAGCCACGGTCAGAGTGTCCAATCACAGTGCATATGTGTTGGAAATACAGTAAGAACCAGACTCACTCCTCCCACCTCTCGGCAAATCCGAGCCTCGAGAAGGTTCAAGTATCATCAGAACCACCTTGACTCAACGGCTCTCCGATCTCCCGACCGTTTGAACCGACACGTCAAGTGATCCCCTAATAAAGCGATAAATCTGTCACCCGCGTCCGGCTAGCGGAAAAAGCCATTTACCGATGTTCTGTTGTATATAATGAGGACGTTCATTCCCTCGCAAAAGCTAACCAGAACAAATATATCCATCCTGTTCCCTTTGGTTCCGCGGCTTCGCCACATTGCTCTTGCTCTGCTCGCCTCTGTCGTCTTTCGCTCACCACTCTCTACTCACAGCTCTTCGCTTCGTCACTATTAATCCTTTGCTCAACCTCATCGCATCACTCGCCTCAATCTTCTCTTCTCTTGTCTGTCTCTGAGCCGCGCCGCCGCGCCCTACTCAAAGCTCTGCGACTAACTCCTTGGATCTGCACGCACCTTTCTGCTTCCGTCACTGCGCTATCGAGCTCCTGCATGCTCGGCTGCTTGTGCTTGCTTCTGTTCTTCTCGCTTCCATTCATTCTATTCTTCAGACAAGATGTAGTAGGCATGATTTTACAGGTTCAAACAAGGTAGAATACTGGTGTCTCGGTGTGGCTATTGTGCACAATGGCTTGACAAAGTTGGCATGTGCCACTGACCATGACCAAAACGTTTACCAAGTGGCTTTAACTACTACGAATAATAACACGGGTCAGCCACGGTAAGAGTGTCCAATCACAGTGTAGATGTACTATGCATGCTCTTGCAGGTGCAAACAAGGTAGGAAACTGGTGGCTCAGTGTGGCTATTGTGCGCAATGCCATGACAAAGTTGGCATGTGCCACTGACCATGACCACAAATGTATCCAAGTGACTTCTACTTCTATTGATAAAAACCGGAGTCAGCCACGGTCAGAGTGTCCAATCACAGTGCAGATGTACTAGGCATGACCTTGCAGGTACAAACAAGGTAGAATACTGGTGGCTTGGTGTTGCTATTGTGTGCAATGCCTTGACAAAGTTGGCATGTGCCACTGACCATGACCACAAATGTATTCAAGTGACTTTTACTTCTATTGATCATAACACGAGTCAGCCACGGTCAGAGTGTCCAATCACAGTGCGGATGTACTAGGCATGATATTGCAAATGCAAACAAGGTGTAATACTGATGGCTCGGTGTGTCTATTGTGCGCAATGCCTTGACAAAGTTGGCATGTGCCACTGACCATGACCACAAAGGTTACCAAGTACCTTAAATGGCTTTGAATTATAGCACGAGTTAGCCACGGTCAGAGTGTTCAACCACATTGCAGATACACTGGACATGATATTGCAGGTACAAACAAGGCAGAATACTGGTGGGTCGGTGTGGCTATTGTGCACAATGCCTTGACAGAGTTGGCACGTGCCACTGACAATGACCACGAATGTATCCAAGTGACCTTTACTTCTATTGGTCATAACACGATTCAACCACGGTCAGAGTGTCCAATCATAGTGCAGATATACTGGGCATGACCTTGCAGGTACAAACAAGGTAGAATACTGGTAGCTCGGTGTGGCTATTGTGCGCAATGCATTAACAAAGTTGGCATGTGCCACTGACCATGACCACAAATGTTTCCAAGTGACGTTAACTTCTACGAATTGTAACACGTGTCAGAGACGGTCAGAGTATCCAATCATAGTGCAGATGTACTACGCATGATCTTGCAGGTATAAACAAGGTGGAATATTGGTGGCTTGGTGCGGCTATTGTGCGGAATGCCTTGACAAAGTTGGCATGTTCCACTGACCATGACCACAACATTTACCAAGTGAATTTAACTTATACGCATTGTAACACGAGTCATTCACAGTCAGAGTACCCAATCAGAGCGCACATCTAATATGCATGACTTTGCATGTATAGAAGAGGTCAAAACCGCTGTCTTGGCACAGCTATTGTGCGCAATTCCTTGACAAAGTTGGCACGTGACACTGACCTTGACCACAAAGTTTACCAAGTAAATTAAACGGCTATGAATCCTTACACGATTCAGCCATGGTCAGAGTGTCCAATCGAAGTGCAAAAAATACTGGGCATGACCTTCCAGGTATAAACAAGGTGGAGTGCTGGGGGCTTGGTGTGGCTATTGTGTGCAATGCCTTAACAAAGTGGGCATGTGTCACTGACCATGAAAACAAATATATCCAAGTGCCTTTTACCTCTATTGATCACAACACAAGTCAGCCATGGTGAGAGTGTCCAATCACAGTGCAGATGTACTAGGCATGATCTTGGAGCTACAAACAAGGTAGAATACGGGTAGCTCGGTGTGGCTTTTGTGCGTAATGCCTTGACAGAGTTGGCATGTGCCACTCACCATTACTGCAAAGTTTACCAAGTGAGTTTAACTTCTACAAATCGCAACACGGGTCAGCCACGGTCAGAGTGCCCAATCACAGTTCATATGTACTAGGCATGACCTTGCAGATATATACAAGGTAAAAAACATGTGGCTTGGCATGGCTATTGTGCACAACGCCTTGACAAAGTTGGCATGTTCCACTGAACATGACCACAAAGCTTACCAAGTACCTTAAACGGCTATGAACCGTAACACGAATCGGCCACAGTCAGAGTGCCCAATCAAAGCGTATATCTAATATGCATGATCTTGCAGGTATAAACAGGGTAAGAAACCGGTGTCTTGGCACGACTATTGTACGCAATGCCTTGACAAGGTTGGCATGTGTCACTGACCATGACCACAAATTTTACCAAGTACCTTAAACTGCTATGAATCATAACACGAGTCAGCCACGGTCAGAGTGTCCAATCACAGTGCAGATATACTGGGCATGACATTACAGGTGTAAAAAAGGTGGAATACTGGTGGCTCGGTGTGGCTATTGTGCGCAATGCCTTGACGAATTTGGCATGTGCCACTGATCATGACCACAAATGTATCCAAGTGACTTACTTCTATTGATCATAACACGAGTCAGCCACGGTCAAAGTGACCAATCACTGTACAGATTTACTAGGCATGATCTTGGATATGAAAACTTTGTAGAATACTGGTGGCTCGTTGTGGCTATTGTCGGCAATGCCTTGACAAAGTTGGCATGTACCACTGACCATGACCACAACATTTACCTAGTGACTTTAATGTCTAAGAATCGTAACACGATTCAGCCACGGTCGGAATGTCCAATCACAGCGCAGATATACTGGGCATGACCTTACAGGTACAAACAAGGTAGAATCCTGGTAGATCGGTGTGGCTATTGTGCGCAATGCGTTGACAAAGTTGGCATGTGCCACTGACCATGACCAAAACGTTTACCAGGTAACTTCTACGTATCGTAACACGAGTCAGCCACGGTCAGAGTGTCCAATCACAGTGCAGATGTGCTAGCCATGCCCTTGCAGGTATAAACAAGGTAAAAATGCGGTGGCTTGGCACGACAATTGTGCGCAATGCCTTGACAAAGTTGGCATGTGCCACTGACCATGATCACAAAGTTTACCAAGTACCTTAAACGGCTATGAATCATAACACGAGTCAGCCACGGTCAGAGTGTCCAATCACAGTGTAGATATAATGGAAATAACCTTGCAGGTACAAACAAGGTAGAATACTGGTGGCTTGGTGTGGCTATTGTGTGCAATGCCTTGACAAAGTTTGCATGTGCCACTGATCATAACCACGGATGTATCCAAGTGACTTTGACTTCTATTGATTATAACAAGATTCAACCACGGTCAGAGTGTTCAATCACAGTGCAGATATACTGGGCATGACCTTGCAGGTAAAAGCAAGGAAGAATACTGGTGGCTCGGTGTGGCTGTTGTGCGCAATGCCTTGACAAAGTTGGCATGTGCCACTGCCCATGACCACAAAGTTTACCAAGTGACTTTAACGTCTATGAATCGTAACACGAGTCGAAGACAGTCATAGTGTCCAATCACAGTGCAGATGTACTAGGCATGATCTTGCAGATATAAACAGGGTAGAATATTGGTGGCTCGGTGTGGCAATTGTGCGCAATGCCTTGACGAAGTTGGCATGTGCCAATGACCATGACCACAAAGTTTACTAAGTGACTTTAACTTCTACGCATCGTAACACGAGTCATCCACGGTCTGAGTGCCCAATCACTGCACACATCTAATATGCATGATTTTGCAGGTATACAAGAGGTAAAAAACTAGTGGCTTGGCACGGCTATTGTGCGCAATGCCTTGACAAAATGGGCATGTGCCACTGACCATGACCACAAAGTTTACCAAGTACCTTAAACGGCTATGAATCGTAACACGAGTCAGCCACGGTCAGATTGTCCAATCACAGTGCAGATGTGTTGGAAATACAGTAAGAACCAGACTCACTCCTCCTACATCTCGGTAAATCCGAGCCTCGAGAAGGTTCAAGTATCGTCAAAACCACCTTGACTCAACGGCTTTCCGATCTCCCGACCGTTTGAACTGACACGTCAAGTGATCCCCTAATAAAGTGATAAATCAGTCACCCGCGTCCGGCTAGCGGAAATAAGCCGTTTACCCCTGTTCTGTTGTATATAACAAGGACGTTCATTCCCTCGTAAAAGCTAACCAGAACAAATATATCCATCTTGTTCCCTTTGGTTCTGCGGCTTTGCCACCGTGCTCTTGCTCTGCTCACCTCTGTCGTCTTTTGCTCACCACTCTCTCCTCATAGCTATTTGCTTCGTCACTATCAATCATTAGCTCAACCTCATCACACCACTCGCCTCGATCTTCTCTTCTATTGTCTGCCTTGGAGCCCCGCCGCCTCGCCCAACTCAAGGCTCTGCGACTAGCTCCTTGGATCTGCACGCACCTTTCTGTTTCAGTCACTGCGCTACCGAGCTCCTGCATGCTCGACTGCTTCTCCTTGCTTCTGTTCTTCTCGCTCCCATTCATTCCATTCTTCTGACAAGATGTACTAGGCATGATTTTGCAGGTTCAAACAAGGTAGCATACTGGTGGCTCGGTTAGGCTATTGTGCACAATGCCTTGACAAAGTTGGCATGTGCCACTGGCCATGACCACAAAGTTTACCAAGTGGCTTTAACTACTACAAATGATAACACAGGTCAGCCACGGTAAGAGTGTCCAATCACAGTACAGATGTACTAGGCATGATCTTGCAGGTTCAAACAAGGTAGAATACTGGTGGCTTGGTGTGGCTATTGTGCGGAATGCCTTGACAAGGTTGGCATGTGCCACTGACCATGACCACAAATGTATCCAAGTGACTTCTACTTCTATTGATCATAACACGAGTCAGCCACGGTCAGAGTGTCCAATCCCAGTGCAAAAGTACTAGGCATGACCTTGCAGGTACAAACAAGGTAGAATACTGGCAGCTTGGTGTGGCTATTGTGTGCAATGCCTTGACAAAGTTGGTACGTGCCATTGACCATGACCACAAATGTATCTTTGTGAATTTTACATCTATTGATCAGAAAACGAGTCAGCCACGGTCAGAGTGTCCAAATTAGTGCAGATGTACCAGGCATGATCTTGCAAGTGCAAACAATGTAGAATACTGGTGGCTCGGTGTGTCTATTGTGCGCAATGCCTTGACAAAGTTGGCATGTGCCACTGACCATGACCACAAAGTTTACCAAGTACCTTAAACGGCTNAGTGCAGATGTACTAGGCATGATCTTGCAAGTGCAAACAATGTAGAATACTGGTGGCTCGGTGTGTCTATTGTGCGCAATGCCTTGACAAAGTTGGCATGTGCCACTGACCATGACCACAAAGTTTACCAAGTACCTTACACGGCTTTGAATCATAACACGAGTCAGCCACAGTCAGAGTGTCCAATCACAATGCAGATATACTGGGCATGATCTTGCAGGTACAAACAAGGTATAATACTGGTGGGTCGGTGTGGCTATTGTGCGCAATGCCTTGACAGAGTTGGCACGTGCCACTAATAGTGACCACAAATGTATCCAAGTGACCTTTACGTCTATTGGTCATAACACCATTCAACCACGGTCAGAGTGTCCAATCACAGAGCAGATATACTGGGCATGACCTTGCAGGTCTAAACAAGGTAGAATACTTCTATTGATCATAACACGAGTCAGCCACGGTCAGAGTGTCCAATCACAGTGCAGATATATTGGGTATGACCTTACATGTATGAACAAGGTAGAATATTGGTGGCTCAGTGTGGCAATTGTGTGCAATCCCTTGACAAAGTTGGCATGTGCCACTGACCATGACCACAAATGTATCCAAGTGACTTTTACGTCTACTGATCATGACACGAGTCAGCCACGGTCAGATTGTCCAATCATAGTGCACATGTACTAGGCATGACATTGCAAGTACAAACAAGGTAGAATACTGGTGGCTCGGTGTGGCTATTGTGTGCAATGCCTTAACAAAGTTGGCACGTGACACTGACCATGACCACAAAGTTTACCAAGTGACCTTACCTTCTACGCATTATAACACGAGTCATTCATGTTCAGAGTACCCAATCACAGTGCACATCTAATATGCATGACCTTGCATGAATAGACGAGGAAAAAAACCGGTGGCTTGGCACGGCTATTGTGCGCAATGCCTTGAAAAGCTTGGCATGTGCCAGTGAATTGACCACAAAGTTTACCAAGTACCTTAAATGGCTATGAATCATAACACGAGTCAGCCACGGTCTGAGTGTCCAATCACAGTGCAGATGTACTAGGCATGATGTTGCAAGTGTAAACAAGGTAGAATAATGGTGGCTCAGTATGACTATTGTGGGCAATGCCTTGACAAATTTGGCATGTGCCATTGACCATGACCAGAGAGTTTACCAAGTCACTTTAACTCCAATGCATCGTAACATGAGTTATTCATGGTCAGAGTACCCAACCACAGTGCACATCTTATATGCATGACCTTGCAGGTTTATGAGAGGTAAAAAACCGGTGGCTTGGCACGGATATTGTGCGAAATGCCTTGACAAAGTTGGCATGTGCCACTGACCATGACCACAAAGTTTACCAAGTACCTTGAACGGCTATGAATCATAACACGTGTCAGCCACGGTCACAGTGTCCAATCAAAGTGCACATGTACTAGGCATGATGTTGCAGGTGCAAACAACGTATACTACTGGTGGCTCGGTGTGGCTATTGTGCGCAATGCCTTGACAGAGTTGGCACGTGCCACTGACCATGGCCACACATGTATCCAAGTGAATTTCACATATATTGATCATGACATGAGTCAGCCACGGTCAAAGTGTTTAATCACAGTGCAGATGTACTAGGCATGATCTTGCAGGTATTTACAAGGTAGAATACTGCAAGGTCATACATATTAGATGTGTACTGTGATTGGGCACTTTGACCATCGCTGACTCGTGTTACGATTCGTACAAGTTAAAGTCACTTGGTAAACTTTGTGGTCATGGTCAGTGGCACATGCCAACTTTTGTAAAGGCATTGCGCACAATAGCCGTACCAAGCCACCGGTATTTTACCTTGTTTATACCTGTAAGGTCATGCATGTTAGATGTGCACCGTGATTGGACACTCTGACCGTGGCTGACTCGTGTTACAATTTGTAGAAGTCAAAGTCACTTGGTAAACTTTGTGGTCATGGTCAGTGGCACATGCCAACTTTGTCAAGGCAATGCGCACAATAGCCACACCAAGCCACCGGTGTTTGACCTTGTTTGTACCTGCAAGATCATGCCTAATACATGTGCACTGTGATCGGACACTCTGACCATGGCTGACTCGTGTTACGATCAATAGACGTAAAGCCACTTGGATACATTTTTGTTCATGGTCAGTGGCGCATGCCAACTTAGTCAAGGCATTGCACACAGTAGCCACACCGATCCACCTTTATTCTACCTTGTTTATACCTGCAAGGTCATGCCTATTATATCTTTACTGTGATTGGACACTCTGACCGTGGCTGACCCGTGTTATGATTCATAGCCGTTTAATGTACTTGGTAAACTTTGTGGTCATGGTCAGTGGCACATGCTAACTTTGTCAAGGCACTGCGCACAATAGCCACACCGAGCCACCATTATTCTACCTTGTTTGTACCTGCAAGATCATGCCTAGTACATTTGCACTGTGATTGGACAATCTGACCGTGGCTGACTCATTTCATGATTCATATCCGTTTAGTGTACTTGGTAAACTTTGTGGTCATGGTCAGTGGCACATGCCAACTTTGTCAAGGCATTGCTTACAATAGCCGTGCCAAGCCACTGGTTTTTTACCTTGTTTATACCTGCAAGGTCATGCATATTAGAGGTGCACTGTGATTGGGCACTCTGACCGTGGCTGACTCGTGTTACGATTCGTATAAGTTATAGTCACTTGGTAAACTTTGTGGTCATGGATAGTGGCACATGCCAACTTTGTCAAGGCATTGCGCACAATAGCCAAACCGAACCACCAGTATTCTACCTACTGCTCAAGGAATTCAACGATGGATGTTTTCCTGAATATGGAATCTATGAATTAGATGGAGAAATTGGGTTCAGTATTATTTCTGGAATCCTAAGTGTTTGAATTGACATTCAACCGAGACATTGAATTCAACAAAAGGCCCAGGATCATTTTTGCAGAAATCCAATAATTCAACAAGATATCCCGTTTTACAAAGAAATACTAAGGACCACTGACGGGTCTAGGTGTGTGTCGTGTTGCGTGGGTTTGTCATTTTGTACATATGGCTGTTCACGCCTGTTTGTCGTTCCCTACCACGAATGACTCTACAGAGAATGTGAACAAACATGTGATGTGAAATATGAGTGAACATTTCCTGTACCGTGATTACACCAAAAAACATTTTCAAAATATTTGTGTACCATTAAAATTCATCGAACAAAATTTTGACACGATTTCAATGACCAGAAAAAAATTTATAATCGAATACCTCGAGCAGTAGGGTACCTTGTTTGCACCTGCAAGATCATGCCTAGTACATCTGCACTGTGATTGGACGCTCTGACCGTGGCTGACTCGAGTTATGATTCATAGCCGTTTAAGGTACTTGGTAAACTTTGTGGTCATGGTCAGTGGCACATGCCAACGTTGTCAAGGCATTGCGCACAATAGCCGTGCCAAGCGATTGGCACGGTCATGCATATTAGATGTGCACTGTGATTGGGTACTCAGAATGTGGCTGACCTGTGTTACGGTTTGTATAAGTTAAAGTTACTTGGTAAACTCTGTGGTCATGGTCAGTGGCACATGCCAACTTTGTCAAAGCATTGTGCACAATAGCCATGCCAAGCCACCGATTTTTTTCCTTGTTTATACATGCAAGTTCATACATATTAGATGTGCACTGTGATTGGGCACTCTGACCATGACTGACTCGTGTTACGATTCGTAAAAGTTAAAGTCACTTAGTAAACTTTGTGGGCATGGTCAGTGGCACATGCCAATTTTGTCAAGGCATTGCACACAATAGCCACACCGAGCCACTAGTACTCTGCCCTTTTTGTACCTGCAAGATCATGCCTAGTATATCTGCACTGTGACTGGGCACTCTGACCGTGGCTGACTTGTGTTATGATCAATAGAAGTAAACGTTACTTGGATACAGTTGTGGTCATGGTCAGTGGCACATGCCAACTTTGTCAAGGCATGGCGCACATCAGCCACACCGAGCCACCAGTATTTTACATTGTTTATACATGCAAGGTCATGCCCAGTATATCTGCACTGTGATTGGACACTCTGACCGTGGCTGAAACGTGTTATGATTCATAGCCCTTTAAGATACTTGGTAAACTTTGTGGTCATGGTCAGTGGCACATGCCAACTTTGTCAAGGCATTGCGCACAATAGCCAAACCGAACCACCAGTATTCTACCTACTGCTCAAGGAATTCAACGATAGAGATTTGCCTGAACATGAAATCTATGAATAAGATGGAAAAATTGGGTTCAGTATTATTTATGGAATCCTAAGTGTTCGAATTGACATTCAACTGAGACATTGAATTCAACAAAAGGCCCAGGATCATCTCTGCAAAAATCCAATAATTCAACAATATATTCCATTGTACAAAGAAATACTAAGGACCACTGACGGGTCTAGGTGTGTGTCGTGTTGCGTGGGTTTGTCGTTTTGTACAGATGGTTGTTCACGCCTATTTGTCGTTCCCTACCACGAATGACTCTACGGAGAATGTGAACAAACGTGTGATGTGAAATATGAGTGAACATTTCCTGCACCGTTATTTCACCAAAAACATTATCAAATTATTTGTGTAACATTGAAATTCATCGAACATAATTTTGACACGATTTCAATGACCAGAAAAACATAGATAATCGAATACCTCGAGCAGTAGGGTACATTGTTTGCACCTGCAAGATCATGCCTAGTACATCTGCACTGTGATTGGACACTCTGACCGTGGCTGACTCGAGTTATGATTCATAGCCGTTTAAGGTACTTGGTAAACTTTGTGGTCATGGTCAGTGGCACATGCCAACTTTGTCAAGGCATTGCGCACCATAGCCGTGCCAAGCGATTGGCACGTTCATGCATATTAGATGTGCACTGTGATTGGGTACTCAGAATGTGGCTGACCTGTGTTACGGTTCGTATAAGTTAATGTTTCTTGGTAAACTATATGGTCATGATCAGTTGCACATGCCAACTTTGTCAAAGCATTGTGCACAATAGCCATGCCAAGCCACCGGTTTTTTTCCTTTTTTATACATGCAAGTTCTTACATATTAGATGTGCACTGTGATTGGGCACTCTGACCATGACTGACTCGTGTTATGATTCGTAGAAGTTAAAGTCACTTGGTAAACTTTGTGGTCATGGTTAGTGGCACATGCCAACTTTGTCAAGGCATTGCGCACAATAGCCAAACCGAACCACCAGTATTCTACCTACTGCTCAAGGAATTCAACGATAGAGGTTTGCCTGAATATGAAATATATGAATTAGATGGAAATTTTGGGTTCAGTATTAATTCTGGAATCCTAAGTGTTCGAATTGACATTCAACTGGCACATTGAATTCAACAAAAGGCCCAGTATCATTTTTGCAGAAATCCAATAATTCAACAAGATATTCCATTGTACAAAGAAATACTAACAACCACTGACGGTTCTAGGTGTGTGTCGTGTTGCGTGGGTTTGTCATTTTGTACAGATGGTTGTTCACGCCTATTTGTTGTTCCTGGCCACGAATGACTCTACGTAGAATGTGAACAAACATGTGATGTGAAATATGAGTGAACATTTCCTGCACTGTGATTTCACCAAAAACATATTCAAATCATTTTTGTAACATTAAAATTCATCGAACAAAAGTTTGACACGATTTCAATGAACAGAAAAACATTTATAACTGAATACCTCGAGCAGTAGGGTACCTTGTTTGCACCTGCAAAATCATGCCTAGTACATCTGCACTGTGATTGGACACTCTGACCGGGGCTGACTCGTGTTATGATTCATTGCCGTTTAAGGTACTTGGTAAACTTTGTGGTCATGGTCAGTGGCACATGCCAACTTTGTCAAGGCATTGCGCACAATAGCCGTGCCAAGCGATTGGCACGGTCATGCATATGATATGTGCACTGTGATTGGGTACTCTGGATGTGGTTGACCTGTGTTACGATTCATAGAAGTTAAAGTCATTTGGTAAACTTTGTGGGCATGGTCAGTAGCACATGCCAACTTTGTCAAGGCATTGCACATAATAGCCACACCGAGCCACTTGTACTCTACCTTTTCTGTACCTGCAAGATCATGCCTAGTATATCTGCACTGTGATTGGACACTCTGACCGTGGCTGACTCGTGTTATGATCAATAGAAGTAAACGTTACTTGGATACAGTTGTGGTCATGGTAAGTGGCACATGCCAACTTTGTCAATGCACTGCGCTCAATAGCCACACCAAGCCACCAGTATTCTACATTGTTTATACATGCAAGGTCATGCCCAGTATATTTTCACTGTGATTGGACACTCTGGTCGTGGCTGACTCGTGTTATGATTCATAGCCGTTTAATGTACTTGGTAAAACTTTGTGGTCATGGTCAGTGGCACATGCCAATTTTTTCAAGGCATTGCACACAATAGCCGTGCCAAGCCACCGGTTTTTTACCTTGTTCATACCTGCAAGGTCATGCATATTAGATGTGCACTGCGATTGGGCAATCTGACCATGGCTGACTCATGTTACGATTCATAGAAGTTCAAGTCACTTGGTAAACTTTGTGGTCACAATCAGTGGCACATGCCAACTTCGTCAAGGCATTGCGCACAATAGCCACACCGAGCCACCCGTATTCTACCTTGTTTATACATGCAAGGCCATGCCCAGTACATATGCTCTGTGACTGGACAATCTGACCGTGGCTGACTCGTGTTATGATTCATAGCCGTTTAAGGTAATTGGTAAACGTTGTGGTCATGGTCAGTGGCACATGCCAACTTTGTCAAGGCATTGCGCACAATAGCCGTGCCACGCGATTGGCACGGTCATGCATATAATATGTGCACTGTGATTGGGTACTCTGAATGTGGTTGACCTGTGTTACGATTCATAGAAGTTAAAGTCACTTGGTAAACTTTGTGAGCATGGTCAGTGGCACATGCCAACTTTGTCAAGGAATTGCACATAATAGCCACACCGAGCCACTTGTACTCTACCTTTTCTATACCTGCAAGATCATGCCTAGTATATCCGCAATGTGATTGGACACTCTGACCGTGGCTGACTTGTGTTATGATCAATAGAAGTAAACGTTACTTGGATACAGTTGTGGTCATGGTCAGTGGCACATGCCAACTTTGTCAATGCATTGCGCTCAATAGCCACACCAAGCCACCAGTATTCTACATTGTTTATACATGCAAGGTCATGCCCAGTATATTTTCACTGTGATTGGACACTCTGACCGTGGCTGACTCGTTTTATGATTCATAGCCGTTTAATGTACTTGGTAAGACTTTGTGGTCATGGTCAGTGGCACATGCCAATTTTGTCAAGGCATTGCGCACAATAGCCGTGCCAAGCCACCGGTTTTTTACCTTGTTCATACCTGCAAGGTCATGCATATTAGATGTGCACTGAGATTGGGCAATCTGACCATGGCTGACTCATGTTACGATTCGTAGAAGTTCAACTCACTTGGTAAACTTTGTGGTCACGGTCAGTGGCACATGCAAACTTCGTCAAGGCATTGCGCACAATAGCCACACCGAGCCACCCGTATTCTACCTTGTTTATGCATGCAAGGCCATGCCCAGTAGATCTGCACTGTGACTGGACAATCTGACCGTGGCTGACTCGTATTATGATTCAGAGACGTTTAAGGTACTTGGTAAACTTTGTGGTCATGGTCAGTGGCACATGCCAACTTCGTCAAGGCATTCCGCACAAATGCCTTGCCAAGACACCGGTTTTTTCCCTTGTTTAAACCTGCAAGGTCATGCATATTTGATGTACACTGTGATTGGGCACTCTGACCGTGGCTGACTCGTGTTACGATTCGTAGAAGTTAAAGTCACTTGGTGAACTTTGTGGTCATGGTCAGTGGCACATGCCAACTTTGTCAAGGCATTGTGCACAATAGCCGTGCCAAGCCACCGGTTTCTTACCTTGTTTATACCTGCAAGGTCATGCATGTTAGATGTGCACGGTGATTGGGCACTCTGACCGTGGCTGATTCGTGTTACGATTCGTAGAAGTTAAAGTCACTTGGTAAACCTTGTGGTCATGGTCAGTGGCACGTGCCAACTTTGTCAAGGCATTGCGCACAATAGCCGTACCAAGCCACCGGTGTTTTACCTTGTTTGCACCTGCAAGACCATGCCTAATACATCTTCACTCTGATCGGACACCCTGACTGTGGCTGACTTGTGTTTTGATCAATAGACGTAAACGTCCCTTGGATACATTTGTGGTCATGGTCAGTGGCACATACCAACTTTGTCAAGGCATTGCGCACAATAGCCACACCGAGCTACCAATATTCTACCTTGTTTAAAACCGTAAATTCATGCCTAGTATATCTGCACTGTGATTGGACACTCTGTCCGTGGCTGAATCGTGTTATAGTTCATAGCTGTTTAATGTACTTGGTAAACTTTCTCGTCATGGTCAGTGGGACGTGCCAACTTTGTCAAGGCATTGCGCACAATAGCCGTGCCAAGCCACCGGTTTTTTTTCCTTTTTATACCAGCAAATTCATGCATATCAGATGTGCACTATGATTGGACACTCTGACAGTGGCTGACTCGTGTTACGATTCGTAGAAGTTAAAGTCACTTGGTAAACGTTGTGGTCATGGTCAGTGGCACATGCCAACGTTGTCAAGGCATTGCGCACAATAGCCACACCGAGACACCAGTATTCTACCTTGTTTGTACCTGCAAGATCATGCCTAGTACATCTGCACTGTGATCGGACACTCTGACCGTGGCTGACTCATGTTGAGAGTCATAGCCGTTTAAGGTACTTGGTAAACTTTGTGGTCATGGTCAGTGGCACATGCCAACTTTGTCAAGGCATTGCGCACAATAGCCGTGCCAAGCCACCGGTTTTTTACCTTGTTCATACCTGCAACGGCATGCCTAGTACATCTGAACTGTGATTGGGCACTCTGACTGTGGCTGACTCGTGATACGGTTCGTAGAAGTTAAAGTCACTTGGTAAACTTTGTGGTCATGGTCAGTGGCACATGCCAACTTTGTCAAGGCATTGCGCACAATAGTCGTGCCAAGCCATCGGTTTTTTACCTTGTTTATATCTGCAAGGTCATGCATATTCGATGTGCACTGTGATTGGGCACTCTGACCGTGGTTGACTCGTATTACGATCCGTAGAAGTTAAAGTCACTTGGTAAACTTTGTGGTAATGATCAGTGGCACATGCCAACATTGTCAAGGCATTGCGCACAATAGCCATTCCGAGCCACCAGTATTCTAACGTGTTTCAACCTTCAAGATCATGCCTAGTACATATGCACTGTGATTGGACACTCTGACCATGGCTGACTCGTGTTATGATCAATAGATATAAAAGTCACTTGGATACATTTGTGGTCATGGTAAGTGGCACATGCCAACTTTGTCAAGGCATTGCACACAATAGCCACACCGAGCCACCAGTACTCAACCTTGTTGATAGCTGCAAGGTCATGCCCAGTATATATGCACTGTGATTGGACACTCTGCCCGCTGCTGACTCGTGTTATGATTCATAGTCGTTTAAGGTACTTGGTAAACTTTGTGGTCATGGTCAGTGGTACATGCCAACTTTGTCAAGGCATTGCGCACAGTAGCCGTGCCAAGCCTCCGGTTGTTTACCTTGTTTATACCTGCAAGGTCACGCCTAGTACATCTGAATTGTGATCGGGCACTCTGACTGTGGCTGACTCGTATTTCGTTTCGTAGAAGTTAAATTCACTTCGTAAACTTTGTGGTCATGGTCAGTGGCACTTGCCAACTCTCTCAAGGCATTACACACAATAGCCACGCAAAGCCACCAGTATTCTACCTTGTTTGTACCTTCAAGATCATGCCTACTATATATGCACTGTGACTGGACAATCTGATCGTGGCTGACCCGTGTTATGATCAACAGAAGTAAAAGTTACTTGGACACATTTGTGGTCATGGTCAATGGCACATGCCAACTTTGTCAAGGCCTTGCACATAATAGCCACACCGAGCCACCAAAATTCTACATTTTTTAGACCTGTAAGGTCATGCCCAGTATATCTGCACTGTGATTGGACACTCTGACCGTGGCTGACTCGTGTTATGATTCATATCCGTTTAAGGTACTTGGTGAACTTTGTGGTCATGGTCAGTGGCACATGCCAACTTTGTCAAGGCATTGCACACAATAGCCGTGCCAAGCCACCAGATGTTTACCTTGTTTATACCTGCAATATCATGCCTATTACATCTGAACTATGATTGGGTACTCTGACTGTGACTGACTCGTGTTACAATTCATAGAAGTTAAAGTCACTTGGTAAGATTTGTGGTCATGGTCAGTGGCACATGCCAACATTTTCAGGACATTGCGCACAATATCCACACTGAGCCACCAGTATTCTACCTTGTTTGCACATGCAAGATCCTGCCTAGTACATCTGCACTGTGATTGGGCGCTCTGACCGTGGCTGACTCGTGTTATGATGAATAAAAGTAAAACTCACTTGGATACATTTGTGGTCATGGTCAGTGGCACATGCCAGCTTTTTCAATGCATTGCGCACAATAGCCACACCGATCCACTTGTATCATAGCTTATAAGTGCAAGGTCATGCCCAGTATATCTGCACTATGATTGGACACTCTGACCGTGGCTGACTCGTGTTATGATTCATAGCCGTTTAAGGTACTTGGTAAATTTTGTGGTAATGGTCAGTAGCACATGCCAACTTTTTCAAGGCATTGCGCACAATAGCCGTGCCAAGCCACCGGTCTTCTACCTTGTTTATACCTGCAAGATCATGCATATTACATGTGCACTGTGATTGGACACTCTGAATGTGGCTGGCTCGTGTTACGATTCGTAGAAGTTAAAGTCGCATGGTAAACTTTGTGGTCATGGTCAGTCGCACATGCCAACTTTGTCAGGGCATTGCGCACAATAGCCGTGCCAAGCCACCGGTTATCTACATCGTTTATACATGCAAGGTCATGCATGTTACATGTGCACGGTGATTGGGCACTCTGACCATGGCTGACTCGTGTTACGATTCGTAGAAGTTAAAGTCACTTGGTAAACTTTGTGGTCATGGTCAGTGGCACATGCCAACGTTTTCAAGGCAATGCGCACAATAGCCACACCAAGCCACCGGTATTTTACCTTGTTTGCACCTGCACAATCATGCCTAATACATGTGCACTGTGATTGGACACTCTGGCCGTGGCTGACTCGTGTTATGATCAATAGACTTAAACGTCACTTGGATACATATGTGGTCATGGTCAGGGGCACATGCCAACTTTGTCAAGGCATTGCGCACAATAGCCACACCGAGCCACCAGTATTGTACCTTGTTTATTCCTGTTAGGTTATGCCTAGTACATCTGCACTGTGATTGGACACTCTGACTGTGGCTCACTTGTGTTATAATTCATATCCGTTTAATGTACTTGGTAAACTTTGTGGTCATGGTTACTGGCACATGCCAACTTTGTAAAGGCATTGCGTACAATAGCTGTGCCAAGCGACCGGTTTTTTACCCCGTATATACCCCGGCGTACAAAGCACATCGATATTTGGTACCACTACTCACGTGACCTTATCACCAAGGGTATTGTGGAACTGGAGCACGACGCAACCAAGAAAATGCTTGCAGATTTCTTGACAAAGCCGCTAGACAGCGAATTGCATGTTGCAGGAGCTCGAGGAGTCGGCATGGTGGATGCAAGAGATGAGAACTAAAGACCAAGAAAACTGCCATGCACAAACACAACCTAAAGCTACATGTTCATGCGGAAGAAAACTACCAGAGCTGGTGGTCTACGCTGCAAGGGAGAGATTGTTGTTCTTCTATGCCCCATGGCCACTGCTATGGCTTGACGGACAGGTTGGGCATGCTCTGCTCCCTTAGAGTAAGTCCCCCAAACCTTGTTCGTGGTGCAAGTCCAAGCAAGACACCAGAAGTGTAGCGCAACGGATAGCATGTTGGACTTAGGAACAACAGGTCCTGCGATCGAGCCTTGATGTGCACAGGAGGTTTTTTGACTTTCTAGCACAGGGGAAGTTTCTTAGACACTTGTCCATGCATGAGGAGAGTGCGCCACTTGGCAGTCAGTGGATGCGCCAATTGGCAGACTGGTGAGGTGGTGTGGAGTGACCACCCCAAAAGTGTCACTACCCACACACCTTAGAAGCCAGGCCTAGGACTATATGTACCAGGCTCATTCCTCATTCTAATTACACAATTTGGCCTTAGATGCTCCTCACATAGTTGTCCAACTAAGGAACAGTATAGAGAAGACACTGGTTGGTCTAAGCCCCAGGAGTTAATTTTTGACTAGCACCTCGCGCGAAAGTGACCAAGTGTTAAGTGGACACAGTT
>SZWC01000112.1:18785-86093 GCA_023375785.1 Penium margaritaceum | reverse complement strand
GTCCCCGTCCATCCGTCCCTTCTTCCTGGTTTCGTTCATCCCATCCTTTCCTTCCGCCTGATCATTCGCCGTGTGACTAACACTCTCGTCCTCTCTCCAGTGCAGTCTCCTCTTCCCCTTTGTCCGGTGAAGAATACTCCTCCTCCACCCATCTCGTCCTCTCCACTTCTTCCAAATCCCGATGGAGCCATTATTGTTGTATCCCCTCATTCTGCGCCTTGGGGCTCCGGCGTGGGGTTACCGTGCGTTCTCCTTCCTTGGATCCTATTTCCCGCTGCTCCTACAGACGCCGCGCCACTTCCCTCTTCTCCGCTTGCACCCTCCTTCTTGCATCCTCACTCTCTTCGCAGGGCATACAGAGCAGTCCATGGAGGCCTGTTTGCGTGTTGCTGTACAGACGAGCACATGCAAGGTGCACCCGCTACCGTGTTTCAACCTTCAAGATCATGCCTAGTACATCTGCACTGTGATTGGACACTCTGACCACGGCTGACTTGTGTTATGATCAATAGAAGTAAAAGTCACTTGGATACATTTGTGGTCATGGCCAGTGGCATATGCCAACTTCGTCCAGGCATTGCGCACAATAGCCACACCGAGCCACCAGTATTATACCTTGTTTATACCTGTAAGGTCATGCCTAGTATATCTGCACTGTGATTGGACACTCTGACAGTGGCTGACTCGTGTTATGATTCATAGCCGTTTAAGGTACTTGGTAAACTTTGTGGTCATGGTCAGTGGCACATGCCAACTTTGTCAAGGCATTGCGCACAATAGCCGTGCCAAGCCACTGGGTATTTACCTTGTTTATACCTACAAGGTCATGCATATTAGATGTACGCTGTGATTGTGCACTCTGACCATGGCTGACTCGTGTTACGATTCAAAGAAGTTAAAGTCACTTGGTGAACTTTGTGGTCATGGACAGTGGCACATGCCCATTTTGTCAAGGCATTGAGCACAATAGCCACACCGAGCCACCAGTATTCTACCTTGTTTATCTCTTCCACTTTTCCATTATGATATCTCTTTTGGAGAGACCACTCTGGAACAGTCCCAACGACGACGACAGCCCAAACGACTTTAAGCTCAACTTGAGCTGTTCAACACAGAACTAAGATGCGGGCTTCGCACACTTGTCGACCCTGCCGTACACTTTCTCCTGGCCAAGCATGACCACAACAACTTACTCCTCATGTGGCACGGCCTTATTACCCACTGTGGAGGGTCGGTCACGTGCGACTCACTGGGAAACTAGCGAGATTTTCTGCCTTGACAGATTCAAGGGGGCTGTGAGAATAATGTTACTGTTAAGGTAGGACACCCAACGGGTTCAACTCCTCGGAGTTTTCTGGCTCCTCCTCTCTCGAAAATGCCAACACTCTCCATAACGGCTCAAGCCTCAGCATGAACCACCTCGGTCCCACCATATACGGACCGTTGACGGTGAGAACCGACGAACGGCATGATACAGAGTAATCCCCTAATAAGCGACCCGACCGCAAGCACGTCCGGCTAGTGCACAAGAAGCCGTTTCTTTCCCTTTTGTCTTGTTATGTCTCTTATTAGGAGGATGTTCATTCCATCCTAGTTTAACCAGAACAGTGTGCACATCCTGTTCCCGTTTGGTTCCACGGTATTGCCGCCGTGTTCTCGCTCTGCTCACCCTTTGTCTCCGCTCACTTTGCCTACCATCTTTCGATTCGCTTCGTCACTAATGACCTTTCGCTCACCTCTGGTGCATCACCCGCTTCGCTCCCGTTCTCTCTCACTGCCCTCTTTCTACGTCAGAACTCTGTGTCTCACCCCTGTCGAAGCCTTGTGACTAACTTCTGAGGATAGCTCTCGTATTTCTGCCTTCATCATTCTCCTGGATCACTCCTGTATGATTCAGTGCTTCTGCCTGCTTCTCCTCCTATCGTCCACTCTCACTACAATCTTCTGACAAAAGTAACCTGGTAAACTTTGTGATCATGGTCAGTGGCACATGCCAACTTTGTCAAGGCATTGTGCACAATAGCCACACCAAGCCACCAGTATTCTACCTTGTTTGTACCTTCAAGATCATGCCTAGTACATTTGCACAATGGTTGGACACTCTGACCGTGGGTGACGCGTGTTATGATTCATAGCCGTTTAAGGTACTTGGTAAATAGTGTGGTCATGGTCAGTGGCACATGCCAGCTTTGTCAAGGCATTGCGGACAATAGCCATGCCAAGCCACCGGTTTTTTACCTTCTTTATACCAGCAAGGTCATGCATATTAGATGTGCACTGTGATTGAGCACTCTGACTGTAGCTGACTCGTGTTACGATTCGTAGAAGTTAAAATCACTTGGTAAACATTGTGGTCATGGTCAGTGGGACATGCCAACTTTGTCAAGGCACTGCACACAATAGCCGTGCCAAGCCACCGGTTTTTTACCTTGTGTATGCCTGAAAGGTCATGCATATTAGATGTGCACTGTGATTGGGCACTCTGACTGTGGGTGACTTGTGTTACGTTTCGTAGAAGTTAAGGTCACTTTGTAAACTTTATGGTCCTGGTCAGTGGCACATGCCAACTTTGTAAAGTCATTTCACACAATAGCCACACCGAGACACGGGAATTCTACCTTATTTATACCTGCAAGATCATGCCTAGTACATCTGCACTTTGATTGGACACTCTGACCGTGGCTGACTCGTGTTATGATTAATTTAAGAAAAAGTCACTTGGATACATTTGTCGTAATGGTCAGTGGCACATGCCAACTTTGTCAAGGCATTGCGCACAATAGCCACACCGAGCCACCAGTAGTCTGCCTTGTTTGTACATGCAAGACCATGCCTAGTACATCTGAACTGTGATTGGACACTCTGACCGTGGCCGACTCGTGTTATGAGTCAAAGCCGTATAAGGTACTTGGTAAACGTTATGGTCATGGTCAGTGGCACATGCCAACTTTGTCAAGGTATTGCGCACAATAGCCGTGCCACACCACCGGTTTTTTTCTTTGTCTCTACCTGCAAGGTGGTGCCTAGTACATCTGAACTGTGAATGGGCACTCTGACTGTAGCTGACTCGTTGTACGATTTGTAGAACTTAAAGTCACTTGGTAAACCTTGTGGTCGTGGTCAGTGGCACATGCCAACTTTGTCAAGGCATTGCGCACAATAGGCGTGCCAAGCCACCAGTTTTTTACCTTGTTCATACCTACAAGGTCATGCATATTATATGTGCACTGTGATTGGGCACTCTGACCGTGGCTGACTCGTGTTACGATTCGTAGAAGGTAAAGTCACTTGGTAAACTTTGTGGTCATGGTCAGTGGCACATGCCAACTTTGTCAAGGCATTGCGCACAACAGCCATGCCGAGCCTCCAGTATTCTACCTTGTTTGCACCTGGAACATCATGCCTACTACATCTGCACTATGATTGGACACTCTGACCATGGCTGATTCGTGGTATGATCAATAGAAGTAATAGTCACTTGGATACATTTGTGGTCATGGTCAATGGCACATGCCAACTTTGTCAAGGCCTTGCACATAATAGCCACACCGAGCCACAAGTATTCTACCTTGTTCATACCTGTAAGGTCATGCCCAGTACATCCGCACTGTGATTGGACATTCTGACCCTGGCTGACTCGTGTTATGATTCATAGCCGTTTAACGTACTTGGTAAACTTTGTGGTCATGGTCAATGGCACATTCCATCTTTGTCAAGGCATTGCGCACAATAGCTGTGCCAAGCCACCGGTTTTTTACCTTGTTTATACCTGCAGGGTCATGCGTAGTACATCTGAACTGTGATTGGGCACTCTGCCTGTGGCTGACTCGTGTTACGATTTGTATAAGTTAAAGTCACCTGGTAAACTTTGTGGTCATGGTCAGTGGCACAAGCCAGCTTTGACAAGGCATTGCGTACAATAGCCGTGCCAAGGCACCAGTTTTTTACATTGTTTATACCTGCAAGGTCATGCATATTATATGTGCATTGTGATTGGGCGCCCTGGCCGTGGTTGACTCGTGTTACGCTTCATATAAGTTAAAATCACTTGGTAAACTTTGTGGTTGTGGTCAGTGGCACATGCTAACATTGTCAAGGCATTGCGCACAATAGCCATTCCGAGCCACCAGTATTCTACATTGTTTGAACCTTCAAGATCATGCATAGTACATCTGCACTGTGATTAGACACTCTGACCATGGCTGACGTGTGTTATGATCAATAGATGAAAACGTCACTTGGATACATTGGTGGTCATGTTCAGTGGCACATGCCAACTCTGTCAAGGCATTGCGCATAATAGCCACACCGAGCCACAAGTATTCTACCTTGTGTATACCTGTAAGGTCATGCCCAATATATCTGCACTGTGATTGGACACTCTGCCCGTGGCTGACTCGTGTTATGATTCATAGCCATTTGAGGTACTTGGTAAACTTTGTGGTCATGGTCAGTGGCACATGCCAACTTTGCCAAGGCATTGCGCACAATAGCCGTGCCAGACCACCAGCTTTTTTTCCTTGTTTATACCTGCAATGTCATGCCTAGTACATCTGAAATGTGAGTGCGTACTCTGACTGTGGCTGACTCGTGTTATCGTAGAAGTTAAAGTCACTTCGTAAACTTTGTGGTCATGGTCAGTCGCACATGCCAACTTTGTCAAGGCATTGCGCACAATAGCCACACCGAGCCACCAGTATTCTACCTTGTTTGAACGTCCAAGATCATGCCTACTATATCTGCATTGTGATTGGACACTCTGACCGTGGCTGACTCGTGTTATGATCAATAGAAGTAAAAGTCACTTGGATACATTTGTGGTCATGGTTCGTGGCACATGCCAACTTTTTCAAGGCCTTGCGCATAATAGCCACACCGAGCCACTAATATTCTACCTTGTTTATACCTGTAAGATCATGCCCGGTATATATGCACTTTGATTGGACACTCTGTTCGTGGCTGACGCGTGTTATGATTCATAGCCGTTTAAGGTACTTGGTAAACTTTGTGGTCATGGTCAGTGGCAACTGCCAACTTTATCAAGGCATTTCGCACAATAGCCGTGCCAGGCCATCGGTTTTTTACCTTGTTTATACCTGCAAAGTTATGCCTAGTACATCTGAACTGTGATTGGGCACTCTGACTGTGGCTGACTCATGTTATCATTTGTAGAAGTTTAAGTCACTCGGTAAACTTTGTGGTCATGGTCAGTGGCACATGCCAACTTTGTCAAGGCATTGCGCACAATAGCCATGCCAAGCCACCAGTTTTTTACCTTGCTTGTGCCTGCAAGATCATGCCCATTAGATGTGCACTGTGTTTGGGCACTCTGACCGTGGTTGACTCGTGTTACGATTCGTAGAAGTTAAAATCACTCGGTAAACTTTGTGGCCATGGTCAGTGGCACATGCAAACATTGTCAATGCATTGCACACAATAGCCATTCCGAGCCACCAGTATTCTACCTTGTTTGATCCTGCAAGATCATGCCTAGTACATCAGCACTGTGATTGGACACTCTGATCGTGGCTGACTCGTGTTATGATTCATAGCCATTTGAGGTACTTGGTAAACTTTGTGGTCATGGTCAGTGGCACATGCAAACATTGTCAATGCATTGCACACAATAGCCATTCCGAGCCACCAGTATTCTACCTTGTTTGATCCTGCAAGATCATGCCTAGTACATCAGCACTGTGATTGGACACTCTGATCGTGGCTGACTCGTGTTGTGATCAACAGATGTAAAAGTTACTTAGATACATTTGTAGTCATGGTCAGTGGTACATGCCAAGTTTGTCGAGGCACTGAGCACAATAACCACACCGAGCCACCAGTATACTATATTGTTATACGTGCAAGGTCATGCCAAGTATTGTTTGACTTTGAATGAATACTCTGCCTGTGGCTGACTCGTGTTACGATTCGTAGAAGTTAAAGTCACTTGGTAAGCTTTGTCGTCATGGTCAGTGGCATATGCCATTTTTGTCAAGGCATTGCGCACAATAGCCACACCGAGCCTCCAGTATTCTACCTTGTTTGCACATGCAAGATCATGCCTACTATATCAGCACTGTGATTGGACACTCTGACCGTGGCTGACTCGTGTTATGATCAATAGAAGTTAAAGTCACTTTGATACACTTGTGGTCATGGTCAGTGGCACATGCCACCTTGTCAAGGCATTGCACAAAATCGCCACACCAAGCCTCCAGTATTCTACCTTGATTATACTTCTAAGGTCATGCCCAGTAGATCTGCACTGAGATTGGACACTCTGACCGTGGCTGACTCGTGTTATGATTCATATCCGTTTAAGGTACTTGGTAAACTTAGTGGTCATGGCAGTGGCACATGCCAACATTGTCTAGGCATTGTGCACAATAGCCATGCCAAGCCACTGGTTTTTTACCGTGTTTATATCTGCAAGGTCATGCATATTAGATGTGCACTGTGATTGGGCACTCTGACCGTGGCTGACTCGTGTTACAATTCGTAGGACTTAACATGACTTGGGAACTTTGTGCTCATGGTCAGCGGCACATGGCAACTTTGTCAAGGTATTGCGCCCAATAGCCACACCGAGCCACCAGTATTCTACCTTTTTTTAACCTGAAAGTTCATGCCTAGCACATCTGCACTGTGATTGAACACTCTGACCGTGGCTGACTCGTGTTATGATCAATAGAAGTAAAATTCACTTGGATACATTTGTAGTCATGGTCAATGGCACATGCCAACTTTGTCAAGGCATTGGGCACAATAGCCAAACCGAGCCACCAGTATTCTACCTTGTTTGCACCTGCAGGATCATGCCTAGTACATCTGCACTGTGATTAGACACTCTGGCTGTGGCTGACTTGTGTTATGACCAATAGAAGTAAAAGTCACGTGGACATATTTGTGGTCATGGTCAGTGGCACATGCCAACTTTGTCAATGAATTGCGCACGATAGCCACACGGAGCCACCTGTATTCTACCTCGTTTATACCTGCAAGGTCATGCCCGGTATATCTGCACTGTGATTGGACACTCTGAACGTGGTTGACTCGTGTTATGATTCATAGCCGTTTAATGTACTTGGTAAATTTTGTGGTCATGGTCAGTGACACATGCCAACTTTGTCAAGGCATTGCGCAAAATAGCCGTGCCAAGCCACTGGGTTTTTACATTGTTTATACCTGCAAGGTCATGCATATTAGATGTGCGCTTTGATTGGGTACTCTGACCGCGGCTGACTCGTGTTATGATTCGTAGAAGTCAAAGTCACTTGGTAAACTTTGTGGTCATGGTCAGTGCCACATGCCAACTTTTTCAAGGCATTTCGTACAATAGCCACACCAAGCCACCAGTTTTTTCACTTGTTTATACCTGCAAGGTCATGCATATTAGATGTGCGCTGTGATTGGGCACTCTGACTGTGGCTGACTCGTGTTACGATTCGTAGACGTTAAAGTCACTTGGATACATTTGTGCTCATGGTCAGAGGAACATGCCATCTTTATCAAGACATTGCGCACAATAGCTGTGACAAGCCACCGGTTTTTTACCTTGTTTATACCTGCAAGGTCATGCATATTAGATGTGCGCTGTGATTGGGCACTCTGACTGTGGCTGACTCGTGTTACGATTCGTAGACGTTAAAGTCACTTGGATACATTTGTGCTCATGGTCAGAGGAACATGCCATCTTTATCAAGACATTGCGCACAATAGCTGTGACAAGCCACCGGTTTTTTACCTTGTTTATACCTGCAAGGTCATGCATATTAGATGTGCGCTGTGATTGGGCACTCTGACTGTGGCTGACTCGTGTTACGATTCGTAGACGTTAAAGTCACTTGGATACATTTGTGCTCATGGTCAGAGGAACATGCCATCTTTATCAAGACATTGCGCACAATAGCTGTGACAAGCCACCGGTTTTTTACCTTGTTTATACCTGCAAGGTCATGCATATTAGATGTGCGCTGTGATTGGGCACTCTGACTGTGGCTGACTCGTGTTACGATTCGTAGACGTTAAAGTCACTTGGATACATTTGTGCTCATGGTCAGAGGAACATGCCATCTTTATCAAGACATTGCGCACAATAGCTGTGACAAGCCACCGGTTTTTTACCTTGTTTATACCTGCAAGGTCATGCATATTAGATGTGCGCTGTGATTGGGCACTCTGACTGTGGCTGACTCGTGTTACGATTCGTAGACGTTAAAGTCACTTGGTAAACTTTGTGGTCATTGTCAGTGGCACATGCCAACTCTATCAAGGAATTGCGCACAATAGCCGTGCCAAGCCACCAGTTTTTTCACTTGTTTATACCTGCAAGGTCAAGCATGTTACATGTGCATTGTGATTGGGCACTCTGACCGTGGCTGCCTCATGCTAGGATTTGTAGAAGTAGAAGTCACTTGGTAAACTTTGAGGTCATGGTCAGTGCCACATGCCAACTTTTTCAAGGCATTTCGTACAATAGCCACACCAAGCCACCAGTTTTCTACATTGTTTGCACCTGCAAGATGATGCCTAGTACATCTGTACTGTGATTGGACACTCTGACCTTGGCTGGCTCGTGTTATGAACAGTAGAAGTAAATGTCACTTGGATACATTTGTGGTCATGGCCAGTGGCACATGCCACCTATGTTAAGGCATTGCGCACAATAGCCACACCAAGCCACCAGTACTTTACCTTGTTTATACCTGTAAGGTCATGCCCCGTATATCTGCACTATAATTGGACACTCTGACCGTGGCTGAAACGTGTTATGATTCATAGCCTTTTAAGGTACTTGGTAAACTTTGTGGTCATGTTCAGTGGCACTTGCCAACTTTGCCAATGCATTACGCACAATATCCGTGCCAGACCACCAGTTTTTTAACTTATTTATACCTGCAAGGTCATGCATATTGGATATGCACTGTGATTGGGCACTTTGACCATGGCTGACTCGTGTTACGATTCGTAGACGTTAAAGTCACTTGGTAAACTTTGTGGTCATGGTCAGTGGCACATGCCAACTTTGTCAAGGCATTGCGCACAATAGCCACACCAAGCCACCAGTACTTTACCTTGTTTATACCTGTAATGTCATGCCCCGTATATCTGCACTGTGATTGGACACTCTGACCGTGGCTGAAACGTGTTATGATTCATAGCCCTTTAAGGTACTTGATAAACTTTGTAGTCATGTTCAGTGGCACATGCCAACTTTGTCAATGCATTACGCACAATATCCGTGCCAGACCACCAGTTTTTTAGCTTATTTATACCTGCAAGGTCATGCATATTGGATATGCACTGTGATTGGGCACTTTGACAATGGCTGACTCGTGTTACGATTCGTAGACGTTAAAGTCACTTGGTAAACTTTGTGGTCATGGTCAGTGGCACATGCCAACTCTTGTAAAGGCATTGCGCACAATAGCCATGCCAAGCCACCGGTTTTTTACCTTGTTTATACATGTAAGGTCATGCATGTTAGATGTGCACTGTGATTGGACACTCTGACCGTGGATGACTCGTGTTACAATTCGTAGAAGTTAAAGTAACTTGGTAAACTTTGTGGTCATGGTCAGTGGCACATGCCAACTTTGTCAAGGCAATGCGCACAATAGGCACGCCAAGCCACCGGTGTTTTACCTTGTTTTTTCCTGCAAGATCATGCGTAATACATCTGCACTGTGATCGGACACTCTGACCATGGCTGACTCGTGTTATGATCAATAGACGTAAAGTCACTTGGATACATTTTTGGTCATGGTCAGTGGCGCATGCCAACTTAGCCAAGGCATTGCACACAATAGCCACACCGATCCACCAGTATTCTACCTTGTTTATACCTGCAAGGTCATGCCCATTATATCTGCACTGTGATTGGACACTCTGACCGTGGCTGACCCGTGTTATGATTCATAGCCGTTTAATGTACTTGATAATCTTTGTGGTCATGGTCAGTGGCACATGCCAACTTTGTCAAGGCATTAAGCACAATAGCCACACTGAGCCACCAGTAGTTTACCTTGTTTGTACTTGCAAGATCATGCCCTGTACATTTGCACTGTGATTGGACACTCAGACCGTGGCAGACTCGTGTCATGATTCATAGCCGTTTAATGTACTTGGTAAACTTTGTGGTCATGGTCAGTGGCACATGCCAACTTTGTCAAGGCATTGCGCACAATAGCTGTGACAAGCCACCGGTTTTTTACCTTGTTTATACATGCAAGGCCATGCATATTAGAGGTGCACTGTGATTGGGCACTCTGACTGTGGCTGACTCGTTTTACAGTTCGTATAAGTTAAAGTCTCTTGGTAAACTTTGTGGTCATGGTTAGTGGCACATGCCAACTTTGTCAAGGCATTGCGCACAATAGCCAAACCGAACCACCAGTATTCTACCTACTACTCAAGGAATTCAACGATAGAGGTTTGCCTGATTAGAACTCTATGAATTAGATGGAAATTTTTGGTTCAGTATTGTTTCTGGAAACCTAAGTGTTCGAATTCACATTCAACTGACACATTGAATTCAACAAAAGGCCCAGGATCATTTTTGCGGTAATCCAAAAATTCAACAAGATATTCCATTGTACAAAGAAATGCTAAGGACCACTGATGAGTCTAGGTGTGTGTCGTGTTGCATGGGTTTGTCATTAAGTAAAGATGGTTGTTCACGCCTATTTGTTGTTCCCTACCACAAATTACTCTACGGAGAATGTGAACAAACATGTGATGTGAAATATGAGTGAACATTTCCTGCACAGTGATTTCACCAAAAAAATATTCAAATTATTTGTGTAACATAAAAATTCATCGAACAAAAATTTGACATTATTTCAATGACCAGAAAAACATTTCTAATCGAATACCTCGAGCAGTAGGGTACCTTGTTTGCACCTGCAAGATAATGCCTAGTACATCTGCACTGTGATTGGACACTTTGACCGTGGCTGACTCGTGTTATGATTCATAGCCGTTTAAGGTACTTGGTAAACGTTGTGGTCACGGTCAAGGCATTGCGCACAATAGCCCTGCCAAGCGATTGGCACGGTCATGCATATTAGATGTGCACTGTGATTGGGTATTCTGAATGTGGCTGACCTGTGTTACGGTTCGTAGAACTTAAAGTTACTTGGTAAACTCTGTGGTCATGGTCAGTGGCACATGCCAACTTTGTCAAAGCATTGTGCACAATAGCCGTGCCAAGCCACCGGTTTTTTTCCTTTTTTTGTACATGCATGTTCATACATATTAGATGTGCACTCTGATTGGGCACTCTGACCATGTCTGACTAGTGTTACGATTCGTAGAAGTTAAAGTCACTTGGTAAACTTTGTGGGCATGGTCAGTGGCACATGCCAACTTTGTCAAGGCTTTGCACATAATCGCCACACCGAGCCACTAGTACTCTACCTTTTTTGTACCTACAAGATCATGCCTAGTATATCTGCACTTTGATTGGGCACTCTGACCGTGGCTGACTCGTGTTATGATCGATAGAAGTAAACATTACTTGGATACAGTTGTGGTCATGGTCAGTGGCACATGCAAACTTTGTCAATGCATTGCGCACGATAACCACACCGAGCCACCAGTATTCTACATTGTTTATACATGCAAGGTCATGCCCAGTATATCTGCACTGTGATTGGACACTCTGACCGTGGCTGAAACGTGTTTTGATTCATAGCCCTTTAAGGTACTTGGTAAACTTTCTGGTCATGGTCAGTGGCACATGCCAACTCTGTCAAGGCATTGCGCACAAAAGCCGTGCCAAGCCACCGGTTTTTTACCTTGTTTATACCTACAAGTTAATGCAGATTAGAGGTGCACTGTGATTGGGCACTCTGACTGTGGCTAACTCGTGTTACGATTGGTATAAGTTAAAGTCACTTGGTAAACTTTGTGGTCATGGTCAGTGGCACATGCCAACTTTGTCAAGGCATTGCGCACAATAGCCAAACCGAACCACCAGTATTCTACCTACTGCTCAAGGAATTCAACGATAGAGGTTTGCCTGACTATGAAATCTATGAATTAGATGGAAAATTTGGGTTCAGTATTATTTCTGGAATCCGAAGTGTTCCAATTGACATCTTACTGACACATTGAATTCAACAAAAGGCCCAGGATCATTTTTGCAGAAATCCAATAATTCAACAAGATATTCCATTGTACAAAGAAATACTAAGGACCACTTACGGGTCTAGGTGTGTGTCGTGTTGTGTGGGTTTNTACTTGGTAAACTTTGTGGTCATGGTCAGTGGCACATGCCAACTTTGTCAAGGCATTGCGCACAATAGCCAAACCGAACCACCAGTATTCTACCTACTGCTCAAGGAATTCAACGATAGAGGTTTGCCTGACTATGAAATCTATGAATTAGATGGAAAAATTGGGTTCAGTATTATTTCTGGAATCCTAAGTGTTCGAATTGACATCTTACTGACACATTGAATTCAACAAAAGGCCCAGGATCATTTTTTCAGAAATCCAATAATTCAACAAGATACTCCATTGTACAAAGACATACTAAGGACCACTTACGGGTCTAGGTGTGTGTCGTGTTGTGTGGGTTTGTCATTTTGTACAGATGATTGTTCACGCCTATTTGTCGTTCCCTACCACGAATGACTCTACGGAGAACGTGAACAAACATGTGATGTGAAATATGAGTGAACATTTCCTGCACCGTGATTTCACCAAAAAACATATTCAAATTAGTTGTGTAACATTAAAATTCATCGAACAAAAGTTTGACACGATTTCAATGACCAGAAAAACATTTATAATCAAATACCTCGAGCAGTAGGGTACCTTGTTTGCACCTGCAAGCTCATGCCTACTACATCTGCACTGTGATTGGACACTCTGACCGTGGCTGACTCGTGTTATGAATCATAGCTGTTTAAGGTACTTGGTAAACCTTGTGGTCATGGTCAGTGGCACATGCCAACTTTGTTAAGGCATTGCGCACAATAGCCGTGCCAAGCGATTGGCACGGTCATGCATATTATATGTGCACTGTGATTGGGTACTCTGAATGTGGCTGACCTGTGTCACGGTTCGTAGAAGTTAAAGTTACTTGGTAAACTCTGTGGTCATGGTCAGTGGCACATGCCAATTTTGTCAAAGCATTGTGCACAATAGCCATGTCAAGCCACCGGTTTTTTTCCTTTTTAATACCTTCAAGTTCATACATATTAGATGTGCACTGTGATCCTTGCTGACCCTTGCTGACTCGTATTATGATTCATAGCCGTTTAAGGTACTTGGTAAACTTTGTGGTCATGGTCAGTGGCACATGCCAACTTCGTGGAGGCATTCCGCACAATAGCCGTGCCAAGACACCGGTTTTTTATCCTGTTAATACATGCAAGGTCATGCATATTAGGTGTGCACTGTGATTGGGAACTCTGACTGTGGCTGACTTGTGTTATGATTCGTAGAAGTTAAAGTCACTTGGTATACTTTGTGGTCATGGTCAGTGGCACATGCCAACCCTGTCAAGGCATTGCGCACAATAGCCACACCGAGCCACCAGTATTCTACTTAGTTTGCACCTGTAAGATCATGCCTAGTACTTCTGCACTGTGATTGGAAACTCTGACCGTGGCTGACTCGTGTTATTATTCGTAGCCGTGTAAGGTACTTGGTAAACTTTGTGGTCATGGTCAGTGGCACATGCAACATTTGTCAAGGCATTGCACACAATAGCCGTGCCAAGCCAACGGTTTTTTCCCTTGTTTATACCTGCAAGGTCATGCATATTAGATATACAATGTGATTGGGCACTCTGAATGTGGCTGACTTGTGTTACGATTCGTAGAAGTTAAAGTCACTTGGTAAACTTTGTGGTCATTGTCAGTGGCACATGCCAACTTTGTCAAGGCATTGTGCACAATAGCCGTGCCAAGCCACCGGTTTTTTACCTTGTTTACACCTGCAAGGTCATGCATGTTAGATGTGCACTGTGATTGGGCACTCTGACTTTGGCTGGCTCGTGTTAAGATTCGTACAAGTTAAAGTCACTTGGTAAACCTTGTGGTCATTGTCAGTGGCACATGCCAACTTTTTCAAGGCATTGCGCACTATAGCCGTACCAAGCCACCGGTGTTTTACCTTGTTTGCACCTGCAAGATCATGCCTAATACGTCCGCACTGTGACTGGACACCCCAACCATGGGTGACTCGTGTTATGATCAATTGACGTAAACGTCCCTTGGATACGTTTGTGGTCATGGTCAGTGGCACATACCAACTTTGTCAGGGCATTGCGCACAATAGCCACACCGAGCTACCAGTATTCGACCTTGTTCAAACCTGTAAGGTCATGCCTAGTATATCTGCACTGTGATTGGACACTCTGACCGTGGCTGAATCGTGTTATAATTCATAGCCGTTATATGTACTTGGTAAACATTGTCGTCATGGTCAGTGATACATGCCAACTTTTTCAAGGCATTGCGCACAATAGCCGTGCCAAGCCACCGGTTTTTTACATTGTTTATACCTGCAAGTTCATGCATATTAGAGGTGCACTGTGATTGGGCAATCTGACCGTGGCTGACTTGTGTTACGATTGGTATAGGTTAAAGTCACTTGGTAAACTTTGTGGTCATGGTTATTGGCACATGCCATCTTTGTCAAGGCATTGCGCACAATAGCCAAACCGAACCACCAGTATTCTACCTACTGCTCAAGGAATTCAACGATAGAGGTTTGCCTGAATATGAAATCTTTGAATTAGGTGGAAAATTTGGGTTCAGTATTATTTCTAGAATCCTAAGTGTTTGAATTGACATCCAACTGACACATTGAATTCAACAAAAGGCCCAGGAGCATTTTTGCAGAAATCCAATAATTCAACAAGATATTCCATTGTACAAAGAAATAATAAGGACCACTGACAGGTATAGGTGTGTGTTGTGTTGCGTGGGTTTGTCATTTTGTACAGATGGTTGTTCACGCCTATTTTTCGTTCCCTACCATGAATGACTCTACGGAGAATGTGAACAAACATGTGATGTGAAACATGAGTGAACATTTCCTGCACCGTGATTTCACCAAAAAACATATTCAAAATATTTGTGTAACATTAAAATTCATCGAAAAAAAGTTTGACACGATTTCAATGACCATAAAAACATTTATAATCGAATACCTCGAGCAGTAGGGTACCTTGTCTGCACCTGCAAGCTCATGCCTAGTGCATCTGCATTGTGATTGGACACTCTGACCATGGCTGACTCGTGTTATGATTCATAGCCGTTTAAGGTACTTGGTAAACTTTGTGGTCATGGTCAGTGGCACATGCCAACTTTGTCAAGGCATTGCGCACAATAGCAGTGCCAAGCGATTGGCACGGTCATGCATATTATATGTGCACTTTGATTGGGTACTCTGAATGTGGCTGACATGTGTTACGGTTCGTAGAAGTTAAAGTTACTTGGTAAACTCTGTGGTCATGGTCAGTGGCACATGCCAACTTTGTCAAAGCATTGTGCACAATAGCCATGCCAAGCCACCGGGTTTTTACCTTTTTTATACCTGCAAGTTCATACATATTAGATGTGCACTGTGATTGGGCACTCTGACCATGACTGACTCGTGTTACGATTTGTAGAAGTAAAAGTCACTTGGTAAACTTTGTGGGCATTGTCACATGCCAACTTTGTCAAGGCATTGCACATAATAGCCACAACGAGCCATAGTACTCTACCTTTTTTGTACCTGCAAGATCATGCCTAGTATATCTGCACTGTGTTTGGACACTCTGACCGTGGCTGACTCGTGTTATGTTAAATAGAAGTAAATGTTATTTTGATACAGTTGTGGTCATGGTCTGTGGCACATGCCAACTTTGTCAAGGCATTGCGCACAATAGCCACACCGAGCCACCAGTATTCTACATTGTTTATACATGCAAGGTCATGCCCAGTATATTTGCACTGTGATTGGACACTCTGACCGTGGCTGACTCTTGTTATGATTCATAGCCATTTAATGTACTTGGTAAAAGTTTGTGGTCATGGTCAGTGGCACATGCCAACTTTGTCAAGGCATTGCGCACAATAGCCACACTGAGCCACTAGTATTCTACCTTGTTTGCACCTGTTAGATCATGCCTACTATATCTGCACCGTGATTGGACACTCTGACCGTGGCTGACTCGTGTTATGATTCATAGCCGTTTAAGGTACTTGGTAAACTGTGTGGTCATGGTCAGTGGCACATGCCAGTTTTTTCAAGGCATTGCGCACAATAGCCGTGCCAAGCCACCAGTTTTTTACCTTGTTCATACCTGCAAGGTCATGCCTATTAGATGTGTACTGAGATTGGGCACCCTGACCATGGCTGACTCATGTTACGATTCGTAGAAGTTCAAGTCACTTGGTAAACTTTGTGGTCACGGTCAGTGGAACATGCCAACTTTGGCAGGGCATTGCGCACAATAGCCACACCGAGCCACCCGTATTCTACCTTGTTTATACATGCAAGGCCATGTTCAGTACATCTGCACTGTGACTGGACTATCTGACCGTGGCTGACTCGTATTATGATTCATAGTCGTTTAAGGTACTTGGTAAACTGTGTGGTCATGGTCAGTGGCACATGCCAACTTCGTCAAGCCGTGCCAAGACACCGGTTTTTTATCCTGTTTATTAGGTGTGCACTGTGGTTGGGAACTCTGCCTGTGGCTGACTTGTGTTATGATTCGTAGAAGTTGAAGTCACTTGGTAAACTTTGTGGTCATGGTCAGAGGCACATGCCAACCTTGTCAAGGCATTGAGCACAAGAGCCACACCGAGCCACCAGTATTATACTTTGTTTGCACCTGTAGGGTCATGCCTAGTACATCTGCAATGTGATTGGACACTCTGACCGTGGCTGACTCATGTTACGATTCGTAGCCGTGTAAGGTACTTGGTAAACTTTGTGGTCATGGTCAGTGGCACATGCAAGATTTTTCAAGGCATTGCACACAATAGCCGTGCCAAGCCAACGGTTTTTTCCCTTGTTTATACCTGCAATGTCATGCATATTAGATGTACACTGTGATTGGGCACTCTGAATGTGGCTGACTCGTGTTACAATTCGTAGAAGTTAAAGTCACTTGGTATACTTTGTGGTCATTGTCAGTGGCACATGCCAACTTTGTCAAGGCATTGTGCACAATAGCCGTGCCAAGCCACCAGTTTTTTACCTTGTTTTTACATGCAAGGTCATGCATGTTAGATGTGCACTGTGATTGGGCACTCTAACCGTGTACGATTCGTAGGAGTAAAAGTCAATTGGTAAACCTTGTGGTCATGGTCAGTGGCACGTGCAAACTTTGTCAATGCATTGCGCACAATAGCCGTACCAAGCCACCGGTGTTTTACCTTGTTTGTACCTGCAAGATCATGCCTCGTACATCTGCACTCTGATTGGACACTCTGACCGAGGCTGACTCGTGTTATGAGTCATAGCCGTTTAAGGTACTTGGTAAACTTTGTGGTCATGGTCAGTGGCACATGCCAACTTTTTCAAGGCATTGCGCACAATAGCTGTGCCAAGCCACCAGTTTTTAACCTTATCTATACCTGCAAGGTTATGCCTAGTACATCTGAACTGTGATTGGGCACTCTGACTGTGGCTGACTTGTTTTACAAGTCGTAAAAGTTAAAGTCACATGGTAAACTTCGTGGTCATGGTCAGTGGCACATGCCAACATTGTCAAGGCATTGCGCACAATAGCCAATCCGAGCCACCAGTATTCTACCTTGTTTGAACCTTCAAGATCATGCCTAGTACATCTGCACTGTTATTGGACACTCTGACCGTGGCTGACGTGTGTTAGTATCAATATATGTAAAAGTCACTTGGATACATTTGTGGTTATGGTCAGTGGCATATGCCAACTTTATCAAGGCATTGCACACAATAGCCACACCGAGCCACCAGTATTCTACCTTGTTTATACCTGCAAGGTCATGCTTAGTATATCAGCACTGTGATTGGACACCATGCCCGTGGCTGACTCGTGTTATGATTCATAGCTGTTTAAGGTACTTGGTAAACTTTGTGGTCATGGTTAGTGGCACATGCCAATTTTGTCAAGGCATTGTGCACAATAGCCGTGCCAAGCCACAAGTCTTTTTCCTTGTTATACCTGCAAGGTCATGCCTAGTACATCTGAACTGTGATTGGGCACTCTGACTGTGGCTGACTCATGTTACGATTCGTAGAAGTTAAAGTCACATGGTAAACTTTGTGGTCATGAGTCAGTGGCACATGCCAACTTGTCAAGGCATTGCGCACAATAGCCACACTGAGCCACTAGTATTCTACCTTGTTTGCACCTGTTAGATCATGCCTACTATATCTGCACTGTGATTGGACACTCTGACCGTGTCTGACACGTGTTATGATCAATAGAAGTAAAAGTCACTTGGATTATGTTCTTCGTCAGTGGCACATGCCAACTTTATCAAGGCCTTGCACATGATAGCCACACCGAGCCACCAGTATTCTACCTTGTTTATACCTGTAAGGTCATTCATAGTATATTTGCACTTTGATTGGATACTCTGACCGTGGCTGACTCGTGTTATGATTCGTAGCCGTCTAAGGTACTTGGTAAACTTTGTGGTCATGGTCAGTGGCACATGTCAACTTTGTCAAGGCATTGCGCACAAGAGCCGTGCCAAGCCACCGGTATTTTACCTTGTTTATGCCTGCAAGGTCATACATATTAGATGTGCGCTTTGATTGGGTACTCTGATCGTGGCTGACTCGTGTTATGATTCGCAGAGGTCAAAATCACTTGGTAAACTTTTTCGTCATGGTCAGTGCCACATGCAAACTTTTTTCAAGGCATTGCCCACAATAGCCACACCGAACCACCAGTATTCTACTTTGTTTGCACCTGCAATACGATGCCTACTACATCTTCTTTGTGATTGGACACTCTGACCGTGGCTGACTCGTGTTATGATCAATAGAAGTAAAAGTCACGTGGATACATTTGTGGTCATGGTCAATGGCACATGCCAACTTTGTCGAGGCATTGCAGAAAATAGCCACACCGAACCACCAGTATTTTACTTTGTTTATACCGGTAAGGTCATGCCCGGTATATGTGCACTGTGATTGGACAATCTGATTGTGGCTGAGTCGTGTTATGATTCATAGCCATTTAAGGCACTTTGTAAACTTTGTGGCCATGGTCAGTGGCACATGCCAACTTTGTCAAGGCATTGCGCACAATGGCCATGCCAAGCCACCAGTTTTTTACCTTGTTTATACCTGCAAGGTCATGCCTAGTGCATGTGGACTGTGATTGGGCACCCTGACTGTGGCTGACTCGTGTTACGATTCGTAGAAGTTAAAGTCACTTGGTAAACTTTGTGGTCATGGTCAGTGGCACATGCCAACTTTGTCAATGCATTGTGCACAATAGCCACACCGAGCCACCAATATTCTACCTTGTTTGCATGTGCAAGATCATGCCTAGTACGACTGCAGTGTGATTGGACACTCTGACCGTGGCTGACTCGTGTTATGATCAATAGAAGTAAAAGTCACTTGGATATATTTGTGGTCATGGTCAGTGGCAAATGCCAACTTTGTCAAGGCATTGCACACAATAGCCACACCAAGCCACCAGAGTTCTACGTTGTTTATACCTGTAAAGTCATGCCGAGTACATCTGCATTGTGTTTGGACACTCTGACTGTGGCTGACTTGTGTTATAATTCATAGTCGGTTAAGGTACTTGGTAACCTTAGTGGTCATGTTCAGTGGCACATGCCAACTTTTTCAAGGCATTTCGCACAATAGCCGTGCCAAGCCACGGGTTTTTTACCTTATTTATACATGCAAGGTCATGCCTAGTACATCTGACTTGTGATTGGGCACTCTGACTGTGGTTGACTCGTATTACGATTTGTAGAAGTTAAAGTCAATTGGTAAACTTTGTGGTCATGGTCAGCGGCACATGCCAACCTTGTCAAGGCATTATGCACAGTAGCCATGCCAAGACACTGGTTTTCTACCCTGCTTATACCTGCAAGGTCATGCAGATTAGATGTGCACTGTGATTGGGTACTCTGACTGTGGCTGACTCGTGTTACGATCCGTAGAAGTTAAAGTCACTTCGTAAACTTTGTGGTCATGGTCAGTGGCACATTGATTCCCCCAAATTTGCCGCGTCCTTGATTTTCTCCGCGGATGTCTGCGCTCCGCGCTATTCCGCGGATCAAGCACTTCCACCACTACTACTATGTAGTTAAGATAGGCCACGACGCTTCCGCGCCAATTTCAGCCTGTGAACAACTACGCGGACCACAGGTCTGGACTTCTACACGGTAACCTCACCAATGTATGCCGCTCCGTGATCCACTTCTTCCCACCCGGGAGTCCACCACCCGTGGCGTCCGACTCCTCTCCGCGGAACCCTTGTTATGCGGACGTGTGTAAGCAAGGGACACCGACGGCAGCTCACTCCACTCGGGCTTTTGGTTCTTCACACGCCTAGTCCCCTAGTCCGCGGATCAGACTATGCGAGCAATGGAAGGCAAGAGGGCAGTGGGCGGAGGACACAGATGGGAGTTGGTGAAATGTCTTTGATAAAAGCTTGTGATGCGGAGTACACACAATGCTCGGAAAGCAAGCAAGACTGAGTTGCACTTGTGCTACTGCTAGTGAGGCCCTTTTCTACTTGGCATTCCGCACGGCATGTCTACACGCCGTCGGTCTTATCTCTCTCACATCATCTTTCCTTCTACTTTGACTCTACGCGGTGCGGCTACGCACCGCGGGTCTTGTCCCAACCACACACACTCACACACACACACTGCCTATCTTCTGCTGGTCACTTTCTTCATCCGCGGCTCGTGCACGCGGTTCTTCGTGTTCATCCTTGAATCTTCGCCTTCCGCGGTGCGTCTCCAAGAGCTCCTCCGTGATCAATGCTGGGTCACTCATGCTGATTGGATGTTTCTCCTCTTATTGCTCGGTCCCTCCACTGCCCTGCCTGTCCACTGTCAGTAGCTGCGGATTATGTTGTGGACGAAGCCCCTGCTCTTCTTGCACCACGGATTTTCCCGCCACCACTTCCCGCCTTGTCACAAGTGCTTGTATCAGAGGAGCTACCGCAGGCGATTTGCGTTAACCTGCGGCGGCCCTCCTACAGACAACCTAGTCTTTGTCTTTCCTAGGCCCCGCGCTACCCCTCGCTCAACCGCATCCGCGCGAGCCAGCATCCTGCGCGCGGATCTTAGGCTGTCCCGATTCCCACTCCGCGGGTGGCCTCTTCTGCGGAGCTGCGGCAGAATTGTACTTGACACAGATGCCCCCAACTCCCCTTTTCAAGATTCTGCCCCAGAGTCTCTCAGCGAGTCTTCCGCGTGAAGTGCTTGCAGGGGTTGGGGCGGTCCTCTCCCTGGCAAGGCCTGTAGTATTTTTCCACCTTCCCTCCCTTCCGCTGGAGCTTCACCGCGCACTCATCGTGAACGAAGAGTCTGCATCTTTCACACCGCGCCCCCATCATGGGTGCATTGATCAGGTTCTTGCATGAGGAGCAGTGTGGTGCGCGTTTGTACTTCTTGCAGCTCGAGCATCGATAGATCTCCTTGCCTTCATAGCTCCGCCCCACCTCGTTGGCACTGGACTCATGCGCAATGCCTTCGCAATGCTCGCATCCATAGACCATCCCCTCAAGTCTCCCAAAGCAGTTGTCTCCGGTGCAGATACGCTTGCTGGAGAACTTCCACTTGATCCTCAGCGGCTTGTTGCGACAACTGGTGCAGGTCCATATGCCTTCCTTCTTGCGCCCTCCACACTCCAGGTGATACATGGTCCGACACATCCCGCAGGGTTTGCCGAGTTTGGTCAGACCTGCTTCGCATCCCCCGTAGAGTGGGGCCAAGGTCTCGGTGTCATAGGACAGCGAAGCCCCTCCCTATACGACTGCCATCCCCACGCATTTGTAGCACTGCCCCGTCCAAACCGAGTCTCCCGTCACGAGGCAACTCTGATGGGCCATCTTGTGGCAGTGGGTGCAGTGTTTTCCCTCGCTGACGGTTTTCATGCAGGTGGGGCAGTTCTCCGCGGCTGCTTTGGGTGAGTCTTCCTCCTCCTCGTCTTCCGAGTCCACCTCCCCCCCTTCCGCGGTCACCCGCGATGGCTTCCGTACCCCATGCTGGTGCTCTATCTATTGGTGGCACCGTCTCCATTTCTTTGGTCCGCTGCGCTCCCCTTTGTTGTTCTGCGGCTGTTCCAGGCACTGCTCACATATCCTGCGCTGGCAACCTTCGCAGTCCTGCACCCGCCTCCCCCAGCGGTGTCCACATTGAGCACATGTCTGGCGTTCCTTCTCCCTCCGCGCCTTTTCTGCCGCCGCCATCCGACCTTCCTCTTGCCACCGCCGCATGGTGGCCCATGTGGCCGTGCGGGGCCCTTGCCGTGCCTCTGCCTCATCCTCTTCCTCTTCCTCCTCCTCCTACTCTGGGTCCCATCTCCCACGTGCCTCTCCTTCCCCGGCGTCTGGGCCGGCTCTGTTGTCCCCTTTTTTCTGCTCCGCCTCCTCCTCTTAGCCCTCGCTGATACACCGCAGACAAGTGCGGTTTGGCCCGATGCAACTTTTGGCCAACCCCTGGTGCACCAGTTGGCCGCAGACGCGGCATACAACCTTCAGGAGCATATCCTCAGGCAGGGTTTCCCCACAGACCGCACAGGGGCCCGTGTAGGTAGCCAGGGTGCGGGGGCTCATGTGAGCACTCTTCTGCGGAGTATCGGTAGACACTCCTGGGGTCATGTATCCACGGCCCGTTTGCTGTGATCCTGACAGTTGCTGCCGTTCCTACTGTTGCTCATGCTGCTCTTGCTGGTGCTCCTGCTTCTCCTGCCGCTCCTGATGCAGCTGCACTTGCTGTCCCTGTCCCGCTCACCTTCCTCCCGTGGAGACCTCTTGCATGTCAGATTCGTCCGCTGGTTCCTTCTCCTCAGGCTCTTGACTCCACGCCTCCTCTTGCTCTGACACCTGAGTCTCACACTGCTCCAACACCTCCTCCGCACGCCATCCCCTTGATCCCTTGCGTGCCTCCAATGTAGGGGGTTCTCCCCCCGTGCCGGGTATGTGTGTTTGCCAGGCCGGAAACAGGAAGACAAACTCTTTGGCAGGGTAACTCCGCTCACTGAACCCATCTGGCCCCTCCAGCCACACCCATCCCGCGTCAACCGCAGCCACGCGGTATTCCTGCCGCGCCTCTTCTGCTTCACGCCGTGCGCCTGGGGATGGGCGGAGGTACACCAGATTCCCTGCCTCGATCGCCCCGTGATTGAGGCGTCGGTTGGCGGCGTCGCATCCGCGCCAGGCCGAAACCGAGGCTCGGTGTCGTGCCTCGGCCCTCACCACGGACGTCTTCTGGCACCGCATCCGGTACCACTCCTGCACCTCCTTGTCCCTTGTCAGCTCCTGCTCCTCTTCCGAGCGGCCATCCTGCTGCTGCTCCGGATGGAGTGGCAGCCGTAGTGGGGGCTGCGGCATGCCCAGTGCCGCGCGCGGAGGTTGCCCAAAGAGGAGGGCATGTAGCAAGAACGTTGTGGCACGACTGTGGGTGATGTTGATAAAGCGGGCGGTCTTTTTTAGGGTCTCCCCCCAATCTCTGACCTCCGTAGTGGCTATCGCTCGCTTCAGAATCTCGTGCAGCCATTCAACTTGGCCCTAGGAATGACGACAGTACCACACAGAATGCACGTGCTATACCCCCCGCTCCGCGAGCTCATCGCGGAATGCTCCTGCAAACTCGGTGCCGTTGTCGCTGTGCACCACGCGACACCCTCCAAAGCGGTATAATATTTCCTCCCGGATGAAGCGCGCCGCTCACTCAGAGGACTTGTCGGGGACAGCCATGACTAACGTGTATTTGGAGAAGTGCTCCACTGCAGTAATCCAATACCGCTCTCCTTGGGCGCGGCGAGGACGGGGTCCGTGANGACGACAGTACCACACAGAATGCACGTGCTATACCCCCCGCTCCGCGAGCTCATCGCGGAATGCTCCTGCAAACTCGGTGCCGTTGTCGCTGTGCACCACGCGACACCCTCCAAAGCGGTATAATATTTCCTCCCGGATGAAGCGCGCCGCTCACTCAGAGGACTTGTCGGGGACAGCCATGACTAACGTGTATTTGGAGAAGTGCTCCACTGCAGTAATCCAATACCGCTCTCCTTGGGCGCGGCGAGGACGGGGTCCGTGAAAGTCGATGATAATGCGGTCCAAGGGCTCACCGATGGGAGAGGGCACGAAGAGCGGCATGTCCCGCGGCGTGATTTTGCGATGTCGCTCACATGGTGCGCAGTGTTGCACCACTTCTTTTACGATCGCCAGCAGGTTCGGCACGTGCAGGATAGGGGTGAGGCGCACCTTGAGTGCCTGAATGCCGGAGTGGTGGTGGTTATGGTATGCCTCGATCACCGCCCTCTGCATGGTGGGCGGGGCACCCACAATATCTGCGGTGTGGTCCGGCACAGGCGGCCGCCTTCCCACGCGTACAGTTCACAGGTGATGGCGAGGTCATACTTCTTCCGCCTATCATACTCCACCCCCATCTGAGCCCCCAGAGTCTTGTACACATTGTCCGCCTCCGCTTTCTGTTGCTCCTTGGTTGTGGCGCGGAGCAGGATGTGGGCGGTTTGCCAGATCCTACTGTCTTGTGTTTTGACTGGTCCATTTGCTTTCCTTGCCTTCCCCGCGGTAGCTTCTCCCGGCTTCCTCTTCTTCTCCTTCTCCAGCGCCGGCAGCCCATGGGCCCGCCTTGCATCCCGTTCTGCCTTCATCGCTTGCAGGCACCGTTGGTTGCTCTCGTCATAAGCGGGAGGCTCTCTGTCCTAGCTGTCCGGGGCTGGGAAGAGGCATAAAATTCCCACCGCGCGGCGTTCCCCTTCGTCCCATTGGCTTCGTAGTCTCCCCTTCGACACTGTTCCATGCTGCCGGCTTCGTGCTCCGCGGACCTCCCCTGCCTCTGGCTCTGCCTTTTTGCTCCGGCACTGTCTCGGTGAGTCGCAACAAGTCCGTCCCTTTGCGATGGACTGTTCCTCATCAGGCTGTGGGGATTCGCTGAGCTCGGATACCACCACTTTGCCCGTCTTTTTCTTCCCCGCCGTGCTTTCCCCGATCCTCCGCTTTTGTTGTGCTGTGGTGCCGGCGCCCCCCAAGAGGGTTTGGAGTTGGGTTGGGACCGAGCCCACGGGCAGTGGGACGTTGCGGGATACTTCCAGGAGCAGCTCCATTGCTTGAGCAACGTTCTGATAGACATGTGCGAGCTGCTCTAGGTCAACGCCGTGCAGAGTGTCCTGGAGGGGTTGCTGCTGCTTGCTGCGTTTGGCTGAGGGCGTGGCTGTGGAGCTATCTTCAAGGGCTCGCTTCTCCTGCCCCTTGCGGCGGGACGTCGGCGTAGTTTTCGCGGAGGTTGGTGGAGGTCGTGGCGCTGAAGGAGCCTCCCTATTGACAACCGTGGATGCTGCGGCTCTTCTGGCCACGCATTGGAGCTTGGCCTGCTTGTCGAGCAGAGCGGCCAACAGGGTTGGCTGTGGAGTATTCTTTCGTGCTTCTTGCCTGATTGCCGCTGCTTTGGCGTATGCTCGTGCATCTTGAACCTGTCTTCCGCCTTCCCTTTGTACCATGTCATGCGTTTCTGTCTCCTGCTCCATCGCTGCTCGCCCTGCTGCTGCCACCGTTGCCTTCGAAGCCGCTGCCTCATCTGGTGTTGTGGTCTCCTCTTTTGGCCCTCTTTGCATGGTCTCCTGTACTCCTCCCATTTCTGCCTCCTTTTCCGCAGCGGTCTTGTCCTCTGGGGTCACTGGTTCCGCCGTAGTCCCTGCCCCTCTGGTTAGCCCCTCCACCACTTGTTCCACTGCCTCCTCCGCCTTCCGCTTTTGTTCATCCGCCATCCGACGCCAGAGTGTCTGCAGCTGCTTCCGCATGTCGATGAGCGCGGAGGAGTCGTGGAGATATTCTTGGGCCTCTTCGATCTCGGTGAGGGTTCGGTTTTTCTCTTCCCGACATACTTCAATGGCCACCCGGGCCCACTGGCGTACAGCCTCCTCCGTGAGTGCGGTGTTCGTGTTTTCTAGCGCCTTCCATAATCCTTCTGCTACTGCGGTTGCGGTGCGTTGGCGCTGAGCACCGTCCTGGGTCATATCCTAGCAATTGTTGATGGCGCCATACCAATGCTCATACTCTTGCTCCGCCGCGGAGATGTCCGCCACTTCTTTTGCTGTGTACTGCATTCCCCATCTACTCCCGACAAGCACGACCAGGTAGCCCCATCTCCAAACCTTTGCCGCTGATTTTCGGTCTTGCAGTTTCATCGTTCCTGCTGGCATGTGCGCGGCATGGTAGATGGTGAGCGCCCTGCCGCGCTCTTGGAGCAGGTGTACATGGCGGCGCGCGGGGTCTGCGCTTTGGCCGCGGCGGACCAGGAACCACGACTTGCGTGCGGCGTTCACGTGGTGGTCTGGGTGTTCCGTATCGAGAAGTGTCGCCACACCCGCCATACCCTGCGCCGGGCGGAGGTTGAGGAGGTCGCGGAGTGCCGAGATGAGGCGCTCGGCCCCTGGGGTTTTCAACAACTGCGCATGTCGTGCTCGCTCCCCAAGGGTAAGAGCAGTTTTGGCGGTGCCCTTCAGGACCACTTGCCAGGCGGGGTTGAAGAGGGAGCTCCCCACTTGTGCGCGGACTATCTCCGGGAGCTCGTCCTGCAGGTGGAGGATGACGCTGCTCACCACATCCAACAGATGGTCAGCTTTTGCCTGGTCTCTGCTGTCGCCAGAGCTCTCCTCCAGGTAAGTCTGCGCACCCTCCATGATTGTCCCGGCACTACGCAGAGGTTGTGGTGTCCCGCGTGCCAGGCTTCCTGTGGAGGCTGGTGGGAAGGAGGAGTGTGCAGCTGGCGCCGGGGGGCCAAGCGACGCGCCTGCGGATGGTGTCGCTACTGAGGGTGTGGGAAGGCCTGGTGCCGCAGGTGCTGCTACTGCTGCCGCGACAGCGCCTGATGGTGTTGTTGCGGAAGGACCTGGTACCGGTGGTACCCTGGGTGATTCTGCTACTGCTGTCGTGGAAGGACCTGGTGCCGGAGGTGTCTTAGGTGATGCCCCTACTGCTGCCAGGGAAGGGCCTGGTACCGGAGGTGCCATAGGTGATGCCGCTACTGCTTCCGCGGAAGGGCTTGATGCCGGGGGTGTTCCCAGAGTTGCGCCAGGTGAGGCTGCTACTGCTGGTGACGCGGATCGTCCTACGCCAGCCGTGGCTCGACCCGCGGTCTGTCGTCGGATGGTATCTCTCGTGGCACCCTCACCCCCGCTGTTCGAAGGCGCGGACCCTGCGCCAGAAGGGCGAGCCATTGCGGATGCTGTGCCGCGGCTGGCACTAGAGTTACGAGTAATCCGGCGAGTGAGCTGGGTGCCAGAGTTGGGTGGCGTGAGGACCATGGGAGAGAGAACGGAGAGCGGGTGAGCTGACTTGAAGACTGGAGTGAACGATCGATTGCCGAAAGCAGAAGTGAGGCCGAGGATGCCGGCGCCAAGCAATATATCCGCCTGGCATGGCGCGAGCCAGTCGGTCGCCAGGAGCATGTCATGTATGCAAGCATCGCACACCTGCACGGTGTGCGGTGCATGCACGTTGGCGAACTGGATGGGTAGGGCCACGATCTGCCCGATGGGTGCATCAATGGCACTGGTGGAGATGGAGAAGCGGAGCCGAGTGGGCGCGATGAGATGGTCGAGGCGCAGGGTGCGGACCATCCGCAGCGCGATGGTGGTGTGGGTGGCGCCTGTGTCCACGATGGCCACGAACTAGCGAACACACACCCAGACGTGATACCATGCCACGTGGACCTCTGCAGGCGTTGGTAGACCGCAAGCTTTCCCTTGATGCGCTAGGTGTACCGCAAGGACAATGTAGTCAGGAGATATCAGCCCATAATTGAGACAAGTGCCCAGCTTGGACAGCCACATGGCTGGTCCTCCTTTGGTTCACCCTTGAAGACGTCAAGTCTTGGGAGAGTGTAACAAGCCTTCGCCGCTGAGTTCCGAGTCAGTTCCTGCGGCGGCACCATTTGCACATGTGCCCGTGGCGGGGCCCCCAGGTGGGATCGATGTGCATGCGCAAGGCCAACTGCCCTAGTACCAGCCGATGGAGCGATTACTGCTCCCCTTGGTCGAGCATGTCCTGCATTGGTTCCTCTTAGTCCAGAATTCCCCATGTGCTGCTTTGCTGAACTCGCTTGTACCCGTACGGTATACTACTTACCTCCACGAGCCACCGATCCCTGCCCAGGTCCGACTGAACCACCCGTCACTCGGGGCCTTTGCTGGAGTATTCCTACCATAGGTGTGGCTGATGTCTTGCTTGTTTGATGATGAGAGGATGGCATCTTTGACGGGACAGGTGGCACGGTATGTTTGGTTGACGGAACCCCTGTTGGGGTGTGCGTGTCTCCCAAGGTTTGTACTTGTCTAGTCGTTCCGGTCGTAGATGAAGCATTCATACCTCCTTGAGCTGGGACGTCTCGACGGCGTGAGGAACCCAGAACGGATGATGCCTTGCTTGTTTGCTGCTGGTATTGGGGTTGTTGTGCTGCTTTTGGGCGACGTGAAGTCATGATGGATGGGCTTTCTCGTTGGGTTTCCCTTGGTCGTTGTCCCATCGCCTCCAAGTTCCTGTGTACTCGTGGTGGAGACACACCGCTGTCCGAGGCCGGCCTATGAGGATGAATGATTTGGCGAGAGGGGAATGCCCGAGGACGGATGGTGACGGGTTGATGCAGGGTGTGTAAATCCTGCATCGAAGGGTGATCCAACGATACATCATCTGCCTCTGCCTGGTGGTCATGGGCATCATCCAAGTCTGCACAATCCCTGTCATGGGTGACAGAGGGCGCAGGTGAGGACGCCCTTGGGGTGGAGAACTTGAGGTGTCGTGGTACGTCCTGCGTTGGCGTCATGTCCACTGCTTCGTAAACGGTCCTTCCGTCTGGCATCATGACCTCATGGAGCAGGACATGGCCATCATCCGCCTCAAGCTCCTGCTCTTTGTCAGACACATAGTATTCCACCTGCACAGAATCGCGCTGCCCGTATGGGTTGTGCGTGTTGTCTTCTTCTGAATCTTCCTACGAGGAATTGGTCAACTGTGCTTGTTGGATAGCCTTCCATTCACGGAGTTCCTCAAGCCGTTACAGGTGGAATTATTCCTATTTGTTGAGGTCCATCTCTTCTTCTTTGTTGTACAATTGCGGGGACCGATCATCCACTGGATCCCACTCAAAGTTAGGGTCCAGTCCCGGAGGATCTTCCGGGCTTCTCTTGTAGCGATGCGCGGGGGCGGCTCGCCTCATCCTTTATTTTGAAGAGACGAAGGGTACGGCGGGAATCATCCTCGCGTCGCCAATGATACTGCCAAATAATTCATTGGCACGGTTGCTCTGTCCTTGCGCCTCATAGGTTGACAGGGGAACACCACCGCGGTAAGGGGAATCAGTGGGATTGGGATGACGGGTTGCGTGTAGCGCCTCCCGTCCGATCGAAGATTCGATAGCTCCCTCCTTGGAAAACTGCGTTTCGGATTGTAGACTGATCTGAAAGTACCTGTCACACTCGTCACAGAAAACAAGTGAGTCCTCGCTCACCACACCATTAACACTGTTATACCCTTTTTGCCTTCGGTCGGAATTCGGTCTGACAGCATGCAGGGATCAGCTCCTTGACTGTGGTTTGCACTGCGCTATCCCAACGGCGGAACTCAATTCCCCCTTCCCGTCTACCTTGTCCTATTATACTATTTTACTCCGAATCATTCGATGAATCATTCACCGGATCAACACGGGGCATATGTCACACATGCTTCTTTTCTTGATTAACTCACTTCTTCAAGCGTACTTCCAATAAATAACAGCATGGTCGTCATGCCTATCCCAGTAATTATGCTCATTGATTCCAAGTGATTGCTGATGGTCAATCATGTATTGGATGGGATAGCATTTACCAAGACAAACTAATTCAAGCAATATGACAAAGGTCGTTCAAAGAATTAAAGCACTTACATTCAATCAAAGATACAGATGGTCAGCAGATGTGCTCTACTCACACACACACACACACACACGCTACTCTATATGTCACCCAGCAAAATACACAAACCATAGGCCTCCTACATCGCCAGATCCTCGGCTGGAGCTGTTCCTCGCATAAGCACTGTGCGGTTTGCACTGCCGTGGTTGTTCGCCCGTGGAGCATGGCGTAACTCCAGTGGACCGTTGGCGTGCCGACCTACACGGAGATGGTCACGTGCGGGGTCCTCCTCCCGTAGGCGGAATAACTCTTGCTGGTACCGATGGTAGGCTCGGAACGCCTTCGTTTGTTCTTCAGCTGCCTTTGCGGCACGCCGCCCGACATCACGCGCCACCTCTTGCCAGCTCTCCATGCGGCGGGGCTCGTCGTCGCGAGGAAGTCTTTGCAACCACGGTTACCATAACTGCTCCACGGCTCCACCGGCGGGGTGATGCGACCATTGCATCACTCCCTGAACCGTCCGCATGCCGAGCCGATGGTGTACATCGCAACAGCTGCAGATGGTGTAGAAGGTCACAGGGGAGTCGCAGGGACCGCGCCTGGAGCTGGGTGGTTGGTGCTCCCGTGGGAACTCAGGACCAGGTCATGATGGCTCTGTGACGTGCTCCTCGAGAAGCGGCCTTCCCATCCGGAATGGTTAGACACCTTCACACACACACACACTCTCCCTGTCCTGACTAAATTTCCTATTATAGCTTGTCGCGAGACAGGACACGTGTCCCGCTCGACGGTCTGGTCTGACTGAGGGGCAGCAATCTCTCAGTCTGGCCGATGGCTGCCAGGCTGGCCTCCCCCACTCAGGTCGAGCAAGGAGTCAGCAGCGTCACTCGCCGGTGGCGAACACCTCCTTGCGAGTTGGGAGCACAGGCGCCCAGCGTCGGTCTTCAGCAATGAGGTTCAGTGTCTTTGCAGCTCAGGATCGATAGCATTTGCATGAGCAGCTGGGTCTTGTCAGCAGCCGTCCTCTTCTCGTCCTCCTCCTCTTACCCCGCCCCCCCGCCCCCCGCACCGCTCTCCCAAGATCCCATCCCGCTGGCTAGCCCCTTTCCGCGACTCGCACATCAAAACGCCATTGGATAAGGCACCTCGAATACCGCTCCTCTCCTCGAGGTTCGGGTGCGGCTCCGCTGCCATCACGTAAGCATTGAGCCGCCTTCCTTTCCTCTCGGCAGGTCTGGTTGGGTCATGTCGTCCGCCGCAACGTCCTTCCCCGCGCTTTGTCGCTTCCTGGAATCGGACTGTCCCTTCCCGCAATTTTCTTTCCTTGGTCGAGCAGTCGTTGGATGATTCGTTGACCTCTCCCCCTTTCCTCCTTTTTGAACACAGGCCCCATCTCCTCCTTCCCCATCCTCCGGTGGATGAACGAAACACCATTAACAGCACATCTGCACTGTGATTGGACACTCTGACCCTGGCTGACTCGTGTTATGATTCGTAGAAGTTAAAGTCACTTGGATACATTTGTGGTCATGGTCAGTGGAACATGCCAACTTCTACGAATCAAAACACGAGTCAACCACGGTCAGAGTACCCAATCACTGTGCACATCTTATATGCATGTCCTTGCAGGTATAAACAGGGCAACTAACCGGTGTCTTGGCACGGCTATTGTGCGCAATGCCTTGACAAAGGTGGCACGTGCCACTGACCATGACCACAAAGTTTACCAAGTGACTTTAACTTATACGAATCGGAACGCATGTCAGCCACAGTCAGAGTGCCCAATCACATTTCAGATGTAATAGGCATGACCTTGCAGGTATAAACAAGGTAAAAAACCGGTGGCTTGGCACGGCCACTGTGCGCAATGCCTTGCCAAAGTTGGCATGTGCCACTGACCATGACCACAAATGTATCCAAGTGATTTTAACTTCTACGAATCATAACATGAGTCAGCAATGGTCAGAGTGTCCAGTCATAGCGCACATCTAATATGCATGACCTTGCAGGTATAAACAAGGTAAAAAGCCGGTGGCTTGGAAGGGTTATTGTGTGCAATGCCTTGACAAAGTTGGCATGTGCCATTGACCATGACCACAAACTTTACCAAATGACTTTAACTTATACAAATCGAAACACGAGACAGCCACAGTCAGAGTGCCTAATCACAGTTCACATGTACTAGGCAAGACCTTAGATGTATAAACAAGGTAAAAGGCCGGTTGCTTGGCACTGCTATAGTGCGCAATGCCTTGACAAAGTTGGCATGTGCCACTGACCATGACCACAATGTTTACCAAGTACCTTAAACGGCTACGAATCATAACACGAGTCAGCCACGATTATGGTGTCCAATCAAAGTGCAGATGTACTAGGCATGATCTTAAAGGTACAAACAAGGTAGAACACTGGTGGCTTGGTGTGGCGTTTGTGCGCAATGCCTTGACAAAGTTGGCATGTGCCACTGACCATGACCACAAATGTATCCAAGTGACTTTTACTTCCATTGATCATAACACAAGTTAGCCACGGTCAGATTGTCCAATCACTGTACAGATATACTGGGCATGAACTTGCACATATAAACAAGGTAGAATACTAGTGGCTCAGTGTGGCTATTATGCGCAATGCCTTGACAAAGTTGGCATGTGCCACTGACCATGTCCACAGTTGTTTCTAAGTGACTTTTACTTCTATTGATCATAACACGAGTCAGCCACGATCAAAGTTTCCAATCACAGTGCAGATGTACTTTGCATGATCTTTCAGGTACAAACTGTTGGAACATGAATATGAAAGAGCACAAGTCAACCCGAAGTAAAATCTCAATAACGGTTCAGCTCCGGCTTAGAACCACATCGGTCATCACCACAGACTAGCCGTTAACGGTCGTCGACCTATCAACAGCCATTCTACCAAGGAATCCCCTATTAAGCGGCTCGGCCGTAAGCACGTCCGGCTAGTGCACAATAAGCCATTGCATATGCTGTGTCCTGTTCTGTCCTGATATAAGGAGGATATTCATTCCCTCATACATTAACCAGAACAGTTCTGCTCATCCTGTTCCCCCTTGGTTCCTTGGCTTCGCCGCCGTGTCTTCGCTCTGCTCATCTCTCGCATTTCTTGTCTTCACCAAAGCCTCAACGCTTTGCTCTGTCACTCTTGCTCCTTCGCTCAGCTCTCTCACTCCGCCAACCTTCACTTACCTCGCCAGCTCTCTCTCTCTCACATCAACCCGTCCTCCGCCGCTACCTCGCGTCCCGGCCTCTATCAGCTCCCGCGACTAACTCCTCGGACCACTCTTGCTCACGTCACTCTTCTGACGCACACCTGAATGTTCCATTGCTTCTGCCTGCTTTTGCTACCATTGTTCTCGTATTTGCATTCTTCTGATATGGTATCAGAGCTTCACGCAACATCACATGGAGTCCTGTGACCGCGTCATCACTCTACCAACACTCCTGCTTCGCTGCTTCTACTCACATTCTCCTGCCATTGCTGCCGCCGTCTTGCGCCTCCTCGCCTTATCCACAGTTGACATCAGCAGTCCTGCCTGACGAGTTCTCTATGCTGAAGAAACGCCTCGTCGTCATAAGAAGGCCCTGTGCCCATTTCCGCGCCCGTGGCTAACGATCGGTGAAGTGTCACCTATACCAGCTGCAAGTGACACGCGAGCCGCCGCTTGCCGTCAACTACCAAGAAGCTTCCTGCTCTCTGCCATCCACTGCTCGTCATCACATCTGCCTCCGCCCACATCTCCTTCCCTTTCTTCTCGCCTCATCAGCTTCATCTGCCCCTTCCTCGCTATCATCCTCATCTTGCCCGCATATGTCGTCTCAAGCCGCCTTCTCGCATCACCTCCTCGCCTCGTCAGCAGCTGCAGCCAAAGTTGCTGTTGCCATGATATCGGACACCACCAGTCTTCCTGCTCCCATTTCCGAGCCAACTAGGGAACAACCCGTCACTCTCCTGACATTAGCAGTCTAGTGTCCCTGCCCGCTGCCTGACTTCCTCTACCGCAGCCAACTTCTTTCAGCTGACAGGATATCAGACACCACCAGTCTTCCTGCTCCCACTTCCGAGCCAACTAGGGAACAAGCCGTTACTCTCCTGAACGAGAGAAGAAGTGGCTGTGTCACCTTCACCTGCCACGCCGCATCTCATCCTCTCCCTCTCCGCTCGCGTTGCTCCCTGTCTCTTGTCTCCTCCATCATCATCAGCCTCCGGCCTTCATCTTCAGTTGCCTCCATCATCCCTCTTCCTCGCTTCAGTCTCCTCAGCTTCATGAGCCGCCCGCTTCCACCTCGTCTCTGCCCATTCATCATCAGCATCATCCGCGCCGCCTCCGCATTTGTCTCATAGTCATCATCAGCATCCTTCGCGCCGCCCTCCCATCCATCATCCGCATCAGCATCGCTTTATCGCGCACGTGGTTTTTCCCCTACGCCCACTCATCAATCAGACGTTTCCTCTGCCTGCGCAACGCCTTCAGCTTGGCACAAGGATCCCCCCGGTCGCATCGCCTTTTTCGCTACGACCCGCGCCCACGCCGAAAACTTCCTTGAGCGCACGTGGTTTTGCCCCTGCGCCCACTCATAAATCAATCGCTTCCTTCGCTTCCGCAAATCACTCTTAGCTCGGCACAAGGATCCGCCCGGTCGCATCGCCTTTTCTGTGACAACCTGCACCCACGCCAAAACTTCCTGTAGCGCACGCGGCTCGCCCCTGCGCCCACTTATCCATCAATCGTTTCCTCCGCTTCAGCATCAAACTTCAGCTCGGCACGAGGATCCGCCCGGTCGCATGGCCTTTTTGTGATGACCTGCGCCCACGCCGAAAACTTTGCAGCGTACGTGGTCTCGCCCCTGCGCCCACTCCATCATCAATCACTCCTCGCACTTCACATCATCCTTGTACAGCTCCCTCTCAGCACCCCCTCTCTCATCCTCAGCTCCTACTCGGCACACAAAGCTGCCTCACCTCGACATCTCTCATCATCACCATGACTGCTCCACATCCTCCTCAATTGTCGCCCCTTGACATACTGGCCGAAGATGGTTCCAATGTGCATACATGGTCAACCTCTGTCCTACTCCGAGGTGTCGGATGGTCAGTTCGATAACATGCATTCGTCAACCTTCTTTGAGGGTCCATTGAGTACAACATTGATAGACACAGCCTGTCCTCGGATGATCACTCTGTAAACATCCAGCAGATCACCTTTGAGACAGTCTGTGGTCAACTTCGACCACTTGTGTATTCCTCCTACCATCAATCACTTCCGAACAGCTCACACTACCTCGCTACTTTGGCACAGAATTCTTCAGCAGGGGTGATGGCGACACTGGCTCAAAGGCGTCTGCACCAATGTGACAACCCTACCTGCACTGGCAGGAGCAATTGACCCTTTGTCCTTCTTCGGCAGTCATGAAGGATGGAGACAAACGCAATAATGGACCGAGCAGGTGTACAGGTCCCTCTATCCAGTCCTCTTGCTGCACTACGGCGTAACGGATTGTCTGTTTGGAGATGGACTCTACCTTGGGCCACCAAACCAACAGTCTGAATCATATGCTAAAGCAAGCACGCCAAGAACTGAAAACCATCATGCACAACACCTACCATGCTCTTGTTGATGCACAGCCAGAAGACCTCGGAGACATGTGGTCTCACTTTCTCTCTTCTCGGGGTTTAGGTCACTACATCACACTGGAACGAACCTACTCTCACAGGTGACCTGTCAGATTCTTGGGGGGTGTTGGAACATGAATCTGACAAAGCACAATTCAACCCGAAGTAAAATCTCAATAACGGTTAAGCTCCGGCTTAGAACCACCTGAGTCATCACCACCGACAAGCCATTCACGGTCCTCGACCTATCAACGGCCATTCTACCGAGGAATCCCCTAATAAGCGGCTTGGCCGTAAGCACGTCCGGCTAGTGCACAAGAAGCCGTTGCATATACTTTGTCCTGTTCTGTCCTGATATAAGGAGGATGTTCATTCCCTCCTAGTTTAACCAGAACAGTTCTGCTCATCCTCTTCCCCCTTGGTTCCGCGGCTTCGCCGCCGTGTATTTGCTCTAATCATCTCTCACATTTCCGGTCTTCGCCAAAGCCTCAACGCTTCGCTCTGTCACTCTCGCTCCTTCGCGAAGCTCTCTCACTCCGCCAACCTTCACTTACCTCGCCGGCTCTCTTTCTCTCACATCAACCCGTCCTCCGCCGCTACCTCGCGTCCCGGCCTCTATCAGCTCCCGCGACTAACTCCTCGGACCACTCTTGCTCACGTCACTCTGCTATCGTACACCTGAATGTTCCGTTGCTTCTGCCTGCTTTTGCTACCGTTGTTCTCATATCTGCATTCTTTTGACACAAACAAGGTAGAATACTGGTGGCTCGGTGTGGCTATTGTGCGCAATGCCTAGACGAAGGTGGCATGTGCCCCTGACCATGACCACAACGTTTACCAAGTGACTTTAACTTATACGAATCGTAAGACGGGTCAGCCATGGTCAGAGTGCCCAATCACAGTACACATCTCATATGCATGACCTTGCAGGTATAAACAAGGTAAAAAACCGGTGGCTTGGCACGGCTATTGTGCGCAATGCCTTGACAAAGTTGGCATGTACCACTGACCATGACCACAAATGTATGCAAGTGACTTTTACGTCTATTGATGATAACACAAAAAGCCATGGCCAGAGTGTCCAATCACAGTGCATATGTACTAGGCATGATCTTGCAGGTGCAAACAAAGTAGAATACTGGTGGCTCGGTGTGGCTATTGTGTGTTATGCCGAGACAAAGTTGGCATGTGCCACTGACCATGACCACAAATGTACCCGAGTGACTTTTACTTCTATCGATCATAACACGAGTCTGCCACGATCAGAGTGGCCAATCAAAGTGCAGATGTACTAGGCATGATGTTACAGGTGCAAACAAGGTAGAATATTGGTGGCTCGGTGTGGCTATTGAGCGCAATGCCTTGACAAAGTTGGCACGTGCCACTGACCATGACCACAAAGATTACCAAGTGACTTTAACTTCTACAAATCGTAACAAAAGTCATCCACAATCATAATGCCCAATCACAGTGCATATACACTATGCATGATCTTGCAGGTATAAACAAGGTAAAATACCGTTGGCTTGGAACGGCTATTATGTGCAATGCCTTGACAAAGTTTGCATGTGCCACTGACCATGACCACAAAGTTTACCAAGTACCTTAAACGGCTAAGAATCAAAGCATGAGTCAGCCACGGTCAGAGTGTCCAATCACAGTGCAGATGTACTAGGCATGATCTTGCAGGTGCAAACAAAGTATAATACTGGTGGCTTGGTGTGGCTATTGTGTGCAATGCCCTGACAAAGTTGGCATGTGCCACTGACCATGACCACAAAGTTTACCAACTGACTTTAACTTCTACGGATCGTAACACGAGTCAGCCACAGTCAGAGTACCCAATCACATTTCAGATGTACTAGGCATGACCATAAAGGTATAAACAGGGTAAAAAGCCGGTGGCTTGGCACGGTTATTGTGCGCAATGCCTTGACAAAGTTGGCATGTGCCACTGACCATGACCACAATGTTTACCAAGTACCTTAAACAGCTATGAATCATAACACGATTCAGCCACGATCATGGTGTCCAATCACAGTACAGATGTAATAGGCATGATCTAAAAGGTACAAACAAGGTAGAATAACGGTGGCTTGCTGTGGCGTTTGTGCGCAATGCCTTGACAAAGTTGGCATGTGCCACTGACCATGACCACAAATGTATCCAAGTGACTTCTACTCCTATTGATCATAACACAAGTTAGCCACGGTCAGATTTTCCAATCACAGTACAGATATACTGGGCATGAACTTGCAGGTATAAACAAGGTAGAATACTGGTGGTCAGTGTGGCTATTGGCTGCAGTGCCTTGACAAAGTTGGCATGTGCCACTGACCATGTCCACAAATGTTTCTAAGTGACTTTTACTTCCATTGATCATAACACGAGTCAGCCATGATCAAAGTGTCTAATAAAAGTGCAGATGTATTAGGCATGATCTTGCAGGTACAAAAAAGGAAGAATACTGGTGGCTCGGTGTGTCTATTGTGTGCAATGCCTTGACAAAGTTGGCATGTGCCACTGACCATGACCACATATGTATCCAAGTGACATTGACATCTATTGGTCATAACACAAGTCAGCCACGGTCTGAGTGCCCAATCACAGTGTACATCTAATATGCATGACCTTTCATGTATAAACAAGGTAAAAAACCGGTGGCTTGGCATGGCTATTGTACGCAAAGCCTTGACAAAGTTGCCATGTGCCACTGACCATGACCACAAATTTTACCAAGTACCTTAAACGTCTATGAATCATCACACGAGTCAGCCACGGTCAGAGTGTCCAGTCACAGTGCAGATATACTTGGTATGGCCTTGCAAGTATAAACAAGGTAGAATACGGGTGGCTCGGTGTGGCTGTTGTGTGCAATGCCTTGACAAAGTTGGCATGTGCCACTGACCATGACCACAAATTTATCCAAGTGAATTTTACTTCTATTGATCATGACACGAGTCCGCCACGGTGAGAGTGTCCAATCATAGTGCAGATGTACTAGGCATGATCTTGCAGGTACAAACAAGGCAGAATACTGGTGGCTCGGCGTGGCTATTGTGCGCAATGCCTAGACAAAGGTGGCATGTGCCACTGACCATGACCACAACGTTTACCAGGTGATTTTAACTTCTACGAATCGTAACACGAGTCAGCCATGGTCAGAGTGCCCAATAACAGTACACATCTAATATGCATGACCTTGCAGGTGTAAACAAGGAAAAAAACCGATGGCTTGGCACGGTTATTGTGCGCAATGCCTTGACAAAGTTGGCATGTGCCACTGACCATGACCACAAATGTATGCAAGTGACTTTACGTCTATTAATGATAACATGAAAAGCCACAGCCAGAGTGTCCAATCATAGTGCAGATGTACTAGGCATTATATTGCAGGTGCAAACAAAGTAGAATACTGGTGGCTCGGTGTGGCTATTGTGCGTTATGCCGAGACAAAGTTGGCATGTGCCACTGACCATGACCACAAATTTATCCAAGTGATCTTTACTTTTATTGATCAAAACACGAGTCAGCCACGGTCAGAGTGTCCAATCACAGTTCAGATGTACTAGGCATGATCTTGCAGGTGCAAAAAAGTCAGAATACTGGTGGCTCGGTGTGGCTACTGTGCGCAATTCCTTGACTAAGTTGACATGTGCCACTGACCATGACCACAACGTTTACCAAGTACCTTAAACGACTATGAATCATAACACCATTCAGCCACGGTCAGAGCTTCCAATCACAGTGCAGATATAATGGGCATGACGTTACAGGTACAAACAAGGTAGAATACTGGTGGCTTGGTGTGGCTATTGTGCGCAATGCCTTGACAAAGTTGGCACGTGCCACTGACCATGACCACTAGTATATCCATGTGACTTTTACTTCTATTGATCATAACACGAGTCAGCCACGGTCAGAGTGTCCAATCACAGTGCAGATGTACTAGGCATGATCTTGGAGGTGCAAACAAGGTAGAATACTGGTGGCTTGGTGTGGCTATTGTGCGTAATGCCCTGACGAGTTCTCTATGCTGAAGAAACGCCTCATCGTCATAAGAAGGCCCTGTGCCCATTTCCGCGCCCGTGGCTAACGATCGGTGAAGTGTCACCTATACCAGGTGCAAGTGACACGCGAGCCACCGCTTGCCGTCAACTACCAAGAAGCTTCCTGCTCTCTGCCATCCACTGCTCGTCATCACATCTGCCTCCGCCCACATCTCCTTCCCTTTCTTCTCGCCTCATCAGCTTCATCAGCCCCTTCCTCGCTATCATCCTCATCTTGCTCGCATATGTCGTCTCAAGCCGCCTTCTCGCATCACCTCCTTGCCTCGTCAGCAGCTGCAGCCAAAGTTGCTGTTGCCATGATATCGGACACCACCAGTCTTCCTGCTCCCATTTCCGAGCCAACTGGGGAACAACCCGTCACTCTCCTGACATTAGCAGTCTAGTGTCCCTGCCCGCTGCCTGACTTCCTCTGCCGCAGCCAACTTCTTTCAGCTGACATGATATCAGACACCACCAGTCTTCCTGCTCCCACTTCCGAGCCAACTGGGGAACAAGCCGTTACTCTCCTGAACGAGAGAAGAAGTGGATGTGTCACCTTCACCTGCCGCGCCGCATCTCATCCTCTCCCTCTCCGCTCGCGTTGCTCCCTGTCTCTTGTCTCCTCCATCATCATCAGCTTCCGGCCTTCATCTTCAGTTGCCTCCATCATCCCTCTCCCTCGCTTCAGTCTCCTCAACTTCATGAGCCGCCCGCTTCCACCTCGTCTCTGCCCATTCATCACCAGCATCATCCGCGCCGCCTCCGCATTTGTCTCATAGTCATCATCAGCATCCTTCGCGCCGCCCTCCCATCCATCATCCGCATCAGCATCGCTTTATCACGCACGTGGTTTTTCCCCTACGCCCACTCATCAATCAGTCGTTTCCTCTGCCTGCGCAACGCCTTCAGCTTGGCACAAGGATCCACCCGGTCGCATCGCCTTTTTCGCTACGACCCGCGCCCACGCCGAAAACTTCCTTGAGCGCACGTGGTTTTGCCCCTACGCCCACTCATAAATCAATCGCTTCCTTCGCTTCCGCAAATCACTCTTAGCTCGGCACAAGGATCCGCCCGGTCGCATCGCCTTTTCTGTGACAACCTGCACCCACGCCGAAACTTCCTGTAGCGCACGCAGCTCGCCCCTGCGCCCACTCATCCATCAATCGTTTCCTCCGCTTCAGCATCAAACTTCAGCTCGGCACTAGGATCCGCCCGGTCGCATGGCCTTTCTGTGATGACATGCGCCCACGCCGAAAACTTTACAGCGTACGTGGTCTCGCCCCTGCGCCCACTCCATCATCAATCACTCCTCACAGTTCACATCATCCTTGTACAGCTCCCTCTCAGCACCCCCTCTCTCATCCTCAGCTCCTACTCGGCACACAAAGCTGCCTCACCTCGACATCTCTCATCATCACCATGACTGCTCCACATCCTCCTCAATTGTCGCCCCTTGACATAGTGGCCGAAGATGGTTCCAATGTGCATACATGGTCAACCTCTGTCCTACTCCGAGGTGTCGGATGGTCAGTCCGATAACATGCATTCGTCAACCTTCTTTGACGGTCCATTGAGTACAACATTGATAGACACAGCCTGTCCTCGGATGATCACTCTGTAAACATCCAGCAGATCACCTTTGAGGCAGTCTGTGCTCAACTTTGACCACTTGTGTATTCCTCCTACCATCAATCACTTCCAAACAGCTCACACTACCTCGCTACTTTGGCACATAATTCTTCAGCAGGGGTGATGGCGACACTGGCTCAAAGGCGTCTGCACCAATGTGACAACCCTACCTGCACTGGCAGGAGCAATTGACCCTTTGTCCTTCTTCGGCAGTCATGAAGGATGGAGACAAACGCAATAATGGACCGAGCAGGTGTACATGTCCCTCTATCCAGTCCTCTTGCTGCACTACGGCGTAACGGATTGTCTGTTTGGAGATGGACTCTACCTTGGGCCACCAAACCAACAGTCTGAATCATATGCTAAAGCAAGCACGCCAAGAACTGAAAACTATCATGCACAGCACCTACCATGCTCTTGTTGATGCACAGCCAGAAGACCTCGGAGACATGTGGTCTCACTTTCTCTCTTCTCGGGGTTTAGGTCACTACATCACACTGGAACGAACCTACTCTCACAGGTGACCTGTCAGATTCATGGGGGGTGTTGGAACATGAATCTGACAAAGCACAGTTCAACCCGAAGTAAAATCTCAATAACGGTTCAACTCCGGCTTAGAACCACCTCAGTCATCACCACCGACAAGCCATTCACGGTCCTCGACCTATCAACGGCCATTCTACCAAGGAATCCCCTAATAAGCGGCTTGGCCGTAAGCACGTCCGGCTAGTGCACAAGAAGCCGTTGCATATGCTTTGTCCTGTTCTGTCCTGATATAAGGAGGATGTTCATTCCCTCCTAGTTTAACCAGAACAGTTCTGCTCATCCTGTTCCCCCTTGGTTCCGCGGCTTCGCCGCCGTGTATTTGCTCTAATCATCTCTCACATTTCCGGTCTTCGCCAAAGCCTCAACGTTTCGCTCTGTCACTCTCGCTCCTTCGCTGAGCTCTCTCACTCCGCCAACCTTCACTTACCTCGCCGGCTCTCTTTCTCTCACATCAACCCGTCCTCCGCCGCTACCTCGCGTCCCGGCCTCTATCAGCTCCCGCGACTAACTCCTCGGACCACTCTTGCTCACGTCACTCTGCTATCGTACACCTGAATGTTCCGTTGCTTCTGCCTGCTTTTTCTACCGTTGTTCTCGTATCTGCATTCTTTTGACACAAACAAGGTAGAATACTGGTGGCTCGGTGTGGCTATTGTGCGCAATGCCTAGACGAAGGTGGCATGTGCCCCTGACCATGACCACAACGTTTACCAAGTGACTTTAACTTATACGAATCGTAAGACGGGTCAACCATGGTCAGAGTGCCCAATCACAGTACACATCTCATATGTATGACCTTGCAGGTATAAACAAGGTAAAAAACCGGTGGCTTGGCACGGCTATTGTGCGCAATGCCTTGACAAAGTTGGCATGTACCACTGACCATGACCACAAATGTATGCAAGTGACTTTTACGTCTATTGATGATAACACGAAAAGCCATGGCCAGAGTGTCCAATCACAGTGCATATGTACTAGGCATGATCTTGCAGGTGCAAACAAAGTAGAATACTGGTGGCTCGGTGTGGCTATTGTGTGTTATGCCGAGACAAAGTTGGCATGTGCCACTGACCATGACCACAAATGTACCCGAGTGACTTTTACTTCTATCGATCATAACACGAGTCAGCCACAATCAGAGTGGCCAATCAAAGTGCAGATGTACTAGGCATGATGTTACAGGTGCAAACAAGGTAGAATATTGGTGGCTCGGTGTGGCTATTGAGCGCAATGCCTTGACAAAGTTGGCATGTGCCACTGACCATGACCACAAAGTTTACCAAGTGACTTTAACTTCTACAAATCGTAACAAAAGTCATCCACAATCATAATGCCCAATCACATTGCATATATAATATGCATGATCTTGCAGGTATAAACAAGGTAAAATACCGTTGGCTTGGAACGGCTATTCTGCGCAATGCCTTGACAAAGTTTGCATGTGCCACTGACCATGACCACAAAGTTTACCAAGTACCTTAAACGGCTAAGAATCAAAGCATGAGCCAGCCACGGTCAGAGTGTCCAATCACAGTGCAGATGTACTAGGCATGATCTTGCAGGTGCAAACAAAGTAGAATACTGGTGGCTCGGTGTGGCTATCGTGTGCAATGCCCTGACAAAGTTGGCATGTGCCACTGACCATGACCACAAAGTTTACCAAGTGACTTTAACTTCTACGAATCGTAACACGAGTCAGCCACAGTCAGAGTACCCAATCACAGTTCAGATGTACTAGGCATGACCATAGAGGTATAAACAGGGTAAAAAGCCGGTGGCTTGGCACGGTTATTGTGCGCAATGCCTTGACAAAGTTGGCATGTGCCACTGACCATGACCACAATGTTTACCAAGTACCTTAAACAGCTATGAATCATAACACGATTCAGCCACGATCATGGTGTCCAATCACTGTACAGATGTAATAGGCATGATCTAAAAGGTACAAACAAGGTAGAATAACGGTGGCTTGCTGTGGCGTTTGTGCGCAATGCCTTGACAAAGTTGGCATGTGCCACTGACCATGACCACAAATGTATCCAAGTGACTTCTACTCCTATTGTTCATAACACAAGTTAGCCACGGTCAGATTGTCCAATCACAGTACAGATATACTGGGCATGAACTTGCAGGTATAAACAAGGTAGAATACTGGTGGCTCAGTGTGGCTATTGTCTGCAGTGCCTTGACAAAGTTGGCATGTGCCACTAACCATGTCCACAAATGTTTCTAAGTGACTTTTACTTCTATTGATCATAACACGAGTCAGCCACGATCAAAGTGTCTAATAAAAGTGCAGATGTACTAGGCATGATCTTGCAGGTACAAAAAAGGAAGAATACTGGTGGCTCGGTGTGTCTATTGTGTGCAATGCCTTGACAAAGTTGGCATGTGCCACTGACCATGACCACATATGTATCCAAGTGACATTGACATCTATTGATCATAACACAAGTCAGCCACGGTCTGAGTGCCCAATCACAGTGTACATCTAATATGCATCACCTTTCATGTATAAACAAGGTAAAAAACCGGTGGCTTGGCACGGCTATTGTACGCAATGCCTTGACAAAGTTGCCATGTGCCACTGACCATGACCACAAATTTTACCAAGTACCTTAAACGTCTATGAATCATCACACGAGTCAGCCACGAGCAGAGTGTCCAGTCACAGTGCAGATATACTTGGTATGGCCTTGCAGGTATAAACAAGGTAGAATACGGGTGGCTCGGTGTGGCTGTTGTGTGCAATGCCTTGACAAAGTTGGCATGTGCCACTGAACATGACCACAAATTTATCCAAGTGACTTTTACTTCTATTGATCATGACACGAGTCCGCCACGGTGAGAGTGTCCAATCAGAGTGCAGATGTACTAGGCATGATCTTGCAGGTACAAACAAGGCAGAATACTGGTGGCTCGGTGTGGCTATTGTGCGCAATGCCTAGACAAAGGTGGAATGTGCCACTGACCACGAGCACAACGTTTTCCAGGTGATTTTAACTTCTACGAATCGTAACACGAGTCAGCCATGGTCAGAGTGCCCAATCACAGTACACATCTAATATGCATGACCTTGCAGGTATAAACAAGGAAAAAAACCGATGGCTTGGCATGGTTATTGTGCGCAATGCCTTGACAAAGTTGGCATGTGCCACTGACCATGACCACAAATGTATGCAAGTGACTTTACGTCTATTAATGATAACATGAAAAGCCACGGCCAGAGTGTCCAATCATAGTGCAGGTGTACTAGGCATTATATTTTAGGTGCAAACAAAGTAGAATACTGGTGGCTCGGTGTGGCTATTGTGCGTTATGCCAAGACAAAGTTGGCATGTGCCACTGACCATGACCACAAATGTATCCGAGTGATCTTTACTTTTATTGATCAAAACACGAGTCAGCCACGGTCAGAGTGTCCAATCACAGTTCAGATGTACTAGGCATGATCTTGCAGGTGCAAAAAAGTCAGAATACTGGTGGCTCGATGTGGCTACTGTGCGCAATGCCTTGACTAAGTTGACATGTGCCACTGACCATGACCACAACGTTTACCAAGTACCTTAAACGACTATGAATCATAACACTATTCAGCCACGGTTAGAGCGTCCAATCACAGTGCAGATATAATGGGCATGACGTTGCAGGTACAAACAAGGTAGAATACTCATGGCTTGGTGTGGCTATTGTGCGCAATGCCTTGACAAAGTTGGCATGTGCCACTGACCATGACCACAAATATATCCATGTGACTTTTACTTCTATTGATCATAACGCGAGTCAGCCACGGTCAGAGTGTCCATTCACAGTGCAGATGTACTAGGCATGATCTTGGAGGTGCAAACAAGGTAGAATACTGGTGGCTTGGTGTGGCTATTGTGCGTAATGCCTTGACAAGGTTTGTCAAAAATATCACCCCGACAAGGTCCCTCTCACACATCCCTCGGATAATCCGAGCTCCCGTTATCGGTTCAGATCCCACCTTGAACCTCCTCGGCAACGGCTGGTCGGTCACGACCAATCCACGAGAGTCGAGCCACCCCTTATAAGCGACCACGTCGCCACGCGTGCGGCTAGCGAAAAGACGTCGTTGATACCCGGTTTATCCTGTTCTCTTGTATATAAGGGTGATGTTTATTCCCTCCATAGACTAACCAGAACAGTTATATTCATCCTGTTCCCTTTGGTTCCGCGGCTTTGCCGCCGTGTTCCTGCCCTGCTTGCCTCTCGCTTCCATTATTTTCGCACACCACTGTCTCTTCATGACTCTTCGCTTCTCCACCGTCAACCTTTCGCCTCCAACGCCTTCCTCTCTTCGCTCTCGAGTTCTGTCATCTGCACTCTGTCCACCTTGGAGCTTCAGTGCCTCGCGCCCTCTCGCGACTCTATAACTAACTCCTTGGGCCAGCTCTCAGCGCTCTGCTTCCGTCACATCCCTACGTCACTTCTGCCTGGTTGTGTGCCTCTACTTGCTTATGCTCTTGCTGTACTCGCTCGTTTCATTATTTTGACATGGTATCAGAGCGTCAGGCGACATCACCTGGTGCCTCGTGACCAAGTCATTGCTCAGCCGCCACCATTGTGTCTCTTCTCGAGTCTGCACTCCTCCATCGCCGTCATCGCCACTTTGTGCCTCTCTGCTTTTTCAGCAGTTGACATCAGCAGCCCTGCTTGAAGTGCTCTTCACGCTGAAAGAAACGTCGTATCATCTTGAGAAGGCCCTGTGCCCATTCCGCGCCCGTGGTCAATACTTGGTGACTCGTCGCTCACAACAGGTGCAAGCAGCTCCCGAGCCGCCACCGCCGTCAACTTCTGAGAAGGTTCCTGCCGCCCGCAATCTGCTATCTCTCGTGACCTCAGCTGCGCAAGTGCCTCCACCTTCCTCACCTCCTCTCATCAACCGCCTTTACTGCATCAGCCTCAACCTTCTCTCCCTGTGCATCCTTCCTCTCGAGCCGCGTCCTCACACCGCCTTCTCGCATCATCAGCAACAGCAGCGTAACAGACGCCGTCAGGACATCGGACACCGCCAGTCTTCTTGCTCCCAATACGAGCCAACTGGGGAACAAGTCGTCACTAACCTGACATCAACGGACTTGTGTCCCTGCTTGCTACGTGACTCCCGCCGCTGTAGCCAACTTCCTCTCACCTTCAGGACATCGGACATCGCCAGTCTTCCTGCCCGTCGGTCTCGGGCCAACTGGGGAACAAGCCATCACTCTCCTGAAATCAGAGTTCTTGGCCGCCTATCTCGCACTCACTATCGCGCCGCCTCCCTTCTCGTCATCTTCCACCTGATGCGATCTCCATCCTCCACCTTCGCCACTTCCTTCGCAATCTTCCATCTTCATCAGCATTTGCCTCCATCTTCATGTCATCTTCATCTTCATCCGCTGTCTCCTGGCAACCTCGTTATCACTCCTCCCTCCTGCTCCAACTCAATCTCCTCTGCCTTCCTCGCGTAGCCCATCAGCATCCACATCATCCACGCCGTCTCCGCCTCAATCGTCCTCATTATCTGCACACGTGGTTCCACCCATGCGCCCACTCAACCATCAGCTTCCTTAGCTTCCTCTTCAATTCAGCATCATCCTCTTGCTCGGCACAAGGATCCGCCTGGTCGCATCGCCCACTTTGCGACGACCTGCGCCCACGCCAGAAACTTCCGCAGCGCACGTGGTTCCACCCCTGTGCCCACTCCTGTTTCATCAGCTTCCGTTTGATCATCATCCGCATCTGTGGCCAGCACAAGGACTTGCACGAGCTCGCTGCCCGCTTCGCAGCACCTTGCACCCACGCCGACAACAGATTTCTTGCGGCGCGTTGGCACCTGTCTTCCCCTTGCCGCAGTCTACTCTTCTGCTTAGCTACGCACGTGGTTCTACCCCTACGCCCACTCAGCCATCAACTCCCTCAGCTTCCTCTTCAAGTCAGCATCGTCCTCCTGCTCGACACAAGGATCCGCCCGGTTGCATTGCTCGCTTTGCGACGACCTGCACCCATGCCGAAAACCTCCGCAACGCACGTCGTTCCGCCCCTGCGCCCACACCTATTTCATCCACGGCTGCTCCTCATCATCAGCATCTGCAACCAGCACAAAGGATCTGCACGAGCTAGCTTCCCTCTTCGCAGCTGCCTGCACCCACGCCGGAAGTAGATTTCTCGCGGCGCGTTGGCCCTCGCCTTCCCCTTGTCGCATTCTATCCCTCTATCACAAAGCGCACGTGGTTCCACCATTGCACCCATTCTAACAAGCATCCTCCTACTCCTCCGCATCCTCCTTCTCAACATCCCCTCTCGTCAAACCAATCTGCCTGAACACACTTGTCAGTACCCTGCACTCACGCCAAACCTCCTGCAGTAATTCTCTTCCACCCTCTCTCCCTTCTTCTCCAACCCCAGCTCCATCTTCAACAGGGTGAACCTGCTGCGCTTTGCTGGTGAGCAGACACCAGCAACTGCCACGCACGCGCAACAATAAATCATTATGGCAGCACGAGTCCTTGACTGGACACATATTCCCATTCTTGATCAGTTGGGAAAAAATAGCCACAACTGGTATGGTGGCATCCAACTCAAGACAAAACACTCTTTTTTCCATGGGTATCAGCTCATCCTCTTTCTGGAAGGAATGTATGACAACTCCGAGTGTCCTCCAAGGACTTCAAAAGGTGCCTACATGACACCACCCATACTGTCTACCACAAGATCATCGACGAAGTGTCACCTGTCGCAGCAATGTGGCACACCCTTGTGGCAGCACCGTGGAACCCAAATGTCTGTAATATGATCATCCTCTCCCTCTGTCGAGTGGTCAATCCCCCCACCAGACAGCAACACTTGGATACTGAGGCCCTATAGGCACTCAGAGAAAAGTCTTGTCCGACTCAGGGGGGCTATCAGAAATATGACTCGAACAAGGTCCCTCTCATACATCCCTCGGATAATCTGAGCTCCCGTTATCGGCTCAGATTCCAACCTGAACCTCCTCGGCGACGGCTGGTCGGTCACGACCGTTCCACCAGGGTCAAGCTGCCCCTAACAAGCGACAACGTCACCACGCCCATTCCGTACCCGTTGCCAAGAAATTTGTGACGTGTCATTAATAACAGCTGCAAGCAGCTCCCGAGCCGCTGCTTGCCGTCAACTTATTGGAAGCTTCCCTATCGCTCGTCACCCGCTACCTCTCTTCTCGTCGACCTTGCAAGCACCTCCGCTCTCCTCCTCTCCCCTGATCGGCCTCATCTGCGCCATCTTCCCTTGTGACATCAGTCTCCTTGCACTCGTTGTGCCGCACCGCATCCTCGCACCACCATCTTGCATCGTCAGCAGCAGTAGTGCAATGCCCGCCGCCAGGACATCGGACACCACCAGCCTTCCTGTTCCCATTGCGAGCGAACAGGAGAACAAGCCATCTCTCTCCTGACATCAGCGGACTGGAATCTCTGCTCGTCGTATGACTCCCTTTGCTGCAATCAGTCTCCTATAGCCAACAGGATATCGGACACCGCTAGTCTTCCTGCCCGTCCGTCTCGGGCCAACTGGGGAACAAGCCGTCACTCTTCTGAAAGCAGAGCACCTGGTTGCCTCATCTCACCGCCATCCTCTCCCTGCCGCGACCTCCATCTTCTGCCTCTGTCACGTGCGCATCACCTCCACCAGCCTTTCCTTCTTCACGTCATCATCCTCTGTCCTCAGCCCTCCTCATCATCTGTCTTCCTGGAGCCGCTCTCCGCATCATCCGCGCCGCCTTCTCATCAGTCTTCCTCAGCCTTCGTCATCAGCGCACGTGGTTTCGCCCCTACGCCCACTCAGCCATCAGCTGCCTCTAATCCCGTCTCCGCATCATCAGCTCGGCACAAGGATCCGCCCGGTCGCATCGCGCACTTCGCGACGACTTGCGCCCACGCCGAAAATTTCCGCAGCGCACGTGGTTATGCCCCTGCTCCCACTCCTGTTTCATCAGCGTCTGCTCCTCATCATCCGCATCTGGGACCATCACGAGGATGTGCACGAGCTAGCTGCACGCTTTGCAGGAGCCTGCACCCACACCGGCAGCAGATCCCTCACGGTGCGTTGGCACCTGCCTTCCCCTTGCCGCATTCTACCACCTCCATTTCAGCAGCGCACGAGGTCTCGCCCCTGCGCCCACTCCTCTTTTATCAGCCTTTGCCTCCTCATCATCAGCATCTGCAACCAGCACAAGGATCTGCACGAGCTAACTGCCCGCTTCGCAGCAGCCCGCACCCATGCCGGAAACAGATTTCTCACGGCGCGTTGGCTTCTGCCCTCCCCTTGCCGCATTCTACTCCTCTATCCTGCAGTGTACGTGGTTTCGCCCCTGCGCCCACCCCGTCAATTATCGGGCCGTCATCCACTTTCGCTCCTTCCGCTTGGCACAAGGATCCACCCGGTCGCATCGCCCACTCCGCGACGACCTGCGCCCACGCCGAAACTTCCACAAGTCGGATTTTCCCCATTCCACCATCCTCTTTCTCCACCGTCATTCGTCTGAAATATCAGGTCCATCACATCACCATCAACCCTCCTGCAAAATCTGATTGTCCTCAAATTCCTGGTCGTCCCCTCTTTAACACTTGTTCTCCTCGATGGAAGAGCAACGACGCACCACCATGCTTTACAATGAAGTTGCCTCCCTAACCGACACCACTTCTCCACTCTGCTTTGCACCTGATGGGAGGCACAACTTTGAACGATGGCGCCGCCAATTGCACTGTAAAATCGCCACCCTGGACATATATGGATACAATCTCCTTGACGTGCTACAAAATGTTGGAAGCAGAGAAACCCGCAGATCCGCATGAGGAAGAAGGGATGGCATTGCCCAAACTCAACAGCAAGGACTTCTCTACAGGAGCACTTATGATGAATTCCACCCTATCATTGCAGCACATCGTCATCAAACTGCCTTCCGGACCATCCACGCCCCCAGGGATTACTGTTCTAGCAGAGGAGCAGAATCCCCTGATCCTCGTCTGGCTGCACTTGACCCTCCTCCATACAATGAATTCTGGAGGAACGACGATTCCAACTGCAACCCTTCATCCAAGATCACAGGAGAATGGAGGAAGAAGCAGTTGTTCAAGCCATCAAAGAACGGCCTCGCACTCCCCAATCTCCCACATCCTCCAATGGGGTGGAATAATGGGAGCGCCACTTTCCCTGATCTGCCTCTTGCTCTCTTGCCTCTTGTCAAGCTGCAAGGGAGGTGTCAAAAATGAAGCCTTGACAAGAGAATAAAATATCTCGGTCTCAATAACGGTTCAAGTCCCATGACTGAACCACCTTGCCCAACGACTCTTCAGATAAGTCATCCCTTAATAAAGTGACACCTGTCACCCGCGTCCAGCTAGCGGAAGAAGCCGTTGCTTTGCTCATTTTTCCTGTTCTGTCCTTTTTATACCGAGGATGTTCATTCCCTTGAGTTAACCAGAACAGTTAAACTCATTCTGTTCCCCTTTGGTTTCGCGACTTTGCCGCCGTGTCTTTGCTCTGCTCGCCTCTCGCGTCCATTGCCTTCACCCACCACTGTATTCTCACGGTTCTTCACCTTGCCACCCGTAACCTTTCGCTTCCGACGCCTCCCTCGCTTCGCTCTTATGTTCTCCCATCTGCGCTCGGTCTACCTCGGAGCTCCAGTGCCTCACGTCCTCCTGCAACTCTGCGACTAAATCCTTGGGCATTCTCTCACTACTCTGCTTCCATCACTTCACTACATTAAGTCAGCTTGCTTCATTGCCCTTGCTTGCTTCTGAACCTGCTCTCCTCGCTCATTGCATTCTTCTGACAACTTTAACTTCTACGCATTGTAACAGGAGTCAGCCACGGTCAAAGTGCCCAATGACATTGCACATCTAATATGCATGACCTTGCACGTCTAAACAAGGTAAAAACCAGTGGCTTGGCATGGCTTTTGTATGCAATGCCTTGACAAAGTTGGCATGTGCCACTGACCATGACCACAAAGTTTACCAAGTACCTTGAATGGCTATGAATCATAACACGAGTCAGCCACAGTCAGAGTGTCCAATCAGAGTGCAAATATACTGGGCATGACCTTGCAGGTATAAACAAGGTAGAATACTGGTGGCTCGATGTGGCTATTGTGCGAAATGCCTTGACAAAGTTGGCATGTGCCACGGACCATGACCACGAAGTTTACCAAGTGACTTTAACTTATGCGAATCGTATCACGAGTCAGCCATGGTCAAAGTGCCCAATCACAGCTCACATCTAGTATGCATGACCTTGCACGTATAAACAAGGTAAAAAACTGGTGGCTTGGTACGGCTTTTGTGCGCAATGTCTTGACAAAGTTGGTATGTGCCACTGACCATGATCACAAAGTTTACTAGGTACATTGAACGGCTATGAATCAGAACACCAATCAGCCACGGTCAGGGTGTCCAATCACAGTGCAGATATATTGGGCATGACCTTGCAGGTATAAACAAGGTGGAATACTGGTGGCTTGGTGTGGCTATTGTGAGCAATGCCTTGACAATGTTGGCATGTGCCGCTGACCATGACCACAGATGTATCAAAGTGACTTTTACTTATATTGATCATAACACGAGTCAGCCACGGTCAGAGTGTCCAATCACACTGCAGATGTACTAGGCATGATCTTGCAGGTACAAACAAGGTAGAATACTGGTGGCTCGGTGTGGCTATTGTGCGCAACGCCTTGACAAGGCTGGCATGTGCCACTGACCATGACCACAAAGTTTACCAAGTACCTTAAACGGCTATGTATCATAACACGAGTCAGCCACGGTTGGAGTGTCCAATCACAGTGCAAATATACTATGCATGATCTTGCAGGTACAAACAAGGTAGAATACTGGTGGCTCGGTGTGGCTATTGTGCGCAATGCCTTGACAAGGTTGGCACGTGCCACAGACCATGACCACAAAGTTCACCAAGTGAATTTAACTTCTACCAATCATAACACAAGTCAGCCACGGTCAGAGTACCCAGTCACAATGCACATCTAAGATGCATGACCTTGCAGGTATAAACAGGGTGAAAACCTGTGTCTTGGCACGGCTATTGTCCGCAATGCTTTGACAAATTTGGCATGTGCCACTGACCATGACCACAAAGTTTACCAAGTACCTTAAACGGCTATGAATCATAACACGAGTCAGCCACGGTCAGAGTGTCCATTCACAGTGCACATATACGGGGCATGACCTTGCAGGTATAAACAAGGTAGAATACTGGTGGCTCGGTGTGGCTACTGTGCCAATGCCTTTACAAAGTTGGCATGTGCCTTTGACCATGACAAGAAATGTATCCAGGTGACTTTTACTTCTATTAATCATAACACGAGTCAGCCACGATCAGAGTGTCCAATCACAGTGCAGATGTACCAGGCATGATCTTGCAGGTTCAAACTAGGTAGAATACTGGTGGCTTGGTGTGCGAATGTGCGCAATGCCTTGACAAAGTTGGAATGTGCCACTGACAATGACCACACATTTTACCAACTGACTTTAACTTCTACGAATCGTATCATGAGTCAGCCACAGTCAGAGTGCCCAATCACAGCTCAGATGTACTAGGCATGACCTTGCAAGTATAAACAAGGTAACAAACCAGAGGCTTGGCACGGCTATTGTGCGCAATGCCTTGAAAAAGTTGGCATGTGCCACTAACAATGACCACAACGTTTACCAAGTACATTAAACGGCTATGAATCGTAACACGAGTCAGCCACGGTCAGAGTGTCCAATCACAGCACAGATGTACTGGACATGACCTTGTAGGTATAAACAAGCTAGAATACTGGTAGCTCGGCGTGGCTATTTTGCGCAATGCCTTGACAAAGTTGGCATGTGCCACCGACCATGACCACAAATGTATCCAAGTGACTTTTACTTCTATTGATCATAACACGCGTCAGCCACGGTCAGAGTGTCCAATCACAGTGCAGATGTACTAGACATGATCTTGTAGGTACAAACAAGGTAGAATATTGGTGGCTCGGTGGGGCTATTGTGCGCAATGCCTTCACAAAGTTGGCACGTGCCACTGACCATGAACACAAAGTGTACCAAGTGACTTTAACTTCTACGAATCATAACACGAGTCAGCCGCGCTTAGAGTGCCCAATCACATTGCACATCTAATATGCATGCCCTTGCAGGTATAAACAAGGTAAAAAACCGGTAGCTTGGCACGGCTATTGTGCGCAATGCCTTGACAAAGTTGGCATGTGCCACTGAACTGACCACAAAGTTTGCCAAGTACCTGAAACGGCTATGAATCATAACTAGAGTCAGCCACTGTCAGAGTGTCCAATCACAGTGCAGATATACTCGACATGACCTTGCAGGTATAAACAAGGTAGAATACTGGTGGCTCGGTGTGCCTATTGTGCGCAAGGCCTTCACAAAGTTGGCATGTGCCACTGACCATGACCACAAAGCTTACCAAGTGACATTAGCTTCTACAAAACATAACACGAGTCAGCCACGGTAAGAGTGCCCAATCACACTTCATATGTACTATGCATGACCTTGCAGGTGTAAACTAGGTAAAAACCTGGTGGCTTGGCACAGCGTTTGTGCGCAATGCCTTGACAAAGTTGGCATGTGCCACTGACCATGACCACAAAGTTTACCAAGTGACTTTAACTTCTACGAATCATAACACGAGTCAGCCACAGTCAGAGTGCCCACTCACAATTTAGATGTACTAGGCATGACCTTGCAGTTATAGACAAGGTAAAAAACCGGTGGCTTGGCACGGCTATTGTGCGCAATGCCTTGACAAAGTTGGCATGTGCCACTGACCATAACCACAAGGTATACCAAGATCCTTAAATGGCTATGAATCATTACACGAGTCTGCCACGGTCAGAGTGTCGAATCACACTGCAGGTATACTGGACATGACCTTACAGGTATTAGAAAGGTAGAAAAATGGTGGCTCGGTGTGGCTATTGTGTGCAATGCCCTGACAAAGTTGGCATGTGCCACTGACCATGACGAAAAATATATCCAAGTCACTTTTACTTCTATTAATCATAATACGAGTCAGCCACGGTCAGAGTGTCCAATCATAGTGCAGATGTACTAGGCCCGATCTTGTAGGTTAAAACAAGGTAGAATACTCGTGGCTCGGTGTGGCTATTTTGCGCTATGCCTTGACAAAGTTGGCATGTGCCACTGACCATGACCACAAATGTATCAAAGTGACTTTTAGATCTCTGGATCATAACACGAGTCAGCCACGGTCAGAGTGTCCAATCATAGTGCAGATGTACTAGGCATGATCGTGCAGGTGCAAACAAGGTAGAATACTGGTGGCTCGGTTTGGCTATTGTGCGCAAGGCCTTGACAAAGTTGGCATGTGCCACTGAACATGACCACAGATGTATCCAAGTGACTTTTACTTATATTGATCATAACACGAGTCAGCCACGGTCAGAGTGTCAAATCACATTGCAGATTTAGTAGGCATGATCTTGCAGGTTCAAAAAAAGGTAGAATAGTGATGGCTAGGTGTGGCTATTGTGCGCAATGCCTTGACAAAGTTGGCATGTGCCACTGACCATGACCACAAAGTTTACCAAGTGACATTAACTTCTACGAATCGTAACACGAGTCAGCCACGGTCAGAGTGCTCAATCACAGCGCACATCTAATATGCATGACCTTGCAGGTATAAGCAAGGTAAAAACCCGGTGGCTTGGCATGGCTATTGTGCGCAATGCCTTGACAAAGTTGGCATGTGCCACTGCCATGACCACGAAGTTTACCAAGTACCTTAAACGGCTATGAATCATTATACGAGTCAGCCACGGTCAGAGTGTCCAATCTCAATGCAGATATACTGGGCATGACCTTGCACGTATAAGCTAGAATACTGGTGGCTCTGTGTGACTATTGTGCGCAATGCCTTGACAAAGTTGGCATGTGCCACTGACCATGACCACAAATGTATCCAAGTGAGTTTTACTTCTATTGATCATAACACGAGTCAGCCACGGTCAGGGTGCCCAATCACTGTGCAGATGTAATGGGCATGATCTTGCAGGTGCAAACAAGGTAGAATACCGGTGGCTCGGTGTGGCTATTATGCGCAATGCCTTGACAAAGTTGGCATGTGCCACTGACCATGACAACAAAGTTTACCAAGTGACTTAAACTTCTATGAATCGTAACACGAGTCAGCAACGGTCAGAGTGCCCAATCACAGTGCACATCTAACATGCATGAACTTACAGGTATAAAAAAGGTAAAAAACTGGTGGCTTGGCACGGCTATTGTGTGCAATGCCTTGACAAAGTTGGCATGCGCCACTGCCATGACAAAAACGTTTACCAAGTACCTTAAACGGCTATGAATCATGACACGAGTCAGCCACGGTCAGAGTGTCCAATGTCAGTGCATATATACTGGGCATGACCTTGCACGTATAAGCTATAATACTGGTGGCTCGGTATGGCTATTGTGCGCAATACCTTGACAAAGTTCGCATGTTCCAATGACCATGACCACAAATGTATCCAAGTGAGTTTTACTTCTATTGATCATAACAGAAGTCAGCCACAGTCAGAGTGCCCAATCACAGTGCACATGTACTAGGCATGATCTTGCAGGTGCAAACAAGGTTGAATACTGGTGGTTCGGTGTGGCTATTGTGCGCAATGCCTTGATAAACTTGGCATGTGCCACTGACCATGACCACAAAGTTTACCAAGTGACTTTAACTTATACGAATTGTAACACAATTCAGCCACAGTCAGAGTGTCCAATTACAGTTCAGATGTACTAGGCGTGACCTTGCAGGTATAAAAAAGGTAAAGAACCGGTGGCTTGGCATGGCTATTGTAAGCAATGCCTTGACAAAGTTGGCATGTTCCACTGACCATGACGACAAAGTTTACCAAGTACCTTAAACGACTATGAATAATAACACGAGTCAGCCACGGGCAGAGTGTCAAGTCATAGTGCAGATATACTGGGCATGACCTTGCAGGTATAAACAAGGTAGAACATTGGTAGCTCAGTGTGGCTATTGTGCGCAATGCCTTGACAAAGTTGGCATGTGCCACTGACCATGACCACAAATGTATCCAAGTTACTTTTACATCTATTGATCATAACACGAGTCAGCCACGGTCAGAGTGTCCAATCACAGTGCATATGTACTAGGCATGATTGTGCAGAATCAAACAAGGTAGAATACCGGTGGCTCGGAATGGCTATTGTGCGCACTGCCTTGACAACATTAGCATGTGCCACTGACCATGACCACAAAGTTTACCAAGTGACTTTAACTTCTACGAATCGTAACACGAGTCAACCACGGTCAGAGTGTCCAATAACAGTGCACACCTAATGTGCATGACCTTGCAAGTATAAACAAGGTAAGAATCCGGTGGCTTGACATGGCTATTGTGCGCAATACCTTGACGAAGTTGGCATGTGCCACTGACCATGACCACAAAGTTTACCAAGTGACTTTCACTTCTACAAATCGTAACACAAGTCAGCCATAGTCAGAGTGCCCAATCACAGTTCAGATGTACTAGGCATGATCTTGCAGGTATAAACAATGTAAAAAACCGATGGCTTGGCACGGCTATTGTGCGCAATGCCTGACAAAGTTGTCATGTGCCACTGACCATGACCACAATGTTTACCGAGTACCTTAAACGGCTATGACTCGTAACACGAGTCAGCCACGGTCAAAGTGTCCAATCACAGTGCAGATGTACTAGGAATGATCTTGCAGGTACAAAAAAGGTAGAATACTGGTGGCTCGGTGTGTATATTCTACGCAATGCCTTGACAAAGTTGGCTTGTCCCACTGACCATGACCACAAATGTATCCAAGTGACTTTTACTTCTATTGATCATAACACAAGTCAGCCACAGTCAGAGTGCCCAATCACAATGCATATGTACTAGGCATGATCTTTCAGGTGAAAACAAGGTAGACCACTGGTGGCTCGGTGTGGCTATTGTGCGCAATGCCTTGACAAAGTTTGCATGTGCCACTGACCATGACCACAAATTTTACCAAGTGAGTTTAACTTCTACAAATTGTAACACGAGTCATATACGGTCAGAGTGCCCAATCACAGTGCACATTTAATATGCATGACCTTGCACGTATGAACAAGGTACAAAACCGGTGGCTTGGCACGGCTCTTGTGCGCAATGCCTTGACTAAGTTGGCATGTTCCACTGACCATGACCACAAAGTTTACCAAGTACATTAAACAGCTATGAATCATAACACGAGTCAGCCACGGTCAGAGTGTCCAATCACAGTGCAGATATTATAGGCATAACCTCGCAGGTATAAACAAGGTAGAATACTGGTGGCTTGGTGTGGCTATTGTGCGCACTGCCTTAACAAAGGTGACGTGCCACTGACCATGACCACAAAGTTTACCAAGTGACTTTAACTTCTACGAATTGTAACACGAGTCAGCGACGGTCAGAGTGCCTAATCACAGTCCATATGTACTAGGCATGACCTTGCAGGTATAAACAAGGTAAAAAACCAGTGGCTTGGCACGGCTATTGTGTGCAAGGCCTTGACAAAGTTGGCATGTGCCACTGACCATGACCACAAAGTTTACCAAGTGCCTTTAACTTCTACGAATTGTAACACGAGTCAGCGACGGTCAGAGTGCCTAATCACAGTCCATATGTACTAGGCATGACCTTGCAGGTATAAACAAGGTAAAAAACCAGTGGCTTGGCACGGCTATTGTGTGCAAGGCCTTGACAAAGTTGGCATGTGCCACTGACCATGACCACAAAGTTTACCAAGTACCTTTAACGGCTATGAATCATAACACGAGTCAGCCACGCTCAGAGTGTCCAATCATAGTGCAGATATACTAGGCATGACCTTGCAGGTAAAATAAGGTAGAATATTGGTGGCTCGGTGTGGCTGTTGTGTGCAATGCCTTGACAAAGTTGGCATAGGCCACTGACCATGACCACAAATGTATCCAAGTGAAATTTTCTTCTATTGATCATAACACGAGTCAGTCACGATTAGATTGTCCAATCATAGTGAAGATGTACTAGGCATGATCTTGTAGGTACAAAAAAGGTATAATACTGGTGGCTTGGTGTGGCTATTGTGCGCAATGCCTTGACAAAGTTGGCATGTGCCACTGACCATGACCACAAAGTTTACCAAGTACCTTAAACGGCTATGAGTTATAACACGAGTCAGCCACTGTCAGATTGTCCAATCACAGTGCAGATGTACTAGGCATGATCTTACACGTACAAACAAGGTAGAATACTGGTGGCTCGGTGTGGCTATTGTGCGCAATGCCTCGACAAAGTTGGCATTTGCCACTGACCATGACCACAAATGTATCCAAATGACTTTTACTTCTATTGATCATAACATGAGTCAGCCATAGTCAGAGTGTCCAATCACAGTGCAGATGTACTAGGCATGATCTTGCAGGTACAAACAAGGTAGGATACTAGTGGCTCGGTGTGGGTATTGTGCTCAATGCCGTGACAAAGTTGGCATGTGTGTCAAGTACAATTCTGCCGCAGATCTGCAGAAGAGGCCACCAGCGGAATGGCGAATCGGGGCAGCCTAAGATCCGCGCGTAGGATGCTGGCTCCCGCGGACTCGGTTGAGCGAGGGGTAGCTCGGGATCCAAGGAAGACAAAGACTAGGGTACTTGCAGGAGGGCCGCCGCAGGTTAACGCAACTCGCCTGCGGTGGTTCCTCTAATACAAACACTTGTGACAGGGCGGGAAGCGGTGGCGGGAAAATCCACGGTGCAAGAAGAACAGGGGCTTCGTCCATAGCACAATCCGCAGCTATTGACAGTGAACAGCCAGGGCAGCGAAGGGACCGAGCAATCAGGGGAGAAACATTCAATCAGCATGAGTGACCCAGCATTGATCACGGAGGAGCTCATGGAGACGCACCGCAGAAGGCGAAGATTCAAGGAAGAACACAAAGAACCTTGTGCACGAGCCGCGGATGAAGAAAGTGACCAGCAGAAGATAGGCAGTGTGTGTGTGTGTGTGATTGGGACGAGACCCGCGGTTCGTAGCCGCACCGCGTGGAGTCCAAGTAGAAGGAAAGATGATGTGAGAGAGATGAGACCGACGGCGTGTAGACACGCCGTGCGGAATCCCAAGTAGAAAAGGGCCTCACCAGCAGTAGCACAAGTGCAACTCAGTCTTGCTTGCTTTCCGAGCATTCTGTGTACTCAGCATCACAAACTTTTATCAAAAACATTTCACCAACTCCCATGTGTGTCCTCCGCCCACTGCCCTCTTGCCTTCCATTGCTCGCGGAGTCTGATCCGCTGACTAGGGGACTACGCATGTTAAGGACCAAAAGCCCGAGTGGAGTGAGCTGCCGTCGGTGTCCCTTGCTTACACACGTCCGCGGAACAAGGGTTCCGCGGAGAGGAGTCGGACGCCACGGGGTGGTGGACTCCCGGGTGGGAAGAAGTGGACCACGGAGCGGCACACATCGGTGAGGTTCCCGTGCATAAGTCCAGACCTGTGGTTCGCAAAGTTGTGCACAGTCTGAAATTGGCGCGGAAGCGTCGCGGCCTATCTTAACTGCATAGTAGTAGTGGTGGAAGTGCCTGATCCGTGGAATAGCGCGGAGCGCAGACATCCGCGGAGAAAATCAAGGACGCGGTAAAATTGGGGGTATCAGTGTCATGGTGCGGTGAGCGTAGACTGTTCTTTGCTCTTTGCCAGCAGAACTACACGTGCCTTTCAGATCAGTCGTTGATGTCGGTGGTCAGCTTTGTGCATCAGGACACCGGGCGACGGCAGCAGCAACCATCAGCATGGTGCTTCTTGCCACGACGGGCCGCGACCTACGCGGGAAGCAGGGACTCCTCACCGGTGCTATCCCGCACGCCAATCAGCTCGTCACCAGGCTCCGATCCGCTTGTTCAGCACCTGCGAGTGACCGAGTGACTGGAGCAGCTACACTGGCGCCGCATCATGGATGCGCTGGGCAAACGCGTGGAGGTGGAGAGCATCCACAGCTCCGACAGCCATGGATCGGCCCAGCATCAGCACGGACAAGTGGGCCAGCAGAATGTGCCGCTTGGGACGCAGTGGTTCTACGATGCACAACCTTCACTGGAGGTATCCTCCGGTGGTGGAGAACTTGAGGCCTATCGCGGTCTGGTGCATCGGCGTCGTGGAGGGCAGCAGCAGCAGGTTACTGGTGGAACAGATTTGCAACCTGTACACCCGCCCGCACATCCGCAACCCTTACCACTGAGCCCCGAGGATTCAAGGATCCCCGAGGCACCAGCACTGGACGAGCAGCAGATCTCAGCGCAACTGCAGCGGGGGGGGACTCCCAGCCCCATCTTTTGGAATGCCACAGGACATGAATCCGCCGCAGCAGCTGGCTGGGGCAATCATGGGAGCCATGGCTGCGGAACCTTCTGTGCCAAGCTTGTAGCAGCAGCAGATGGCTACATCGGCACAGCTCACGAGAAGCATGCAGATGGGGATGCCTGTATCCGCGCAGGCATCAAGAGACGCACCGTCACTGGTGAACCAACACCCCGTGAGTCAGACTCCTCCGACCATGGGAATGACAACCACATGGGTGGCCGCGCAAGTCCAGGCAATTCGCGTGGCTCCGCCACCAAGGTACTTGCTGAAGCCGCACATGGGGGGCGGATAGCCAGGGACGGCGCCACAGCCCCCCGCGTCTGGGCCGGTGCAGCCGCATACGCCACAGCCAAATCTGGTCACCCTACCAACCGGAGCGCCCCCGCAGCAACCTGCATCCAGTGCACCACCACAGCAGCAGGTGATGGTGAGCACTATGCAGACGGGAGCCATGTCGCATCTGCTTGCAGCGAGACTGCAGCAGCCAATACATCCGCCACCGCAATTCACGATGCAAGTGGGGGCGATGGCAAGGCCCTCCGTAGTCACGCAACCGCCACAACAGATGTCCCAGTTCGGAGGGGGTGCCACCTACTAGGGGAACACGGCCCTACCTCCCCTGACCGGGACCCAACCAACAAATCATCAGCAGCAGACGATCGAAGCCGCAGCACAGCTGACAACCCAGACGCAGCCTCTCGCGGCCACACCAGCCCTGTGGACGACCCAGACACAACAGCAAATGGGCCCAACACCAATGGGAACGATGCTGCACGCGCTTGTACCCAACATGTTGCCGCAGCTACCCATGCCCGGTCACCATCTGCTTGTTGGAACAATGCCAGGCGGAGCGGTGCCTCAGGCCTCGCTGTGAATGCCACAGTTAACGGCACGAAGCCATTTGTACCCGCCCCCGCAGCAGATACAAGGGAATCCGCACCTGGCCGCCAACACTGGACCAGTCGTCCCTCTCCACCCCGCGGCGACGGCCCCACCTACTCAGACGTACTGGGTACCCCAGACAGTGGCGCCACCGGTACAAGGGACTCAGGTCATACCGCCTGGGACAACATTCTTCTCCACACCCTACACAGCCTCCACACCCGCTCTCTCTTCCTGGTACATGCCTCTCCCTCCCACGCAAGCAAATCTTCCCATGCCCGCGGGGCAGCTCCAGATGCCGGTCCCTCCGAGTGGATTATCTGCGGCTCCACTTGCAACCCTTGCCCCGCCACGTGCTATGACTGTGTTGACGACTAACCCAAGCACCGTACCGCAGCTGCAATACATCCGGCCCGAGTCCGCCAACATTCTTCAGTTGGACTCCTTCAAAGGTGCCCCGGAGGAAGACCCCTGGGTCCGGTTCAAACAAATCACCCTATACGTTAGCATCGGCCGGATTCCGTCTAACCTCTGTCTCGCCACCGCAGAACTCCACCTTCAAGGAGCGGCAGCGGACTGGTACAACGAACGAACACCTTCTCCATATTTCGAAGACTTTGGCAACGCCCTCATAGAGCGCTTCAAACAATTGACAAAAGAAGAAGCGCTGCGGAAGATTGAGAAGGGGGTCATGCGCAAGGACAAAGACATCCACAGATTCTTGGACCAATTCCTGACCTGCCGCTGTGGCTTCTGCTGCAGAACCTCATCCGTGCACTTCCAGATGAGATCAGCAGTCTCATGATCACTAACCGCTACCTATCATTACAAGATGCGGTGCGGGACGCTACGGCTATCTTCACCAGACAGCGGTCGACCCGACAATACCAGGGGGCTAATACCCACACACCTTCATCTTCAGACGTTCCACCTCCAAAACAACAGAAGCCAAAAGCCTGCTACACGTGCCAGAGCCTGAACACATCACTCGGGACTGTCCTCGCAAGCGATAAGCAGCTCCGCGCCTTGAGCGAGTTTCCCATGATCCTATGGTCCAGCAATGGCAGCATTACTACAACCAGGCGTGGCCGGGCTAACAGTAGCAGCATCGACCACAGCAACAGCAGCAACTACAGCCACCGCATCCGCCCCCCACACGACAAGACCAGGCGGCTCAGGGAGCGAGTCAGGGCATCTTGCCAAATCCGCCGCAAAACCCCGCGGCCGACGCTCGCAATGTGAAGCTGGGATTGCCCATGGTAGAGGACGAGACTACCGAGATGGCACCAACGCATGAGGAGACGGAGCTCATCACATGCATCCGTCAAATCGAACTCCGCGGATGGGGTCTACAAGAAGCTGCATAGCTCCAGGACGACCTGCAGCGACGAGCGGAAGCTGCCGAGGCCCGGCTACATGAGGCTGTTGCCGCCCGTTCTGTGCGACCTCCGGAAAAGCGCCGCGCCAGAGACCCCGCATCTGCGGCGCTCCCACCTGCACCTCAGCCCACCCCCATCCTTGCAGCCGATTCCACAGATCGTGTGGACAATTTCTTCACCACCCCCATCGCCTCCGTGAACTTCTTCGACTGAACTGAGATTGGGCACTCATACCGTGGCTAACTTGTGTTACTATTCGTAGAAGTAAATGTCACTTGGTAAACTTTGTGATCATGGTCAGTGGCACATGCCACCTTTGTCAAGGCATTGCGCATAATAGACACACCGAGCCACCAGTATTCTACCTTGTTTAAACTTGTAAGGTCATTCCTAGTATATTTGCACTGTGATTGGACACTCTGTCTGTGGCTGACTCGTGTTATGATTCATAGCTGTTTAAGGTACCTGGTAAACTTTGTGGTCATGGTCAGTGGCACATGCCAACTTTGTGAAGGCATTGCGCACAATAGTCACACCGAGCCAACAGTATTGTACCTTGTTTGTACCTGCATGGTCATGCATATTAGATGTGCACTGTGATTGGGCACTCTGACCTTGGCTGACTCGTGTTACGATTCGTAGAGGTTAAAGTCACTTGGTAAACTTTGTGGTCATGGTCAGTGAGACATGCCAAGTCTGTCAAGGCATTGCGCACAAAAGCTGTCCCAAAACAGCAGTATTCTACCTTGTTTGCACCTGCCAGATCATGCCTAGTACATCTGCATTGTGATTTGATACTCTGACCGTGGCTGACTCCTGTTGTGATTCATAGCCGTTTAAGGTACTTGGTAATCTTTGTAGTCATGGTCAGTGGCACGTGCCAGCTTTGCCAAGGCATTGCGCACAAAAGCCATGCCAAGCCACCAGTTTTTTACCTTGTTTACACCTGCAAGGTCATGCATATTATATGTGTACTGTGAGTGGACACTCTGACCATGGCTGACTCGTGTTATTATCAATATAAGTAAAAGTCACTTGGGTACATTTATGGTCATGGTCAGTGGCACATGCCAACTTTGTCAAGGCATTGCGCACAAAAGCCATGCCAAGCCACCAGTTTTTTACCTTGTTTACACCTGCAAGGTCATGCATATTATATGTGTACTGTGAGTGGACACTCTGACCATGGCTGACTCGTGTTATTATCAATATAAGTAAAAGTCACTTGGGTACATTTATGGTCATGGTCAGTGGCACATGCCAACTTTGTCAAGGAATTGCGCACAGTAGTCGTGCCAAGCCAATGGTATTTTACCTTTGTTTATACCTGCAAAGTCATGCATATCAGATGTGCACTGTGATTGTGCACTCTGATTGTGGTTGACTCGTGTTACGATTCATAGTAGTTTAAGGTACTTGGTAAGCTTTGTGGTCATGGTCAGTGGAACATGTCAACTTTGTCAAGGCATTACGCACAATAGTCATGCCAAGCCACCAGTTTTTTACCTTGTTTATACCTGCAAGATCATGCCTAGTACATTTGAACTGTGATTGGGCACTCTGACCGTGGCTGACTCGTGTTACGATCCGTAGACGTTAAAGTCACTTGGTAAACTTTGTGATCATGGTCAGTGGCACATTCCAACTTTGTCAAGGCATTGCGCACAATAGCAATACCGAGCCACCAGTATTCTACATTCTTTGCACCTGCAAGATCATGCATAGTTCATCTGCACTGTGATTGGACACTCTGACCGTGGCTGACTCGTGTTATGATCAATAGAAGTAAAAGCCACTTGGATACATTTATGGTCATGGTCATTGGCACATGCCATCTTTGTCAAGGCATTGCGCATAATAGCCACACTGAGCCACCAGTATTCTACCTTGTTCATACCTGCAAGGTCATGTGCAGTATATATGTACTGTGATTGGACACGCTGACCGTGGCTGACTCGTGTTATGATTCATAGCCGTTTAAGGTACTTGGTAGACTTTGTGGTCATGGTCTGTGGCACATGTCAACTTTGTCAAGGCATTGCGCACAATAGCCATACCAAGCCACCGGTTTTGTAACTTGTTTACATCTGCATGGTCATGCATATGATATGTGCACTGTGATTGGCACTCTGACCGTTGTTGACTCGTGTTACGATTCGTAGAAGTTAAAGTCACTTGGTAAACTTTGTGAACATGGTCAGTGGCACATGCCAACTTCGTCAAGGCATTGCGTACAATAGCCACACCAAGCCACCAGTATTCTATCTTGTTTTTATTTGCAAAACCATGCACAGTACATCTGCAATGTGATAGGACACTCTGACCGTGGCTGACTTGTGTTATGATCAATATAAGTGAAAGTCTCTTGGATACATTTGTGGTCATGGTCAGTGGCACATGCCAACTTTGTCAAGGCATTCCGCACAATAGCCACATCGGGCCACCAGTATTCTATCTTGTTTGTACTTGCAATATGATGCGTAGTACATCTGCATTGTGACTGGACAGTCTGACTGTGGCTGACTCGTGTTATGGTTTATAGCCGTTTAAGGTACTTGGTAAACTTTGTGGTCATGTTCAGTGGCACATGCCAACTTTGTCCAGGCATTGCGCACAATAGTCGTGCCAAGCCGCAGGTTCTTTCCCTTGTTTATACCTGTAAGGTCATGCGTAGTACATCTGAACGGTGACTGGGCACTCTGACCTTGGCTAACTCGTGTCATGATTCGTAGAAGTTAATGTCACTTGGTAAACTTTGTGATCATGGTCAGTGGCACATGCCACCTTTGTCAAGGCATTGTGCACACTAGACACACCGAGCCACTAGTATTCTACCTTGTTTATACCTGTAAGGTCATTCTCAGTATATTTGCAGTGTGATTGGACACTTTGTCTGTGGCTGACTCGTGTTATGATTCATAGCCGTTTAAGGTACTTGATAAACTTTGTGGTCATGGTCAGTGGCACATGCGAACTTTGTCAAGGCATTGCGCACAATAGCCACACCCAGCCACCCGTATTGTACCTTTTTTCGTCCTGCAAGATGTATCAACAAGGTAGAATACTGGTGGCTCGGTGTGGCTATTGTGCGCAATACCTTGACAAAGTTGGCATGTGCCACTGACCATGACCATAAAGTTCACAAAGTACCTTTAATGGCTATGAATCATAACACGAGTCAGCCACGGTCGGAGTCTCCAATCACAGTGCAGATATACTGGGAATGATAGTGCAGGTGCAAACAAGGCACATACTGGTGGCTCGGAGTGGCTATTGTGCGCAATGCCTTGAAAAAGTTGGCATGTGCCACTGTCCATGACCACAAAGTTTACCAAGTACCTTAAACGGCTCTGAGTCATAACACAAGTCAGCCACGGTCAGAGTGTCCAATCATAGTGCAGATATACTGGGCATGACCTTGCAGGTGTAAACAAGGTAGAATACTGGTGGCTTCGTGTGGCTATTGTGCGCATTGCCTTGACAAAGTTGGCATGTTCCACTGACCATGACCACAAACATATCCAAGTAACTTTAAATTCTACGAATCATAACACGAGTCAGCCACGGTCAGAGTTTCCAATCAAAGTGCAGATGTACTAGGCATGATCATGCAGGTGCAAACAGGGTAGAATACTGGTTGCTCGGTGTGGCTATTGTGCGCAATGCCTTGACAAAGTTGGCATGTGCCACTGACCATGACCACAAAGTTTACCAAGT
>SZWC01000112.1:0-18656 GCA_023375785.1 Penium margaritaceum | reverse complement strand
GAATCATAACACGAGTCAGCCACGGTCAGAGTTTCCAATCAAAGTGCAGATGTACTAGGCATGATCATGCAGGTGCAAACAGGGTAGAATACTGGTTGCTCGGTGTGGCTATTGTGCGCAATGCCTTGACAAAGTTGGCATGTGCCACTGACCATGACCACAAAGTTTACAAAGTGACTTTAACATATACGAATCGTAACACGAGTCAACCACGGTCAGAGCGCCCAATCACAGTGTACATCTAATATGCATGATCTTGCAGGTATAAACAAGGTACAGAACCGGTGGCGTGGCACGGCTTTTGTGCGTAATGCCTTAACAAAGTTGGCATGTGCCACTGGCCATGACCACAAAGTTAACCAAGTGACTTTAACGTCTACGAATTGTAACACGAGTCAGCCACAGTCAGAGTGCCCAATCACAGGTCAGATGTACTAGGCATGACCTTTCAGGTATAAAGAAAGTAAAGAACTGGTGGCTTGGCACGGCTATTGTGCGCAATGCATTGACAAAGTAAGCATGTGCCACTGACCATGACCACCAAGTTTACCAAGTACCTTAAACGGCTATGACTCATAACACAAGTCAGCCACGGTCAGAGTATCCAATGACAGTGCAGATGTACTAGGCATGATCTTGTAGGCACAAACAAGGTGGAATACTGGGGTTCGGTGTGGCTATTGTGCGCAATGTCCTGACAAAGTTGGCATGTGCCACTGACCATGACCACAAATGTATCCAAGTGACTTTTACTTCAATTGATCATAACACAAGTCAGCTACGGTCGAAGTGTCCAATCACAGTGCAGATGTACTAGGTATGATCTTGCAGGTACAAACAAGGTAGAATACTGGTGTATCTCGGTGTGGCTATTGTGCGCAATGACTTGACAAAGTTAGCATGTGCCACTGACCATGACTACAACGTTTAGCAAGTAACTTTAACTTTTACGAATCGTAACACGAGTCAGCCACATTCAGAGTGCCCAATCACAGTGTACATTTAATATGCATGACCTTGCAGGTATAAACAAGGTAAAATACCGGTGGCTTGACATGGCTATTGTGCGCAATGCCTTGACAAAGTTGGCATGTGCCACTGACCATGACCACACAGTTTACCAAGTACCTTAAACGGTTATGAATCGTAACATGCTTCACCCACGGTCAGAGTGTCCAGTCACAGCGCAGATGTACTAGGCATGATCTTGCAAGTACAAGCAAGGTAGAATACGGGAGGCTCGGTGTGGCTATTGTGCGCAATGCCTTGCCAAAGTTGGCATGTGCCACTGACCATGATCACAAAGTTTACCAAGTGACTTTACCTTCTACGAATCGTAACACGAGTCAGCCACTTTCAGAGTGCCCAATCATAGTGCACATCTAATATGCATGACCTTGCTGGTATGAAAAGGTAAAAAACCGGTGGCTTGGCACGGCTATTGTGCGCAATGCCTTGACAAAGTTGGCACGTGCCACTGACCATGACCAAAACGTTTACCAAGTACATTAAACGGATATGAATTATAGCACGAGTCAGCCACGGTCAGTGTGTCCAATTACAGTGCCGATATACTGGGTATGACCGTACATGTTCAAACAAGGTAGAATTCTGGTGGCTCGGTGTGGCTATTGTGCGCAATGCCTTGACAAAGTTGGCATGTGCCACTGACCATGACCATAAATGTATCCAAGTGACGTTTACGTCTATTGACCATAACACAAGTCAGCCACGGTCAGAGTGCTTAATCACAGTACACATGTATTAGGCATGATCATGCAGGTGCAAACAATGTAAAACACCGGTGGCTTGGTGTGGCTATTGTGCGCAATGCCTTGACAATTTTGGCATGTGCCACTGACCATGACCACAAGGTTTACCAAGTGACCTTAACTTCTACGAATCGTAACACGAGTCAGCCATGGTCAGAGTGCCCAATCACAGTGCACATCTAACATGCATGACATTGCATGTATAAACAAGGTAAAAGACCTGGTGGCTTGGCACGGCTATTGTGTGCAATGCCTTGACAAAGTTGGCATGTGCCTCTGACCATGACCACAAAGTTTACCAAGTGACTTTAACTTATACGAATCGTAACGCAAGTCAGCCACATTCAGAGTGTCCAACCACTGTGCACATCTAATAAGCATGACCTTGCATGTGTAAACAAGGTAAATAACCGTTGGCTTGGCACAGCTTTTGTGCACAATGCCTTGACCAAGTTCGCATGTGCAACTGACCATGACCACAAAGTTAACCAAGTACCTTAAACGGCTATGAATCATAACACGCATCACCCACGGTCGGAGTGTCCAGTCACAGTGCAGATGTAGTAGGCATGATATTGCAGGTTCAAACAAGGTAGAATACGGGTGGCTCGTGTGGCTATTGTGCGCAATGCCTTCACAAAATTGGCATGTGCCACAGACCATGACCACAAAGTTTACCAAGTGACTTTAACATCTACGAATTGTAACACAAGAAAGCCACAGTCAGAGTGCCCAATCACAGTTCAGGTGTAGTAGGCATGATCTTGCAGGTATAAAAAAGTAAAAAATCCGGTGGCTTGGCATGGCTATTGTGCGCAATGCCTTGACAAAGTTGGCATGTGCCACTGACCATGACCACAAAGTTTACCAAGTACATTAAACTGCTATGAATCATAACACGAGTCAGCGACGAGCAGAGTGTCCAATCACAGAGCAGATATACTGGGCATGACCTTGCAGGTATGAACAAGGTAGAATACTGGTGGGTCGGTGTGGCTATTGTGCGCAATGCCTTAACAAAGTTGGCATGTGCCACTTACCACGACCACAACGTATCCAAGTGACTTTTACTTCTATTGATCATAACACGAGTCAGCCACAAGCAGAGTGTCGAACAATAATGCAGATGTACTAGGCATGATCTTGCAGGTGCAAACAAGGTAGAATACTGGTGGCTCGGTGTGGCTATTGTGCGCAATGCCTTGACAATAATGGCATGCGCCACTGACCATTACCGCAAATGTATCCAAGTGTCTTTTACTTCAATTGATCATAACACGAGTCAGTCACGGTCTGAGTGTCCAATCACAGTGCATATGTACTAGGCATGATCTTGCAGGTGCAAACAAGGTAGAATACTAGTGGCTTGGTGTGGCTATTATGCGCAATGCCCTGACAAAGGTGGCATGTGCCACTGACCATGACCACAAAGTTTACCTTGTGACTTTAAATTCTACGAATCGTTACACGAGTTAGCCACGGTCAGAGTGTCCAACTACAGTGCAGATGTAATAGGCATGATATTGCAGGTATAAACAAGTAAAATACCGGTGGCTTGGCCCGGATATTGTGTGCAATGCCTTGACAAAGTTGGCATGTGTCGCTGACCATGACCACAAATGTATCCAAGTGACTTTTACTTCTATTGATCATAACACGAGTCAGCCAAAGTCAGAGTGTCCAATCACAGTGCAGATATACTAGGCATGACCTTAAAGGTATAAATCATGGTAGAATACTGGCGGCTTGGTGTGGCTATTGTGTGCAATACCTTGATCAAGTTGGCATGTGCCACTGACCATGACCACAAATGTATCCAAGTGACTTTTACTTCTATTGATCATAACACGAGTAAGCCACAGTCAGAGTGTCCAATCACAGTGCAGATGTACTTGGCATGATCTCGCAGGTTCAAACAAGGTAGAATACCAGTGGCTCGGTGTGGCTATTGTGCGCAATGCCTTGACAAAGTTGGCATGTGCCACTGACCATGACCACAAATGTATCCAAGTGACTTTTACTTCTATTGATCATAACACGAGTAAGCCACAGTCAGAGTGTCCAATCACAGTGCAGATGTACTTGGCATGATCTCGCAGGTTCAAACAAGGTAGAATACCAGTGGCTCGGTGTGGCTATTGTGCGCAATGCCTTGACAAAGTTGGCATGTGCCACTGACAATGACCACAAAGTTTACCAAGTACCTTAATCGGCTATGAATCATAACACGAGTCAGCCACGGTAAAATTGTCCGATCACAGTGCAGATGTACTAGGCATGATTGTGCATGTAAACAGAAGGTAGAATACTTGTGGCTCGGTGTGGCTATTGTGCGCAATGCCTTCACAAAGTTGGCATGTGCCACTGACCATGACCACAAATGTATCCAAGTGACTTTTACTTCTATTGATCATAACACAAGTCATCCACGATCAGAGTGTCCAATCCCAATGCACATGTACTAGGCATGATCTTGCAGGTGCAAACAAGGTCGAATACTGGTGGCTCAGTGTGGGTATTGTGCACAATGACTTGACAACATTGGCATGTGCCACTGACCATGAACACAAAGTTTACCGTGTGACTTTCACTTCTACGGATTGTAACACGAGTCAGCCACGGGCTGAGTGCCCAGTCACAGTGCACATCTAATATGCATGACCTTGCAGGTATGAACAACGTAAAAAACCGGTGTCTTGGCACGGCGATTGTGCGCAATGCCTTGACAAAGTTGGCACGTGCCACTGATCATGACCACAAAGTATACCAAGTACCTTAAACAGCTATGCATCATAGCATGAATCAATCACAGTCAGAGTGTCCAATCACAGTACAGATATACTTGGCATGACCTTGCAGGTATAAACAAGGTAGAAAAGTGGTGGCTCGGTGTGACTATTCTGCACAATGTCTTGAAAAAGTTGGCATGTGCCACAGACCATGACCACGAATGTATCCAATTGACTTTTACGTCTATTGATCATAACACGAGTCAACCATGGTCAGAGTGTTTAATTACAGCAGAGATGTATAGGCATGATCTTTCAAGTGTAAACAAGGTAGAAACTGGTGGCTCGGTGTGGCTATTGTGTGCAATACCTTGAAAAAGTTGGCATGTGCCACTGACCATGAACACAAAGTTTACCAAGTGACTTTCACTTCTACGAATCGTAACACGAGTTAGCCACGGTCGGAGTGCGCAATCAGAGTGCACATCTAATATGCATTACCTTGGAAGTTTTTAACTAGGTAAAAAACCAGTGGCTTGGCACGACTATTGTGCGCAATACCTTGACAAAGTTGGCATGTGCCACTGACCACGACCACAATGTTTACGAAGTAGCTTAAACAGCTATGCATCATAACACGAGTCAGCCACGGTCAGAGTGTCCAATCACAGTACAGATTTACTGGGGATAACCTTGCAGGTACAATACTGGTGGATCGGTGTGGCTATTATGCGCAATGCCTTGATAAAATTGGCATGTGCCACTGACCATGGCCACAAATGTATCCAAGTGACTTTTAGTTCTATTGATCATAACACGAGTCAGCCACGGTCAGAGTGTCCAATCACAGTGCAGATGTACTAGGCATGCTCTTGCAAGTGCAAACAAGATAGAATACTGGTGGCTCGGTGTGGCTATTGTGCGCAATGTCTTGACAAAGTTGGCGTGTCCCACATGCCAACTTTGTCAAGGCATTGCACACAATAGCCGTGCCAAGCCACCGGGTTTCTTACCTTGTTTATTCCTGCATGGTCAAGCCTAGTACATCTGAGTTTTGATTGGGCACTCCGACTGTGGCTGACTCGTGTTACGATTCGTAGAAGTTAAAGTCACTTGGTAAACTTTGTGGTCATGGTCAGTGGTACATGCCAACTTTGTCAAGGCATTGCACACAATAGCCGTGCCAAGTCACCGGTTTTTTACCTTGTTTACACCTGCAAGGTCATGCCTAGTACATATGAACTGTGAGTGGGCACTCTGACTGTGGGTGACTCGTGTTACGATTCGTAGAGGTTAAAGTCACTTGGTAAACTTTGTGGTCATGGTCAGTGGCACATGCCAACTTTTTCAAGGCTTTGCGCACAATAGCCACACCGAGCCACCAGTATTCTACATTGTTTGCACCTGCAGGATCATGCCTAGTACATATCCACTGTGATTGAACACTCTGACCGTGGCTGACTCGTGTTATGATTTGTAGAAGTTAAAGTCACCTGGTAAACTTTGTGGTCATGGTCAGTGGCACATGCCAACTTTGTGAAGGCACTGCGCACAATAGCCACACCCAGCCACCAGTGTTCTACCTTGTTTACACCTGCAAGATCATGCATAGGACATATGCATTGTGATTGGACACTCTGACCGTAGCTGGCTTGTGTTATGGTCAATACAAGTAAAAGTCACTTGGATACATTTGTGGTCATGGTTAGTGGCACATGCCAACTTTGTCAAGGCAGTATTCTACCTTGTTTATACCTGCAAGGTCATGGTCGGTATATCTGCTCTGTGATTGGACACTCTTTCCCTGGCTGACTTGTGTTCTGATTCATAGCCGTTTAAGGTACTTGGTAAACTTTGTGGTCATGGTCAGTGGCACATGCCAACTTTTTCAATGCATTGCCCACAATAGCCGTGCCAAGCCACCGGGTTTTCACCTTGTTTATACCTGCAAGGTCATGCATATTAGATGTGCATTGTGATTGGACACTCTGGCCGTGGCTGACTCGTGTTATGATCAATAGAAGTAAAAGTCACTTGGATACATTTGTGGTCATGGTCAGTGGCACATGCCAATTTTGTCAAGGCATTGTACACAATAGCCACACGGAGCCACCACTATTGTACCTTGTTTATACATGCAAGGTCATTCTTAGTACATCTCCATTGTGATTGGACACTCTGACTGTGGCTCTCTCGTGTTATGATTCATAGCCGTTTAAGGTACTTGGTAAACTTTGTGGTTATGGTCAGTGGCACATGCCAACTTTGTCAAGGCATTGCGCACAATAGCCACACCGAGCCACCAGTATTGTACCTTGTTTGCGCCTACACAATCATGCCTAGTACATATGTACTGTTATTGGACACTCTGACTGTGGCTGACTTGTGTTATGGTCAATAAAAGTAAAAGTCCCTTGGAAACATTTGTGGTCATGGTCAGTGGCACATGCCAACTTTGTCAAGGCGATGCGCACAATAGCCACACCGAGCCAAAGTATTCTACCTTGTTTGTACCTGCAAGATCATGCCGAGTACATCTGCACTTTGATTGGATACTCTAACCATGGCTGACTCGTGTTATGATAAATAGAAGTAAAAATCACTTAGATACATTTGTGGTCATGGTCAGTGGCACATGCCAACTTTGTGAAGGCATTGCGCATATTAGTTGCATCGAGCCACTAGTATTGTAACTTTTTTATACTTGCAAGGTCATGTCCAGTATATCTACACTGTGATTGGGCACTCTGACCATGGCTGACTCTTGTTATGATTAATAGAAGTAAAAGTCACTTTGATACATTTGTGGTCATGGTCAGTGGCTCATGCCAACTTCGTCAAGGCATTGCACACAATAGCCACACTGAGCCACCAGTATTCTACCTTGTTATTACCTGCAAGGTCATGCCTAGTACATCTTCATTGTGATTGGACACTCTGACCGTGGCTGACTCGTGTTATGATCAATAGAAGTAAAAGTCACTTGGATACATTTGTGGTCATTGTCAGTGGCACATGCCAACTCTGTCAAGGCATTGTGCACAAAAGCTACACCGAGCCACCAGTATTCTACCTTGTTTGTACCTGCAAGATCATGCCCAGTATATCTGCCCTATGATTGGACACTCTGACCGTGACTGACTCGTGTTATGATTCATAGCCGTTTAAGGTACTTGGTAAACATTTGTGGTCGTGGTCTGTGGCATATGCCAACTTTATCAAGGCATTGCGCACAATAGCCACATCGAGCCACCAATATTCTACCTTGTTTGAACCTGCAAGATCATGCCAATTACATATGCACTGTGAGTGGACACTCTGACCGTGGCTGACTCGTGTTATGATCAATAGAAGTAAAATTCACTTGGATACATTTGTGGTCATGTTCAGTGGCACATGCCAACTATGTCAAGGCATTGCATACAATGGCCACACCGAGCCACCAGTATTCTACCTTGTTTATACTGCAAGGTCATGCCCAGTATATCTGCATTGTGTCTGGACACTCTAACCGTGGCTGACTCGTGTTATGAGTCACATCCATTTAAGGTACTTGGTAAACTTTGTGGTCATGGCCAGTGGCACATGCCAATTTTGTCAAGACATTGCACACAATAGCCATGCCAAGACATTGGTTTTTTACCCTGTTTATACCTACAAGGTCATGCATATTAGATGTGCGCTGTGATTGGGCACTGTGACCGTGGCTGACTCCTGTTACGATTCGTAAGTGTCAAAGTTACTTGGTAAACATTTGTCATCGTGGTCAGTGGTACATGCCAACTTTGTCAAGGCATTGCGCACAATAGCCACATCGAGCCACCAGTAGTCTACCTTGTTTGAACTTGCAAGTAATGCCTAGTACATCTGCACTGTGATTGGACACTCTGACCGCGGGTGACTCGTGTTATGATCGAAAAAGTACAAGTCACTTGGATACATTTGTGGTCATATTCAGTGGCACATGCCAACTTTGGCAAGGCACTGCGCACAATAGCCACACTGAGCCACTAGTATTATACCTTGTTTGTACCTGCAAGGTCATATCTAGTATATCTGCATTGTGATTGGACACTCTGACTGTGGCTTACTCGTGTTATGATTCATAGCCGTTCAAGGTACTTTGTAAACTTTGTGGTCATGGTCAGTGGCACATGCCATTTTTGTCAAGGCATTGCGCACAATAGCCGTGCCAAGCCACCGGTTTTTTACCTTGTTTATACCTGTAAGGTCATGCCTATTAGGTGTGCACTGTGATTGGGAACTCTGACAGTGGCTAACTTGTGTTACGATTCGTAGATGTTAAAGTCACTTGGTAAACTTTGTGGTCATGGTCAGTGGCACATGCCAACTTTGTCAAGGCATTGCGCACAATAGCCACGCGGAGCCACCAGTATTCCACCTTGTTAATACCTGCAAGGTCATGCCCAGTATATCTTCACTGTGATTGGACACTCTGACCGTGGCTGACTCGTGTTATGATTCATAGCTGTTTAAGGTACTTGGTAAACTTTGTGATCATGGTCAGTGGCACTTGCCAACTTTGTCAAGGCATTGTGCACAATAGACGTGCCATGCCACCAGTATTATACATTGTTTGCACCTGCAATATTATGCTTAGTACATCTGCACTGTGATTACACACTCTGACCGTGGCTGACTCGTGTTATGATCCATAGAAGTTAAAGTCAATTGGTAAACTTTGTGGCCATGGTCACTAGCACATGCGAACTTTGTCAAGGCATTGCGCACAATAGCCACACCGAGCCACCAGTATTCTACCTTGTTTGCACCTGCAAGATCATGCATAGAACATCTGCACTTTGATTGTACACATTGACCGTGACTGACTCATGTTATGATCAATAGAAGCAAAAGTCACTTGGATACATTTGTGGTCATGATCAGTGGCACATGCCAACTTTGTCAAGGCATTGTGCACAATAGCCACACCGAGCCACCAGTATTCTACCTTTTTTATACCTGCAAGGTCTGTCAGGATGAGATCCGCATGGTGCGTTCCCGACGATGGTCTGATAGCCTCTAGTCGTTCACGTCTACTGTTTTGGGCGAATCTGAGACTGAGCGCGAGCTTTCTGGTCGCCTCACGCTATGTGAGCACAAATTTAGAGACAGTCAGTTTGCGAAGGGAATAACGTCATTTTGCGTTATATTTTGAACATAGACATGATCACAACATTTATAGGGCTAGTCATGAGCTGTTCAACGCATCAAATCGCGTGCGATTCGGCCAAGCGTAGCTCAAGTTATGCTTGCCGAAGCGCAGGTCTCACCCACCACAGAAACGCATGACGCCTCCATGGCGCGCACACTCCGTGGCGCCTTCCTTCACGTGCAAAGCGCCTTTCCCAAGGCGAAGGTCCACTTGCACGTGGTGTAGGGGTCCCCTGCACTATTTCCACGCACCCTTCCCACTTTTGGGTCGAGTTTGGTGATGGGGTGTGACGAGGTTCGAAACCTGTCCGCGGACATGCAGTCAGAATTTTGACTAAGTCTCTGAGTAACAAAACGTACTACTGGGTTTCGGACGCCGAGCCATGATTTTGGCTGTCCCCCAGTAACAACCTGCACTACTGGATCCGGTGGATGATCCACCTGATCAGGCGCATCATCCACCGGACGCCTCGGCATGCCTATTGGAGCATTTTCTCCACATGGTAATCTTGTTACTCGACCCGGTCGATTATCCACCGGATTTCGAGTCGCTGCCGGCTCCCATAGTCGCTGCGCACACCCCAACTTCGGAAGGCCATATCTCCCTCAATACTTGTCCGATTCCGGCGAAACAACTTCCACCATATTCACCAACTCGTCCACTTTATGGGGCAACCCTCCATTTTAGGATCCGAGCAATTTACGAGTCGCCAGATCCGCCGGAGCGGAGTCTTCACTTTCTGGCGGCTCGTCGGCGCCTTCCGGCGCCGCACTTGGGCATGCGGAGGGGCAAATTTTCAACAAGGTCATGCCCAATACATGTGCACTGTGATTGGACACTCTGACCGTGGCTAACTTGTGTTATGATTTATATCCGTTTAAGGTACTCGGCAAACTTTGTGGTCATAGTCAGTGGCACACGCCAACTTTGTCAATGCATTGCGCACAATAGCCATACAGAGCTTCCAGTGTTGTACCTTGTTTGCCCATGCAAGATCATACCAGGTAAATCTGCACTGTTATTGGACACTCTGACCGTGGCTGACTCGTGTTATGATCAATAGAAGTAAAAGTCACTTGGATACATTTGTGGTCATGGTCAGTGGCACATGCCAACTTTGTCAAGGAATTACGCACATTAGCCACACCGAGCCACCAATATTCTACCTTTTTCATACCTGCAAGATCATGCCCAGTACATGTGCACTGTGATTGGACACTCTTATCGTGGCTGACTCGTGTTATGATGAATAGGAGTAAATGTCACTTGGATACAGTTGTGGTAATGGTCAGTGGCACATGCACACTTTGTCAAGGCATTGCGCACAACAGCCACACCGAGCTACCAGTATTCTACCTTGTTTGTACCTGCTGGATCATGCACACTACATCTGCTTTGTGATTGGACACTCTGATCGTGGCTGACTTGTGTTATGATTCATAGCCGTTTAAGGTACTTGGTAAACATTGTGGTCATGGACAGTGGCACATGCCAACTTTTTCAAGGCATTGCACGCGATAGCCGTGCCAAGCCACCGGGTTTTTTACCTTGTTTATTCCTGCATGGTCATGCCTAGTACATCTGAGTTTTGATTGGGCACTCCGATTGTGGCTGACTCGTGTTATGATTCGTAGAAGTTAAAGTCACTTCGTAAACTTTGTGGTCATGGTCAGTGGTACATGCCAACTTTGTCAAGGCATTGCGCACAATAGCCGTGCCAAATCACCGGTTTTTTACCTTGTTTACACCTGCAAAGTCATGCCTAGTACATCTGAACTGTGAGTGGGCACTCTGACCGTGGCTGACTCGTGTTACGATTCGTACAGGTTAAAGTCACTTGGTAAACTTTGTGGTCATGGTCAGTGGCACATGCCAACTTTGTCAAGGCATTGCGCACAATAGCCACACCGAGCCACCAGTATTCTACATTGCTTGCACCTACAGGATCATGCCTAGTACATCTGCACTGTGATTGAACACTCTGACCGTGGCTGACTCGTGTTATGATATGTAGAAGTTAAAGTCACCTGGTAAACTTTGTGGGCATGGTCAGTGGCACATGCCAACTTTGTGAAGGCACTGTGCACAATAGCCACACCCAGCCACCAGTGTTCTACCTTGTTTACACCTACAAGATCATGCCTATTACATCTGCACTGTGATTGGACACTCGGACCGTAGCTGGCTTGTGTTATGGTCAATATAAGTAAAAGTCACTTGGATACATTTGTGGTCATGGTTAGGGGCACATTACAACTTTGTCAAGGCATTGTGCACGATAACCACACCGAGCCACCAGTATGCTACCTTGTTTATACCTGAAAGGTCATGGTCGGTATATCTGCTATGTGATTGGACACTCTTTCGGTGGCTGACTTGTGTTATGATTCATAGCCGTTTAAGGTACTTGGTAAACTTTGTGGTCATGGTCAGTGGAACATGCCATCTTTTTCAAGGCATTGCGTACAATAGCCGTGCCAAGCCACCGGGTTTTTACCTTGTTTATACCTGCATGATCATGCATATTAGATGTGCATTATGATTGGACACTCTGGCCGTGGCTGACTCGTGTTATGATCAATAGAAGTAAAAGTCACTTGGATACATTTGTGGTCATGGTGAGTGGCACATGCCAATTTTGTCAAGGCATTGTACACAATAGCCACACGGAGCCACCACTATTGTACCTTGTTTATACATGCAAGGTCATTCCCAGTATATCTGCATTGTGATTGGACACTCTGACTGTGGCTGACTCGTGTTATGATTCATAGCCGTTTAAGGTACTTGGTAAACTTTGTGGTCATGGTCAGTGGCACGTGCCAGCTTTGTCAAGGCATTGCGCACAATAGCCACACTGAGCCACCAGTATTGTACATTGCTTGCGCCTACAAGATCATGCCTAGTACATATGTACTGTTGTTGGACACTCTGACCGTGGATGACTCGTGTTATGATCAATATAAGTAAAAGCCACTTGGATACATTTGTGGTCATGGTCAGTGGCACATGCCAACTTTGTCAAGGCGGTGCGCACAATAGCCACACCGAGCCTTAGTATTCTGCCTTGTTTGTACCTGCAAGATTATTCCGAGTACATCTACACTGTGATTGGACACTCTAACCATGGCTGACTCGTGTTATGATCAATAGAAGTAAAAGTCACTTGGATACATTTGTGGTCATGGTCAGTGGCACATGCCAACTTTGTGAAGGCATTGCGCATATTAGTTACACCAAGCCACTAGTATTGTACCTTTTTTATACCTGCAAGGTCATGTCCAGTATATCTACACTACGATTGGGCACTCTGACCATGGCTGACTCATGTTGTGATTAATAGAAGTAAAAGTCACTTGGATACATTTGTGGTCATGGTCAGTGGCACATGCCAACTTTGTCAAGGCATTGCACACAATAGCCACACTGAGCCACCAGTATTCTACCTTGTTTGTGCCTGCAAGGTCATGCCTAGTACATCTGCATTGTGATTTGACACTCTGACCGTGGCAGACTCATGTTATGATTCATAGCCGTTTAAGGTACTTGGTAAACTTTGTGGTCATGGTGAGTGGCACATGCCAACTTTGTCAAGGCATTGCGCACAATAGCCACACCGAGCCACTGGTGTTCTATCTTGTTTGCACCTGCATGTTCATGCCTAGTGCATCTGCACTGTGATTGGACACTCTAACCGTGGCTGACTCATGTTATGATCAATAGAAGTAGAAGTCACTTGGATACATTTGTGGTCATGGTCAGTGGCACATGCCAACTTTGTCGAGGCATTGCACACAATAGCCACACTGAGCCACCAGTGTTCTACCTTGTTTGAACTTGCAAGATCATGCCTAATACATCTGCACTGTGATTGGACACTCTGACCATGGCTGACTCGTGTTATGATTCATAGCCGTTTAAGGTACTTGGTAAACTTTGTGGTCATGGTCAGTGGCACATGCCAACTTTTTAAAGGCATTGCAAACAATAGTCGTGCCAAGACACCGGTTTTTTACCCTGTTTATACGTGCAAGGTCATGCATACTAGATGTGCGCTGTGATTGGACACTCTGACCGTGGCTGACTCCTGTTATGACCAATAGAAGTAAAAGTTACTTGGATATATTTGTGGACACATTCAGTGGCACATGCCAACTTTGTCAAGGCATTGCGCACAATAGCCACACTGAGCTACCAGTATTCTACCTTGTTTATACCTGCAAGGTCATGCCCAGTATATCTGCATTATGATTGGACACTCTGACTGTGGCTGACTCGTGTTATGATTTATAGTCGTTTAAGGTACTTGGTAAACTTTGTGGTCATGGTCAGTGGCACATGCCAACTTTGTCAAGGCATTGCGCACAATAGCCACATCGAGCCACCAGTATTGTACCTTGTTTGCGCCTATAAGATCATGCCATGTAAATATGTACTGTTATTGGACACTCTGACCGTGGCTGACTTGTGTTATGATCAATAGAAGTAAAAGTCACTTTGATACATTTGTGGTCATGGTCAGTGGCATATGCCAACTTTGTCAAGGCCTTGCGCACAATAGCCACACCAAGCCACAGTATTTTACCTTGTTTTTACCTGCAAGATTGTGCCGAGTACATCTGCAGTGTGATTGGACACTCTAACCGTGGCTGACTCATGTTATGATCAATAGAAGTAAAAGTCACTTGGATACATTTGTGGTCATGGTCAGTGGCACATGCCAACTTTGTGAAGGCATTGCGCATAATAGTTACACCGAGCCAGTAGTATTGTACCTTTTTAAGACCTGCAAGGTCATGTCCAGTATATGTACACTGTGATTGGATACTCTCGCCATGACTGACTCGTGTTATGATTAATAGATGTAAAAGTCACTTGGATACATTTGTGGTCATGGTCAGTGGAACATGCCAAATTTGTCAAGGCATTGCACACAGTAGCCACACTGAGCTACCAGTATTCTACCTTGTTTGTACCTGCAAGGTCATGCCTAGTACATCTGCATTGTGATTGGTCACTCTGACCGTCGCTGACTCGTGTTATGATCAATAGAAGTAAAAGTCACTTGGATACATTTGTGGTCATTGTCAGTGGCACATGCCAACTATGTCAAGGCATTGTGCACAATAGCAACACTGAGCCACCAGTATTATACCTTGTTTGTACCTGCAATATCATGCCTAGTATATCTGCCCTATGATTGGACACTCTGACCGTGACTGACTCGTGTTTTGATTCATAGCTGTTGAAGGTACTTGGTAAACTTTGTGGTCATGTTGAGTGGCACATGCCAACTTTGTCAAGGCATTGCGCACAATAGCCACACCGAGCCACCAGTATTCTATCTTGTTTTCACCTGCATGTTCATACCTAGTACATCTGCAATGTGATCGGATACTCTGACCGTGGCTGACTCGTGTTATGATCAATACAAGTGAAATTCACTTGGATACATTTGTGGTCAGATTTATCACTTTATTAGGGGATCACTTGACATGTTGGTTCAAACGGTCAGGAGATCGGAGAGCCGTTGAGTCAATGTGGTTCTGATGATACTTTAACCTTCTCGAGGCTCGGATTTACCGAGAGGTAAGAGGAGTGAATCTTGTTCTTACTCAATCTCCAACACATGTACACTCTGATTGGACACTCTGACCGTGGCTGACTCGTGTTATGATTCATAGCCGTTTAAGGTACTTGGTAAACATTGTGGTCATGGTCAGTGGCACATGCCCTTTTTTCAAGGCATTGTGCACAATAGCCATGCCAAGCCACTGGTTTTTACCTCTTTTATACCTGCAAAATCATGCATATTAGATGTACGCTGTGATTGGGCGCTCTGACCCTGGATGACTCGTGTTACGACGCGTGGAAGTTCGAGTCACTTGGTAAACTTTGTGGTCATGATGATTGGGACATGCCAACTTTGTCAAGGCATTGCACGCAATAGCCACACCGAGCAACCAGTATTCTACCTTGCTTATACCTGCAAGATCATGCCTAGTACATCTACACTGTGATTGGATACTTTGACCGTCTCCGACTCATGTTACGATGCGTAGAAGTTAAAGTCACCTGGTAAACTTAGTGGTCATGGGCAGTGGCACATGCCAACTTTGTCAAGGCATTGTGCACAATAGCCACACAGTGCCACCAGTATTCTACCTTGTTTTTACCTGCAAGTTCATGTCCAGTTTATCTGCACTGTGATTGGACACTCTGACCGTGGTTCAATCGTGTTATGATGAATAAAAGTCAAAGTCACTTGGATACATTTGTGGTTATGGGCAGTGGCACATGCCAACTTTGTCAAGGCATTGCACACAATAGCCACACCGAGCCACCAGTATTCTACCTTGCTTGTACCTGCAAGGTCATGTCCAGTATATATGCAGTTTGATTGGACACTCTGACCGTGGCTGACTCGTGTTACGATACGTAGAAGTAAAAGTCAGTTGGTAAACTTTTTGGTCATGGTCAGTGGCACATGTTAACTTTGCCAAGGCATTGCGCACAATAGCCACACCGATCTACCAGGATTCTACATTTTTTAACCTGCAAGGTCATGACCAGTATATCTGCACTGTGATTGGACACCGTGACCTTGGCTGACTCGTGTCAAGATTCATAGACGTTAAAGTCACTTGGTAAACTTTGTGGTCATGGTCTGTGGCACATGCCAATTTTGTAAAGGCATTGCGCACAATAGCCACAACGAGCCACCAGTATTCTACAAAATTTGCACCTACAAGATCATGCTTAGTACATCTGCATTGTGATTGGACAATCTGACCATGGCTGACTCGTGTTATGATCAATAGAAGTAAAAGTCACTTGGATACATTTGTGGTCATGGTCAGTGGCACATACCAACTTCGTCAAGGCATTGCGCACAATAGCCACACCGAGCCACCAGTATTCCACCTTGTTTATACCTGTATGGTCAGGCTCAATATATCTGCCCTGTGATTGGACACTCTGACCGTGACTGACTCGTGTTATGATTCATAGCCGTTTAAGGTACTTGGTAATCTTTGTGGTCATGGTCAGTGACACATGCCAACTTTGTCAATGCATTGCGCACAATAGTCGTGCCACGACACCGGTCTATTATCGTGTTTATACCTGTAAGATCATGCATACTAGATGTACGCTTTGATTGGGCACTCTGACGGTGGCTGACTCGTGTTACGATTCATAGCCATTTAAGGAACTTGGTAAGCTTTGTGGTCATGATCAGTGGCACGTGCCAACTCTGTCAAGTCATTATGCACAATAGCCGTGCCAAGCCACCAGTTTTTTACCTTGTATATACTTGCAAGATCATGCCTACGACATCTGAACTGTGATTGGGCACTCTGCCCGTGAGTGTGTCGATTCGTAGAAGTTAAAGTCACTTGGTAAACTTTGTGGTCGTGGTGAGTGGCACATGCCAACTCTGTCAAGGCATTGCGCATAATAGCCACACTGAGGTACCAATATTCTACCTTGTTTGTATCTGCAAGATCATGCCTAGTACATCTGCACCGTGATTGGACACTCTAACCGTGGCTGACTTGTGTTATGATAAATAGAGGTAAAAGTCACATGGATACATTTGTTTTCATTGTGAGTGGCACATGCCTACTTTGTTAAGGCATTTCCCACAATAGCCACACCGAGCCCCCAGTACTCTACCTTGTTTATACCTGGAAGGTCATGCCAAGTATTTTTGCACCGCGATTGGACACTCTGACCGAGGCTGACTCGTGTTAGGATTCATAGCCGTTTAAGGTCTTGGTAAACTTTGTGGTCATGGTCAGTGGCACGTGCCAACTTTGTCAAGGCATTGCGCACAATAGCTGTGCCAAGACACCGGTTTTTTGCCTTGTTTATGCCTGCAAGGTCATGCATATTAGATGTGCACTGTGATTGGACACTTTGACAGTGGCTGACTCGTGTTATGGTTCATAGCTGTTTAAGGTACTTGGTAAACTTTGTGGTCATGGTCAGTGGCATTGCGCACAATAGCCACGTGCCAACTTTGTGGTCATGGTCAGTGGCACATGGCTATTGTGCGCAATGCCTTGCACGATCATGCCTAGTACATCTGCACTGTGATTGGACCCTCTGACCGTGGCTGACTTGTGTTATGATCAGTAGAAGTCAAAGTCACTTGGATACATTTGTGGTCATGGTAAGTGGCACATGCCAACTTTGTCAAGGTATTGTGCAGAATAGTCACACTGAGCCACCACTATTCTACCTTGATTGTACCTCTAAGGTTTTGCCCAGTACATGTGCACTGTGATTGGACACTCTGACCGTGGCTGACTCATGTTAAGATTCATCGCCGTTTAAGGCACTTGGTAGACTTTGTGGTCATTGTCAGTGGCACATGCCAACTTTCAGAAGGCATTGCGCACAGTAGCCGTGCCAAGCCACCGGATTTTGACCTTGTTTATACCTACAAGGTCATTCTTAGTACATATGAACTGTGATTGAGCACTCTGAATATGGCTGACTCGTGTTACGATTCGTATAAGTTACAGTCACTTGGTAAACATTGTGGTCATTGTCAGTGGCACATGCCAACTTTGTCAAGGCATTGCGCACAATAGCCACACCAAGCCACCAGTATTGTACCTTGTTTGTACCTGCAATATCATGCCTAGTACATATGCACTGTGATTGAACACTCTGACCGTGGCTGACTCGTGTTATGTTCAATAGAAGTAAAAGTCACTTTGATACATCTGTGGCCTTGGTCAGTGGCACATGCCAACTTTGTCAAGGCATTGCGCACAATAGCCACACCGAGCCACCAGTATTCCACCTTGTTTATACCTGCAAGGTCATGCCCAGTATATCCACACTGTGATTGGACAGTCTGACCGTGGCTGACTCGTGTTATGATTCATAGCCGTTTAAGGTACTTGGTAAACTTTGTGGTCATGGTCAGTGGCACATGCCAACTTTGTCAAGGCATTGCGCACAATA
>SZWC01000111.1:593994-626219 GCA_023375785.1 Penium margaritaceum | reverse complement strand
AAAGGTACCTCTCCTTACTTTTTAGGTGAGGTGAGATCCTTGTGTGCTAGCCATGGACACATGGCGATTCTCCATGGGTTTGTAGGTTATGTGACCACTAGGAGTGTGCCATGAGAGCATTCTCTAGTTCTCTAGGTCTTGTATGAGTGGTCAGCCTGATTGCTACGCTGATTTCCTCCCTTGTGTGAGATTAGGGACTCTAGTGTGTGAGCCTTAGCCTCCATGACTAAGTGGTGTGGCTTGTGAGAGGGCTGACTTCCCCAAGCTCTAGATCTATATGTACTCTATCATTTTGAGTGATTGAACAACCATTCTTCAGCAAAAGTGATGTCCTTCCAATCACACATGCTCGCTGCTCCAAGGCTCCCTCTCTCCTCAAGTTCCAACAATCAACAGGGGATTTTAAAAGATATGCCCTCTTGAAAACATGGTATGCTTCTGCTCCTCCTCTCACTAAGACCACCCAGGCGTTTCTCCCAAATGAATCAATGGAATGTAAACATTTTTGCATCAATAAAAAGCTTAAGAAACGTTCTACAATTGGCATGTGCCACTTCTTTAATTTGACAAAGAAGCAAGAGAGTTATGGTCATCACAAGGCGATAGTCTTACTCATAGAGAAGAGTGTAGCCTTGGCCGACCTCGTTTTCGGCATAACTCTCAATCCGACTGTTGGATGTTCACAATCGTCAACTCGTTGGAAAGCTTGTTTGTTGAACTTGAGGATCTTGTAGTTGATTGTCAAATCTGGTGAATGTTTCACCCCAAACCGTCACTGTCAAAGTGACCGCCTGTGCTAGCTGAAAGTGGCAGAACTTCGCTCTGATACCAAAAGTTGGATCCAGAGGAGAGAGGGAGCCTTGGAGCAGCGAGCATGTGTGATTGGAAGGGCATTACTTGTGCTGAAGAATGGTTGTTGAATCACTCAAAATGATGGAGTACATATAGAACTAGAGCTTGTGCAAGTCAGCCCTCTCACAAGCCACACCACTTAGCCATGGAGGCTAAGGCTCACACACTAGAGTCCATAATCTCACACAAGGGAGGAAATCAGCCTAGCAATCAGGCTGACCACTCACACACGACCTAGAGAGGTAGAGAATGCTCTCATGGCACACTCCTAGTNGAGAGGGAGCCTTGGAGTAGCGAGCATGTGTGATTGGAAGGGCATCACTTGTGCTGGAAAATGGTTATTGAATCACTCAAAATGATGGAGTACATATAGAACTAGAGCTTGGGCAAGTCAGCCCTCTCACAAGCCACACCACTTAGCCATGGAGGCTAAGGCTCACACACTAGAGTCCATAATCTCACACAAGGGAGGAAATCAGCCTAGCAATCAGGCTGACCACTCACACACGACCTAGAGAGGTAGAGAATGCTCTCATGGCACACTCCTAGTTGTCACATAACCCACAAACCCATGCAGAATCGCCATGTGTCCATGGCTAGCACACAAGGATCTCACCTCACCCAAAAAGTAAGGAGAGGTACCTTTATCCTAGACAGCACACTCTGACAAGGCAATCCTAAGACCAAGGACCTTTTTGGATATTTCTCCCATGAGGTTTTGACCCTGGACCTCTTGCCTTTTTCTTTTCTCAGGCTAAGGCATGGAGCCATCGCCCATGGTCACCCGGATATTGGCAATCGATGACCCCGAAAACTTCGAAACTTCATATCTCACAATCCGACTGTTGGATCGACCTGAAACTTGGTTCGTATACATTTTGCCACGTTATCTTTCCAATGTTGAAGTTGGATTGAAGATCGAAGTAGGCATCTTGTGTTTTCCTGAAACTTGCTCCTGTGGACCTGAAACTGAGCCACATGGCTCCTTTTCCGACATAGCTTTATATGTACTCCATCATTTTTAGTAAGTCTATAACCATTTTTCAGCACAAGTGATGCCCTTTCAGTCCCACATGCTCGCTACTCCAAGGCTCCCTCTCTCTTCCAGATCCTGCAGTTCATGTGCGCGTCGACAACCAGAGCACAATCTCATTCGCCAAGAAACCTGATTACCATGCACGCACCAAGCACATTGACATCGCATATCACTTTATCAGGCATATGGTGCAGGGGGGTGCTATCAAGTTGGAGTTTACTCCAACCAGCAAGCAGGTTGCTGATTTTTGCACCAAGCGAGTGACCCGTGAGAAGGAATAGTTCTGCATGAAGGCATGTGGACTCAGCCCACTATGACTGCGGCAAAGTAGGAGATTATTGGGAAAGGAACCATCCATGTCAGTTTCCGGTCCACAGCAGCAAGTTCCAGTAAACTACGAGATGCTTGCTCTCATCGTCAATTGGACCTCACCATTTGAAAGTTCAGGTGGCAAAATGTCTACAGTCCAAGTTTTAGGCCGATCTAACAGTTGTGTTGGGAGATATGAATTTTCAAAGTTTTTGGGATCATCGACCACCGATATCCAGGTGACCATGTGCGATGGTTCCATGCCTTAGGCTGAGAAAAGAAAAAGGTAAGAGGTCCAGGGTCAAGACCTGAAGGGAGAAATATCTAAAAAGGTCCTTGATTCTTGGGTAGCCTTGTCAGAGTGTGCTGACTAGGAAAAAGGTACCTCTCCTTACTTATTGCAACATTCCATCAAACTGCAACAAGAAGTCCAGAATCGACTCTCCCTTCGTGACCTTCATCAAAATCAGCTTTTGAAGGATGAAAAGACAATTTGCAAGAGCCGTTGATAAGTGTACACGTGCAAGCTTCTCATAAGTATTTGATGCATGTCTTATACCTTGGAGGTGGACATGTTGTGACTCTTGTACAGATGTCAGATGATTTGTATCCTCCATGTCATCTTCAAGTAGTCACATACCGTCATGAGAATCTAAAATTTTCATTTCCACAAGAGAAAAGCAAACCCTGTGAGCTTTTCACAACCAATCGTTGACCTGCCTAAGAGTGAATGTCACAGGTGTCGTCATACTACTTCTTTGCTTCTGTACTTAAATCAAGCGAATGTAGGCTGATGTAGGCTCTTGTATGTTCTTGGTTTTGAAACGTGGAGATCCGTTGCTTACTCCTTAGCCGTTGATCCCTTGCAAACTGAGAAAAACGCACACTAGCAAGCAAAGGGTCGTGCCTCCAAGGGCGGCGATTATGTGGTTAGGGCCCAAGCATCGTACCTCCAAGGGCAGAGTTTATCCTTGGCCCTTGTTCCCTAAGTGCCAGCCTTCGCTATTGGAGGTGATGGAGCAGATGGAGCTGATGGAGCTCATGGAGTTGATGCGCGCTACAAGACAGAGACGGCGAAAGAGTGCGCAGAAGCGTGCCTTAAAACTAGTGAGTGTCGTCCATAACCCTTTGTTCACCTGCCTAAGATGACGATTTAGAGAACGGGTTCCGACAAAATGGTTCTTGCCGACCGCTCTTGGTATTGCAACCAAGAGATTAGTTCACTATCAAAACAAAGGTTCCACACAGAGAAGTTCATACAAATCCTTTCCTTGCATTGTATCCTTAGCACATGGTCACTTTTGCACGAAAATTAACTCCTGGGGCTTACACGAACCAATGCTTCTTGAGTCTTTGCCTATGTTTGACAACCCTGTAAGGAGCCTCAAATATAAGAACTCTTCTCAATGACAGGCAAGTGATAGGTTCTTAAAGTCCAAGAGCAAGCCTCCAGCCTAGTCACGTAGTGGATCCTTGGATGAGCCACTTTAGTTGCAATCTGAATTGCATCACCCCCTGCCTACATGGCGCTTCCTGTGACTGCCAAGTGGCGCCAGCCACAAGGAGGGACCTTGTAATGTTCTAACATTTCTCTAAGAACATTTTTGTCTCCTTTTTTATCACAAAGAAAATTAGTCACAGGGTTGAGATTTGACCCAGTGACCTCTCGCTCCATAGACTAACTCTTCAACGTCTAAACCACAAGGAGTTGTCGTAGGTAGTGTTTGCTGGCTATACTATCCAATTTAGACCAAGGGGACTTCCTCCAAAGGAGAAGTGTGTTAATGATGTTTTATCTGTCTACCAGAGGTTGAGAAGAAAGTGAACCCCGCGATTACGATTTGGGAAAGGAGTCGACGGATGATCCGACGATCATCGAGCAAGAAGGAAAGTTATAAGAAGAGGAGTTTGACTCCGGGAGGCAACAAAGCGCGGAGAAAGTGTTGCCGCGGACGTCGTGACCTGGCCAGCCTCCTATCGGGAGGAAAGGACAGTGGCCTGAAGCTGGTTTGATGGCAGCGGAATCGCGTCCGAAACCATGAAAGGTAGAGCAGTGCTTGAGGAGCCTTATCCAGAGGCGCTTTGATATGCGAGCCGCGAGAAGGTGGCTAGCTACCAAGATGGCAAAGATGAAAGGACGGTCCGAGGAGGGGATCAGAGGGGAAGGAAGAGAGGAAAGCAGCTGCTCTCTATCGAACCAACTGCAGACCGACTGCCACAGTTGAGATTGCTGAGACGCTCAAGCCGAACGCTAGTCGTACTTAAGCAAATCACTGATAACTGACTCGTGACCCGACCGTGGCGTGGGAAGACAAGCCTAGCCGCAACCAACAAGACTGAGAGATTGCTGCCCCTTAGTCAATCCAGACCATTGAGCAGGAGCCGTGTCCTATCTCAGAACGAGTTAGAGTAGAAATTTAGACCGGATTAGGAATACCGGGAGGTGAGTGTGTCTGTGTGTGTGTGCATGCAGCCATCCGTGGATGGGAATGCCGCTTTTTAAGGAGTATATCACCGAACCATCATCGCTTGGTCCTGAGTTTCCGCGTGAGCTCCAGCCGCCCTACTCAACCAGAGACGTTCGAGATCCGCCGGTAACCCTCTACACCATGTGCAGTTGTTACAACGTACCCCATCAATTCAGCGCGCGAGCGGTCCTGGAAGTGATAGAATGGTCGCATCATCATGCTGGCAGGGCCATGGAGAATTTCTCGCAAAAGAGACTTCCCCGTGACTACGAGCTCCATCTTGTGGAGAGTTTGTAGGAGGTTAAGAGTGACGTCGGGCGACGCGCCGTAGAAGCAGCAGAAATACGGGCCGATGCGTTTCATTATATAAACGGTACCGACAAGAGCTCTTCCGCCTATGGGAGGAAAACCTGGCGCATACCGATTCCCGTGCAGGTTGATTCGTTGACGGTCCATTGGAATTGCGCCGCGCCGCTCTAGTCACAAACAACAAAGGGAGCGTGAAGCGCACAATGCTTGTGCAAGGGCCAGCTCCGGCTAATGATCCGGTAGTATAGGAAAGCTATGCTTTGCGTATGATTCTTGGTGATGTTTAGGATGGTGATTGCATGCGTAGCAGAGAAATGTTCATCGTGTATATCTCCTTTGACCGAATGTAAGTACTCCAACTATTCAAATTGCACTATTTGTGCTATCAAGAGGGATTGTGTTAGCACATATCGTATCATCCAATGAATGATTGCCTGTCAGTAATTAGATACTAATGAATATTGTACATAGAATAACCACGGTGGTCACCTTGGGACTCGTCGAAAGCGAAGCGGAAGAAGTGTGAGTGAGGTAGGAAAAGGAGCACACATAACATATTCCCCACATTGATGTAGTGAATGATCCGTCGAGTAACTAGGAAAAAGGAACCATGCAAAGTCTTCTGGTCGACGAGACTTCATTGGGAACAAGCGGGGCAAAAGAGTAATATAGGACGGGAAACGAGTGGGGTTGCGGGGATAGCGCGACACATTTCCCAACCGAGAGATGATCTTTCCATGCTGTTAGAACTGATTCTAGTCGATGGCAAAAAAGGGTATAACAGTGTTAATGGCGCGGTGAGCGTGGACTCACTTGTTTTTTGTGATGATTGTGGCAGGTACTTCCAGATAAGTCCACATTACTGAGTGTAATTCTCTAAGGAGGGAGCAATTGGGTCTCCGATCGGAGGCAGGCATCGCGGCAATCCATCATCCGAATCCCAACGATTCCGCTTATTGCAGTGATGCCCTCCTTGTAACCTTCACGGTGCAAGGATAGTATAATCGTGCCAGGGAATAATTTGGTGACACCGTTGATGGCTCAAAGACACGTCCCAAATAACTTTAGGCCTCAAAGAAAGACAAGATGAGGCAACCCGACACTACGCGCCGCTACAGGAGAAGCCCATAAGATCCTCTACGGCTAAATCCCTTGTATGAGTGGGATCCGGTGGATGATCGGTCCTGGTAATTGTACAACAAAGTGGACGGAATGGACCCCGACAAAGAAGAAGAATTTCACCTACGATGTCTTGAGGTACTCCATGAATGGAAGGCCATCCGACAACGACAATTGCCAAATACAATACAGGAAGATCCAGAGGAAGACAACACGCACCACTATGACGGGCAGCGTGACTCTATGCTAGTGGAATACTACATGTCCGACAAAGAGCAGGAGCTTGTAGTAGACAATGAGCCCGTGCTACTCCATGAGATCACGACACCAGATGGAAGAACCCTTTACGAGGCAGCAGACATGACACCTGTATAGGATGCCCCACTATGCCTCAAATTCTCTACCCGAAGGGCATCCTCAACCGTGCCCTCTGTTACACATGACAGGGAATGTCCAGACGTGGTCGATGTTTAGGATGACCAGACAAAGAAAGAAGAAGCATTGCTGGATGATCCTTTGGTGCAGGCCTTATATACCTTACATCAGCGTGTTGCCTTCCGCCCTTGGGCATTCCCTTCTTCTCCAATCGTTCACCCGCGATGGCCGGCTTCGGAAAGCGGTGTATCCCCACCACGTATCGAAAGGTACCCAGAAGTTGTGGAACAACGGACAATGGAAACCTTATTGGAAGGCCCATTTGTCATGACCTCACGTCCCCTAGATGCTGGGTAACAACCCCAATACCAGCTGAAAACGAATAAGGCATCCTCTGTTTTGGGAGCATCGCTACATTGAGACGCTCGTGCTCAAGGGGGGAGTAAGGCTTTGTCCACGGCAAGACCCTCTAGATAAGCACGAACCTGGGGAGAAGCGCACATTCCAACGAGAGCTTTGTCAACCAAATGTACCATACCTCCTGTCCCGTCAAAGGTACATCTCATCATCAAGCAAGTAACACAACAGCCACAGCTATGGCAAGAAGATTTCTCCTGGTACACACATTTTCCAGTCCATTTTGTAGTCTCAGCATTGTACTTGGGCGAAGGTTTCTTCTGGTACGCACTATACCGTAATGTTGCTAGTGATGCTTCAAGGCGTAGTTGCATCTGTTTCTCCTACGGTGCTAGTGACTTGTTGTCTAAGGAAGTGCCATCTGCCTCAAATTCCTCAAGGCCTCTTAGTCGAATGACAGAGAGGCCTGAGAGGATTCAGAATCAGCATAAGAATCCGTTGTTGTGTAAGCCTGCACAGCCAATCTCCTTGCTGCACCATCCTTCACGCGCACCCTCTGCTAGTTCTCATGACTGAAGCCTGATCACATGACTCAAGTAATACAATCCATTCTCCTGATTTGGGAGCATGGATAGGATCCTACAACTCTCCCTTGCCGAGCATCCTTTCTTCAAACTCGACATCTTTGCTCTTAATGAGCTTTCTAGCTGCTTGGTCCTACAGCCCATAGACTTTGTATCTAAGCCTGGTACCCTTTTTCTGGGGGTCGCGAGCTAGACTCGCGAGTTCGAGTCTAGTCTCAGACTCGCGAGTTTGATTCCTTCCTTGAAAATGGTCTCGCACTAGGACTCTCTTCCTTGCGTGAACTCGTGATTTCAACTCGCGAGCCTACGAGGGGTCTAAATTCTTGGACGTCCGTGTTGACCCCTTTGAGGTAAATTCCATCACCGCGGATATTGTGGTGTGTTAGAGCGACGGTTGGTACAAAAACTGCGTCATATGCCACTATGGCATATGACGCCGCTCCTTGTTCATGATGCATGCACAACAGGTAGGGGACACACATCGAAGTGTGTCAACCATACACATGAGTGTGTTAGGCACAGATCAATGTCGATATGACATTGCTACATCCAAAATTACCATGTCTCACTACTGATAGCGAGGGAGATCGTCAGCTCTCTCTCGATACCAACAGCAAGAGAGCTCATCGTATCTCTCTCACTGCCAACAGCGAGAGAGCTCATCAGCTCTCTCTCACAGCCGACAGCGAGAGAGCTCCTCAGCTCTCTCTCGTTGCCGAGAGTGAGAGAGCTCGTCGGCTCTCTCTCTCTCTGCCGACAGAATGAGAGCTTCTTGGCGCTTTGTCGCTGGAGACAACAAGAGAGGGGGGCTCTCAGACGCATAGGCATGGCGTCGCAGACGAGTGGCCCGGGTAGTGGAGCTATGACACATGCCGCACTCGCTGCTACTGCCACTGGCGCTGAAGCTTCCAAAGCTGCTCCCAGTGGCGTAGTAGTGGCACCTGCTGCGCTAGTGGTAGCAACTGGCGCAGTAGATGCCACTGCAGCTGTTGTTGCTCTTCTGGTTAAGCCAGACCGACGCAAGCAGAAACCGAACCCATCTGTAGTGTGGGAGGTTTTAAACGTGTACATCATTGATGAGGAACACCGTGCGCGTTGCAATGTATGTCCTCCTAGTGGGGGGACTAAGTAGACCTACACATTTGGCAACAGATCCACATCGGGGATATGGAAACATCCATGTGCGATGCACGAGGCCAAGTAGAATGACCTGAAGTCCTTGGAGGTGACACAGAAGCTGCTGGCTGGCACGATTGGTGCCCCTCAAACTCCATCCAGGATTGACGGCTCCCACTTAGCTGGCAAGGGTAGTGTTGGGTAGGGGAGTGGCATTCAACAACAAGTATTTCTAGATGTGTGTGTGGAAGCATGTGCTGGACAAGATTTGCATCCATCGAGTCATTATGGCTAAAGCATGCATTTCTGCACTACAACCTCTTTGCCGTGCTCCCTGGCAGCCTCACTCTCAACAAGCAGATTAGGCTAGGGGCCTGCTGCTTTCTGTCGTCGCCTTGCAAAAGTGTTCAAGTCCGTGCACCCCGGTGTGTATTTCACAACGGACGGATGGGAGTCCGATGCCAACGTTAAGTACCTAGGCGTCATTGTTGACTAGATTCAGGCCAGGCAGATGCAGAGTGTGGCCCTGGCATTTCTCCACGTGTTCGATATAGCCACAATCAAGAATATCTATGGCCTCTTTAGTTGGGTAAAGAGGGACTAGGGACTGTGGGAGAAGTTCTATGCACTCACCGTCGACGACATAGTCAACGACTCCATGGTAGACAACTACATCCTTCTGAATCACCCCACTTTCTCCAAAGACGGCCACATTTGCTACATGGGGCACAACAGGAACATTGCTGTACAAGATCTACTGAAGAGTGACAACCAGCGGGCACACCTTGGAACAGCACGCGACATCGTGAACTATGTTGTCAAGTCCGCCAAGCGTGACGAGAGCCTTACCGCAACGGTGGCCGAGTGCGGCGTCAAGTACCTGTCACTGCATACTAATACCCCAACGCGGTGGAATTCCACTCTCAATATGTGCCAGGGGGTGGTGCACATCAAGGAGCCACTAGACATCCGGCTGAAGGTAATGGCACCGCATCTGCTGCCATCAGAGGCTGGTTGGGAGCTGATGGGCCTCGTGGTGGCAGTCTTGAAGCCGTTCAAGGCCTTCAGTGACAACATCAATGGCCAGGCGTACCCGACCATCACCCTGGTGCTCTCCTTCTTCAGCTTGCTACTTGCAAAGTCCACGCATGGCTGGTGAAGGCTGGAGCCGCGAAGAAGAAGTAGAAGAACAAGGCACTGCTGGACATGACAGACCAGCTTTTGCTGGAGCTGACCAATGGCTTCAAAGCAGTTCAAGACAAGGTGGGAAAGTCCAGGATGTAGGGGAGGGGGTGACCATGCTAATCTGTCTACATTGTGTTGTGTACATGATTGTAAGCAAAATGCTGTGCACACAGTTGTATGCTCTACAAACAAGAGGGGATGCTGTACCATGCAAGTCTGTTTACATTATGTTGTGTGCAGGTTTGGACGCAAAATGCAGTATACACAGTTGCATTGTGTGCTATGCAAACAAGAGGAGGGGGGAGGGGGGACTTTACCATGCAAAACTGTTTATATTATGTTGTGTATAGGTTTGAATACAAATCGCAGTTCACACAATTACATTGTGTACCATGCAGACAGGAGGAGGGGGGAAGGGGATTAAGTATGCTAATCTGTTTACATTGTATTGTGTGCACGTTTGGATGCAAAACATAGTGCAGACAGTTACATTGTGTCCTATACTAATAGGAGGAGGGGGGAAGCACCATGCAGATATGTTTAAGTTTTATTGTGTTCGGATTTGGATGCAAAATGTTGTGCACACACTTGCATTGTATACTGTACAAATAGGAGGAGGGGGGAAGGGGGGATGCACCATGAAAATATGTTTACGTTGTGTTATGTTGAGATTTGGATGCAAAATACAGAGCACACACTTGCATTGTGTGCTATACAAACAGGATGATGGGGGAGGAGAATTGCACCATGCAAATATGTTTGTTGTGTTATGTTCAGGTTTGGATGCAGAATGTAGTGCACACACTTGCATTGAATGCTATACAAATAGGAGGAGGGGGCGGGAGGGGGTTGCACCATGCATATATGTCTATGTTGTGTTGTGTTGAGGTTTGGATGCAAAACACTGTGCACACACGTGCATTGTGTGCTATACAAACATGAGGAGGGGGAAGAGGATGGGGGGTGTACCATGGAAATATGTTTATGTTGTGTTAGGCAGCGGTTTGGATGCAAAATGTAGTGTACACACTTGCATTGTGTGCTCTTCAAACAGGAGAAGGGGAGGAGGGGTTGCACCATGTAAATATGTTTGTTGTGTTGTATTCGTGTTTGGATGCAAAATGCAGTGCACACACTTGCATTGTGTGCTATACAAACAAGAGGAGGGGGCGGGAGGAGGGGTGCACCATGCAAGTGTATTTACATTATATTGTGTGCATGTTTGGATGCAAAATGCAATGCACATAGTTGTATCTTGTGCCATGCAAACAGGTCCAGGGGGGACGTACACCATGCAAATTTATTTGCGTGTTATGTTAACTTGCAGCTCGAGAAATACATCAAGAAATACAACATGCGACATGTCGTGGCAATGTTTGCAGATCCCTGTTTCTGTATGTGCTTCTTCTACCGCGTACACAATGTGATGGGGATAAAATCTGTAGCTGAGCTGGAGGTACGCACGGTGGAGGAGTTGAGGCCCTATTTCGCACTGGCAGAGGAGAACAAGGAGCAGGCTCCAGCAGCAGCACCTGAAGCTACAAAAGAAGTTACAACTACAATAGAAGCGGATGATTAGGCCAACGATGACGATTTCCTCGCTGCCTCGACTGAAGCGAGTGCAGCCCAAGGTTCAGCGAGCACCACCGTAGTAACTGGTCGTAGCAGCAGCTTAGGTGTCCGTGCTAGCACCAGCTCAACTCCAGCATCAGGCAGCATGCGTCCTTTGCGTAGTGCCTCTGATGGGAGCAGGGCAAGGCCTTGTACGGATAAGCGCCCGAAGAGGAGCATGGTCAACATGGCGCTGGAGGACACGCTTGACGCCCTCTTTGAGGAGCCTGAGTCTGAACCCACAGAGGTAGCTCTAAACTCTTTGGAATAGGAGATCGAGGAGTACAAGAAGTTCGTACGGGGTGGAAGAAAGTGCAACGTCTNCGGATAAGCGCCCGAAGAGGAGCATGGTCAACATGGCGCTGGAGGACACGCTTGACGCCCTCTTTGAGGAGCCTGAGTCTGAACCCACAGAGGTAGCTCCAAACTCTTTGGAATAGGAGATCGAGGAGTACAAGAAGTTCGTACGGGGCGGAAGAAAGTGCAACGTCTTGCACGTTTACAAGAACACCAAAGTAAGTATCTGCTCGCTTTGGTGGTCCTTGACCTCTTTGCTGTGCCTGCTACCTCCACCCCTTGCGAGCGCATGTTCTCTTTGGATGGACGCGTTGTCATAGACATGCCGCATAGTCTGTCAAATGCCACTGTGTAGGATCTCCTCTCCCTAAAGACGTGGATCAACGACCCTGCTCAGGTGGACCTTCTTGTTGTACCAAACGGTACATTCGCAACCAAGCTGCTACGTGAGGACCGGAAGCAGAGGCTACGGAGGAGGGAGATTTAAAAGGTGGTGTCACAGGTCATGAAGGGCCTCTTGTAAGCAGCAACACTCCCAGATTCGGATGACGATGTTGAGAGTGTGCCACATGCCCAGATGCATCCGCTGACGAGGAAGAGGAGGATGAGGAGGATGATGAGGGGGCAGCTGAGGAAGAGGAAGATAAAAGAGAGGGCGATGATGGTGATAATGATGAAGATGTGATGGAAATTTGTCAGGTTGAAAAGTCATAGTTTCGCATGTCATAGTTTGTGAGTAAATCTTTGCAATTGTGCACGTTACATTCCTTGGGAAACATCCTGTTGCATTCTTCATGATATGTTGATTACTTCCTTTGTCCCGTGCTCTGGCTTTCTGAAGACTTTGGATCATTGAATACCAATGTGAAATTATGCATATCAGTGCTTGCAAAAAAGAGAAATAAGAAATAATGTGTTGGTCCACATTGAATGCAACGTAGAGTCATTGAATTTCAATGTACGAATTTGCATGTGCAATGGTGAAATATACAACTCACAAAGCTTACTCAAGGTGGATTGACTGTATAGTTGTCCACCATACAAAAACATTCATGCAATATCATTTGCAACATCTGGGCTCGGGTACCTGGACTCGACAGTCCTGCACAAAAATGACTCGCAATTTTGTACATGAAGACTCGCGAGTAGGCAGGTCATGAACTCGCACGTCTACAACAGATGGACTCACAAGCCTTAACACTAAAGAATTGCGAGTCCAAGACTTGCAATTCTCTAGGCTCGTCTCGCGACTCCGAGTCCATCTGCTCCAAGAGATTGCAAGTCTAGGTCCAAAGTCAGACTCGCGAGTCTGGACTTGATATTACCTTTACTTGTATGCACGATCCTATGTGTCAACCTGCCTGAGGCGACGGTCTAGAAAACAGGTTCTGACACAATGGTTGTCGCCCACTGCTCTTGGTACTACAACCAATAGATAATATCACCCTCATAACCAATGTTCCATACTGAGCACTTCATAGGAATCACTTCCTCTCACTTTGTCCTTTGCAGCTAGTTACATTTGCGCGAGGAGCAAACTCCTAGGGCTTAGACCAACCAATGCTTCTTTAGTGTTTACATTCAGTGCACAACACTGTGAGGACTCTCAAAGGTAAGAGCTGTGTTCAATGACAGGCAACTCACAAGTTCTTATAGTTTAAGAGCCAACCTCTAGCCTAGGCTTGCAATGGCTCATTGGATGAACCACTTTGGGGACAATCTGGATTACCTCATCCCCCTCCCTATATGGCGCTCCTTATGTGTGCCAAGTGGCGCCAACCACCAGGAAGGACGTTCAAATAATCTAAGATATCTCTTAGAACCTTCTTGTCCCCCTTTTGGTCACAAGGAAAATTAGTCACCGGGCTGGGATTGTACTCGGTGACCTCTCGCACCAGAGACTAACTTATACTATGCAGATTACACCAAAGGAGTCTAAGCCTCAATGAGTTGTCCTAGATAGCATTTGCTGACTATACTATGCAGATTACACCAAAGCGACTTGCTCCAAATGAGCAGTGCATACCTTGTCTATGTGGACCAGATTTAGGGGACTTACTCCAAAAGAGCATTGCATGCCTATTCTATCTTGTGCCTGTCCACGAATCAGCCAGGGACAAGGAGCATATCTGGTCAACAGTATCTGACCATTATACTCTTCTAACCATGTGCATCCAGGTTGCTGGAACTGATGGAGGGAGGGTGCCCTGGAGAAGCGAGCATGTGGGACTGGAAGGGCCTCATTTGTGTTGAAGAATGGTTGTTGAATCACTCAAAATGATGGTGTATATATAGAGCTAGAGCTTCGGTAAGGCAGCCCTCTCACAACCCACACAACTTAGCCATGGAGGATAAAACTCACTCTAGATTCCATAATCTCACACAAGAGAGGAAATCAGCCTAGCAATCAGGCTGACCACTCACACATGACCTAGAGAGCTAGAAAATGCTCTCATGGCACACTCCTAGTGGTCACATAATCCACAATCCCATGAAGAATCGTCATGTATCCATGGGTAGTACACAAAGATCTCACCTCACCTGAAAGTTAATGAGAGTGCCTTTTTCCTAGTTTACACACTCTGACAAGGCAATCCAAGAATCTACGACCTTTTTTGGATTTTTCTCCCATTAGGTCTTGACCCTGGACCTCTTACCTTTTTCATCTCTCAAGCTAAGGCATGGAGCCATCGCCCATGGTGATCCAGATATCGGCGGTCGATGACCCCGAAAACTTTGAAAATTCATACATCCCAATCCGCCCATTCAATCGGCTTGAAACTTGGACCATAGACATTTTGTCACTTGTTCTTTCAAATGATGAAGCAAGGTAGACCATCAGAGAAAGCATTTGGTAGTTTCTTGGAACTTGCTCTGTGGACTTGAAACTGAGTCGGATGGCTCCATTCCCAACAATCTCCCACTTTGCCTTAGTCAGAGTAGGCTGAATTCACATGCCTTCATGCAAAATTGCTGCTTCTCATAGCTCATTGGCTTGGTACCAAAATCAGCGACTTGCTTGCTGGTTGGAGTAAACTCCAGGTTGATAGCACCCTCCTGGACCATATGCCTGATCGAGTGATATGCAATGTCAATGTACTTGGTGCGTACATGGTGTTCAGGATACTTGGCAAGTCTGATTGTGTTCTGGTTCTCAACGCGCATAGGAACTGGAACTACCACACTTTTACTTATCTCTGCCATGAGACGCAAAAGCTAAACTGCTTCCTTGGCTCCAAATCTGAGAGAGACGTACTTAGCTTCAGTGCTTGAGGTGGCCAGGACCACCTGTTGCTTGCTGCACCAGCTGATGGCCCCACCATTCACGAAGAACACATGTCGAGAGATGGACTTGTGGTCCTCTAGGTTTGAAGCCCAATGTACGTTTGTGTAGTGGATGATGCTGTTGTCGTTGTCGTTGTAGGTGATGCTGGTGTTGATGGTTCTAGCAAGGTAGCGGAAGATTCGCTTCACCGCCTTCTAGTGCTCACGTCCGGGATTCGCCATGTCCTGACTCACAATCCTAACAGCTTGTGCGATGTCCAACCTGGTTGCAACCATCACGTACATGAGACTGCCGATGGCGGTCAAGTACTTGTGCCGCTCAACTGCATCCGCTTTCCTAATGAAGCTCACGAGGAAATGCCGCGTCTCTAGCAGCGTGCCAATGGGTTTTCCCTCTGCCATGCCGTACCCCTGTGAAACATCCTTGATATAGGGGCTCTGCTGTAGTGAGAGAGAGAGCGTGATTTGCGATCACATGTGATGTGGACACCGAGGAAGTATGATGCCTCCCCGACATCAGACATCTGGAAGCGCTCCTACATGGCCTCCTTGAACTCCTATAGTGCAGACATGCTGTTACAAAGGATGAGCATTTCATCCACATAGACGATGATGATGACCACCACATGACCATGCTGCCAGCGATAAACGCTATAGTCACACTCCCTACGCTAAAACCCCATAGACTCCAATGCCGCATCCAACTTCTGGTTCCAAGCATGCGACACTTACTTGATCCCATTCACCTACTTCTATAGCTTGGAAACCAGGTGCTCCTGGCCATTCCTGACGAACCCCTCCGGCTGCTCCATGAAGATCTCCTCCTCCAGGTCACCATTCAGGAACACCGTCTTGACGTCCATGTGGTGTACCTCAAAGTCCTCTGCTACTACATAGGAAAGGAGCGTACGCACAAACACAAACTTTGCAACAGGAGCAAAGTATTTCGTGTAGTCAATGCCGTCCTGCTGCGAGTAGTCCTTGGCGACTAGCCTCGCCTTGTACTTTTCCAGGTTGCCATCTGCTCCCCGCTTCTTATTGAACACCCACTTTTACTTGAGCACCTTACGTCGAGGTGGGCGCTCAATCAGCTCCCATGTACGGTTGTCAAGCTGTAACTGTATCTCCTACTATACAGCTTGCGTCCAATCTCCTGCATCTAGTGCAGCCATGGCCTCCTTGTACGACGTCGACTCATCAGAGTCTGTTACAACTGCAACGTACATCTGGTCTTGTTTTTGGAGCATCTAGAACTGGCCGCTTTCACCAGGCTTGTACCGCAGCTGAAGAGTGTACTTGCGACCTGGTGCTTGAGCGTTAGCAGGCGACTGGCGCGGTGCAGGTGGTGCAACTGCTACTACTGGAGGTGGTGCATCTACTTCCACTTCTTTTTTCAATGAGGTCGATGTACGTGCTGCATCAGATATGGGAGAGTAGATTGGTTCTCCCACTATCACAGTGGAGGAAGGATCAGGAGAGACTGGTTTGAGAAGGATATCTCCTCCCACTGTCTCATCATCTGCTCCTTGTACTACCTCTTCATAGACAATGTTGGTGCCGATGATATTGCTCTCATTGAAGACGACATCCATAGAGATGATGAAGTTGCTTGTATCCCTCTTGTAGAGGCGATATGCCTTGCTTGCCACGTCGTATCCAATCATCAACATCTGTGCGCTCTTTGCGTCCCACTTTTGTCGCTTCTCCTTTGGCAGGTACATGTGCGCCAAGCTACCAAACGTGCAAAAAAGACCCACTCTGGGCTTCTTGCCAAACCACGTCTCATACGGCGTCATCTGCTCTAGGGCCTTAGTTGGGGTGAGATTCTTGATGTACACCGCAATGCTCACTGCTTTGGCCCAAAAGACGTAGGTCCGCCGAGCCGCATGCAGCATGGAGCGCGCTTACTCAACGATGGTGCGGTTGGCACGTTCTACTACGCCATTGTGCTGCGTCGAGTATGGCGCGGTGCGCTCCGCCTTGATGCCTACTGCTGCGAGGTAGTCTAGGAACTCCTTGCTCAGGTACTCTCCACCGCGGTCGCTGCGTAGCGCCTTGATTTTCTTGCAGGTCTGGTTCTCCGCCATGGCCTTGAACTCCTTCAACCTGTCAAAGCACTGGTCCTTGGAGGAAAGAAAGTACACAGCAGTGTAACCGCTGAAATTCACAATGAAGGTGAGAAGATACCTAGAGCCTCCAAAGCTCTGGGTCTCCTTCGGGCCACTTAAGTCTGTGTGGACCAGCTCCAACACCTCCTTGGTGAGCTCTCCTGCTCCAGAGAACGCCTCGCGATGCTACTTCCCCTCCAAGCAGCCGATGCACAACTGCTCTTAAAAGTTAGAGATGGTGGATAAATCACGCACCATCTTCTTTGTTTCAAGTTACTCCAAGGCGCGCATGCCGATGTGGCCGTAGCGCGCATGCCATGTTTTGCCATTTGCGGCTTGTACCACTACTGTAAGACTGTTTTTGCGCAGGAATTTGGTTGCCCCCAGCAGGCGCATGTCGCCTTCCTTCACCAACCTTGCCAACTCCTCTCCTGTTTCCTTGTCGATGATGTAGCCATAGTCATGGTCAAAGAAGACGGGCAGTCCAGTGTTGGGGAGAGGGGGCACTGAGAGAAGGTTGAATGCAGCATCAGGTACATACAGCACGCCATGGAACATTCCCACTTCAATGCCACGCGGGGTCTCCAACCACATCTCCACAATCCCAGTCCCCTCAGCATACACCACCCGATCATCACCCAAAGCAATCGCATGGGGGGAATATAGAGCGAATGCGTAAACCACTCCTTGTGGTGCGCCGGGCTCTTGGTACACCTTAAGTCCTTGTACCACGCCAGATCCGCCTTTTCTTTGTGCGACATGTCAAACTTCGCCATAAAGAGGCGGTCGCGCACCTCCATGGCCACGTTCATGTTGCCAAAATGGCGCACGTCGATCTGGTTCTGTTGCTGTTGCTGCTGCTTCTGCTTAGGTTGCTGTGATTTTTACTATTCTTGCTTTGGAGACTGCTGTTTTTGCTGCTGCTGCTTCTGCTCCTTCGGGTCCCTCTTGAACTTGAAGCACTCTTTCTTGTAGTGCCCCTATTTTTGACAATATTGGCACTTGCGTTTCCTTTTGCCTCTCTGTTGCCCAGACTGCTGCTGCTGCTGGTTGTGTGAGCCCATGGCTATGAACGTTGCTTCACTTCTGTTGCTGCCGCCATTGCGCTTTAATGCATTGCGACGTAGTTCTACCTGCACCAGGTGCGTACAGATGAAGTGGAGGTCGAGGGTTGGCTGGCACTCTGTCTCTTACACCTTGTGATAGCTCGTTCGGAGTCCCCTCAACAAGAGGAGGATGAAGCGTGAGTCTTCCACAGGGTTAGCAGCCGTTTTCAGCTGCTTCGCCAGCTCCTTTACCCTGTCCAAGTATGCCTCCATCCCTTCACCACCACGCATTTTCAACGCAATCATTGTCTCCCCCAAAAGCATGAGGAATGTAGGATCCTTGCTCTCATACCTCTTCCAAAACGTATCATACCCCTATTTTGCAATAGCCTTATCACTCACGTAATGAATATGCAGGTTGGAGATGGTGTTGGCAAGTAGCCTGTAAGCCTGCCTATCCTTCTTCTTCCACTCCTCATATGAGGCCGCTGCAGTTGTCGATGAACACATCTGCTGGAGCTTTCTGCGGCGTCTTCTGCGCCACTTCCTCCGCTGCGGTGATGCCTTTTGCCTGTGGAGGTGGAGCGCGCTTGTCGCCGCTCACCATTCCCCACAAGCCCCTCTCCTCCAAAAGGAGACGGATACGGATGTTCCAAAACATGAAGTTGGCGCGTCCTTCCAGCCTCTCTAAGGGATAGGCTGCTATTACCACGCCTGTTGTTGCCATTTTCAGCCTTGGTGATGCTCAGCACTGCCCTTGAGTGGCGGCGCTACCCCTCCTTCTGTTGCTGCTTTTGCCAAAAATCTGCCTGACAGAAAATGGACTGTAGAAGCCAGCAAACAGGGAATTTGGAAAAACAAATCCCACCACTCAAAAATTCAGCTCAAAACCTTTCACATCAATCCATAAATCAGGATCATCAACAGGGGATTTTGAAAGATATGCCCTCTTGAAAACAGGGTATGCTTCTGCTTCTACTCCTGCTCACACCAGCCATCTTGTAAACAGGGTTCCTCAAAAATGTATTGATGGAATGCAAAATTGTTTCCTCCAACGGAAAACTTAGGAAAAATACTGCAATTTGTATGTGCTACTTTTTAAATTTGACAAAGAATCCGGAGAGGTATGGTCATCACAAGGCAACAGTCTTACTTAGAGAGAAGAGTGTAGCCGTGGCTGACCTGGTTTTAAACATAGTCCTTAATCCGACCGTTGGATCTTCGCGATTTGGGCTCGTTCGAAAGCTTTTCTCTTCAACTTGATGATCTTGTTGTCGATTGTCAAGTCTACAGAATGTTTTATCCCAACCCATCACTCTCAAGTTCACGGCCTGTGCGTGCTGAAAGTGGCAGAACTTGGCTTCGATACCAAGTGTTCGAACTGGAGGAGGGAGGGAGCCTTGGAGCAGCGAGGATGTGGGACAATCAGGGCATCACTTGTGCTGAAGAATGGTTATTGAATCACTCAAAATGATGGAGTACATATAGAGCTAGAGCTTAGACAAGTCAGCCCTCTCACAAGCCACACCACTTAGCCATGGAGGATAAGGCCCACACACTAAAGTCCATCATCTCACACAAGAGAGGAAATCAGCCTAGCAATCAGGCTGACCACTCACACACGACCTAGAAATCTTGGAAATGCTCTCATGGCACACTCATTCTAGTCACAGAATCCACAATCCCATGGAGAATCGCCATGAGTCCATGGCTAGCACACAAAGATCTCACCTCACCTAAAAAGGAGAGGTGCCTTTTTCCTAGGCAGCACACTCTAACAAGGCAATCCAAGAATGTAGGATCTTTTTGGATATTTCTCCCATGAGGTCTTGACCCTGGACCTCTTGCCATTTTCTTTTCGCAGGCTAAGGCATGGAGCCATCGCTCATGGTCACCTAGATATCGGCTGTCGATGACCTTGAAAACTTTGAAAATCCACATCTCTCAATCCGACTGTTGGATTGGCTTGAAACTTGGAACGTAGACATTTTGCCACATGATCGGAGCATGAATTTGGTAGTTTCCTGGAACTTGCTCTGTGGACCTTAAACTAAGCCGGATGGCCCCTTTCCCATAATAGCTTACTTCTTCTTTCTTTTGCTTAGATCTTTGCCCAAGTCGTATAGCCTAAAATCCTCAAGAGTGAGGCATATCTCATCTTCCTTGACCAAGCTTCTTGTGGCGTCCTGGCGTGTTGGTTGAACATGGCTTTCTACGCCTCTTACTCAAGATCGTTGTCCGTCCACAGTGCCTTGACCTTCTTGCTTGTTTCCCGCTCTACCATCAAGACAATCTCTTGCGGCTTTTCCTTGACCTATCCCTTTGCCTTGAGAAAGTAGATCCACATCTTCCAACTGTGGTCATCAATGAAGCTTATGATATACTTCCCAGAGCTGTTCCAAGGAGTGCGGAATGGTCCGCACACATCGGAGTCAATCAGGTCCAAGATTGCTAGCACACGTTGCCCTTTACGCTCAAAGGGCTTTCTCTTTGCCTAGTCTTGAAGGCATGGCTCACATAGCTTCTTGCACGTTTCCTCATCCTTGACCTTGCTTCCCTTTATCTTATGAACTATTTTGTGCTGCTACATAGCTTGTTGTGTGCTGCCAGCCACATTGCCATACTACTTGTGCTTAAACTCACCATCTCTGTCTGTGGAGTGAGCCGCAATGGTGACGGCGTGTGGTGAAAAATCAAGCTTTGGACATCAAAGCTCTTCAATCACTGCATTTCCCTCTATTATGCTTTCAAGGGGTTTGGTTTATAACACGTAGAGCCCATCATCTCTTGGAATTTGTGCGACAAGACTCTCCTTGGAATTGGAGATCTTGATGTCCTTGTTCTTGACAATCACAACCTCCTCCTTTGTGAAGATGACAGTCATGTCCTCATGCGGGATTTTAAGTACTCATAGGAGGTTTGTAGTAAAACACAACATATGAACAATGTTCTCTAGCTTCAAGTGTTTTTCTGCACCGTTCACATTGATGCTGATCAACTTATCTTTCTCGCCTTGTGCATGGATAAGGCTGCTATTGGCACACCTAAAGCGGCATTCAATGTTCCCTGTGGAGATGAATTCATCCTTCTACCTCGAAGAGTGTTGGTTCGTGCCAATGTTGAGCCGTCGACTCCACGCTTGACTAGTGCCGCTCCCTTGGCTGTCGGAACGCTCTTATCCATCATGCCCGTCAACTCCTTACCCTTTCCTCTGCCCTCACATCTACCACCATGATCTCCGTCGTCCTTCTTAGGAGCCTTACACTTCTGTGCTCCATGCCTATGCTTGCCACAGGTTTGGCACTTTCCTGGACGTTTTGAACCCTTTCTATCGCCACCATTGCCATTTGGTCCACGCCTACCGCTTCTGCTGCCGCTCTAACTAGAAGATGAGTTGTTGCCACACCAGCATACTGTGCAGCATAAACTTAAAGGTTAGTTTCACTACCACTACGACGCATGGCCTCATTGCGTACGCACTCAGACACTACCTCATTTGTGAGATCCTCCTCCTTCTAGCCGCCAAAGACTGTGATCAAAAGACCCTAGCTTAGAGGTAGCACCATGAGAAAGATCATGGCCTGCTTGTTGGTGTGGATTTCGAGTTCATAAGGGTCATGTGTTGAAGCAGTCCCTCAAACTGCAACAAGAAGTCGAGAATCGATCTCTGCTCACCCTCATCAAAATAAACTTTTGAAGGATGAAAAGGAAATTTACATGAGTCGTTGATTGGTGTACACGTGCAAGCTTCTCAGAAGCCTTCCATGCATGCATATTACGTTCGAGGTAGAGATGTTGTGACTCATGCACTGATGTCACAAGAATGGAAAGTACCATGTCATTTTTGAAATTCCACGTTTCATATCCAACATTTGTTTGAGAGGGTTCAACCTCTTCTCCAAGGAACATCATCAAATAGCCATGCACCCTCATGACAATCTCATACTACTTATCTAGTTCTCTGCTTCTCTACTTTGTTCAGGCCGATGTAGGCTGATATAGGCTATTTTCTGTTACTACTTTAGAAGGTGTAGATCAATTACTTGCTCCTTATCAATTCATCACCTACAACGAGAGAAGAACGCACACAAGAAAACCCAACGTTGTGAAAACCTGCCTGAGGCAACTGTATAGAAAATGGGTTCGGACAGTATGGCTTTTGCCGACTACTTTTGGTATTGCAACCAAGAGATGATATCACCCTCAGAGCCAAGGTTCCACATTGAACAGTTCATATGAATCACTTCCTTGCACTGTGTCCTTAGCACCTGGTCACTTTCATGGAAAGAGCGTACTCCTGGAGCTTAGATCAATCAATGTTTCTTTGGTGTCTACTTCTGGTAGACACCTCTCTGAGGAGTCTCAGGGGTAAACATTGTACTCAATGACAGGCAACTGACACGTTCTTATACTCCTAGAGCCAGCTTCTAGCCTAGTCGCGCAGGTAGTGACTCCTTGGATGAGCCACCTTGGGGGCAATCTGGATTACGTCATCCTCCTTGCCTACATGGCAATCCTTGGGAACGCCAAGTGGCGCCGGCCACCAAGAACGACTGTAGAATATTCTAAGATGTCTCTTAGAACCTTGTTGGCCCCCTTTTGGTCACAAAGAAAACAAGTCACCGGGCTGGGATTTGACCAAGTAACCTCTCGCTCAAGAGACAAACTCTGGAACCTCTAAGCCACAAGGAGTTGTCCTAGGTAGTGTTTGCTGGCTATACTATCCATATTAGACCAAGGTGACTTGCTCTAAAGGAGCATATCATGCCTTGTCTACCTGGACCAGACTTAGACAACTGACTCCAAAAGAACATTGCATCCCTAGTCCGTCTTGTGCCTGTCCAAATATGTGCCATGGTCAAGGAGCATATCAGGTCAACAAGTTGTACCTCTAAGGGAAGAGCTTATCCTGGTTAGGACTCAAGAGTCGTACCTCCAAGGGTAGAGCTTATCATTTGTTGGAAAAGGAGCCATGCAGCTCAGTTTCAGGTCCACATGAGCAAATTCCAGGAAAGTACCAGATGCCTACTCCGATCGTCCATCCAATTTTGCCATTAGAAAGATCAGGTGGCAAAATGTCTACGGTCCAAGTTTGAAGCCAATCCAACAGTCGGATTCAGAGATATGAATTTTCGAAGTTTTTATGGTCATCGACCGAAGATATCCGGGTGACCATGGGCGATGGCTCCATGCCTTAGCCTGAGAGAAGAAAAAGGCAAGAGGACCAGGGTCAAGACCTGATGGGAGAAATGTTGGAATTTGAGGAGAAAGGGAGCCTTGTAGCAGCGAGCATGTGTGATTGGAAGGGCATCACTTGTGCTGAAGAATGGTTGTTCAATCACTCAAAATGATGGAGTACATATAGTGCTAGAGCTTGGGCAAGTCAGCCCTCTCACAAGCCACACCACTTAGCCATGGAGGCTAAGGCTCACACGCTAGAGTCCATGATCTCACAGAAGGGGGGAAATCGGCCTAACAATCAGGTTGACCATCCACATANAGAAGACCAGGGTCAAGAACTGATGGGAGAAATGTTGGAACTTGAGGAGAAAGGGAGCCTTGTAGTATCGAGCATGTGTGATTGGAAGGGCATCACTTGTGCTGAAGAATGGTTGTTCAATCACTCAAAATGATGGAGTACATATAGTGCTAGAGCTTGGGCAAGTCAGCCCTCTCACAAGCCACACCACTTAGCCATGGAGGCTAAGGCTCACACGCTAGAGTCCATGATCTCACAGAAGGGGGGAAATCGGCCTAACAATCAGGTTGACCATCCACATACAACCTAGAGAGCTAGAGAATGCTCTCATGGAACACTCCTAGTGGTCACATAACCCACAAACCCATGGAGAGTTGCCATGTGTCCATGGCTAGCACACAAGGATCTCACCTCACCTAAAAAGTAAGGAGAGGTACCTTTATCCTACTCAGCACACTCTGACAAGGCAATCCTAAGACCAAGGACCTTTCTGGATATTTCTTCCATTAGGTCTTGACCCTGGACCTCTTGCCTTTTTCTTTTCTCAGGCTAAGGCATGGAGCCATCACCCATGCCCACCCAGACATCGACGGCCCATGACCCCTGAAACTTCGAAAATTCATATCTCCTAATCCGACCGTTGGATCGGCCTGGAATTTTGACCGTACATGTTTAGCCACCTGATCTTTCCAATGATGAAGTCGGATCAACGATCGGAGCAGGCATCTTGTACTTTCCTGGAACTTGCTCCTTGGACCTGAAACCGAGCCGGATGGCTCCTTTCCCAACAATCTCCCACTTTGCCACAGTGAGAGTGGGCTAAGTCTACATGCCTTCATGCAGAACTGCTGCTTCTCACTGGTCACTGGCTTGGTACAGAAAGCAGTGACCTTCTTGTTGGTTGGAGTAAACTCCAGCTTGATAGCACCCTCTTGCACCATGTGCCTGATGAAATGATATGCGATGTCAATGTGCTTGGTGCGTGCATGGTGCTCAGGATTCTTGGCGAGTGCGATTACGCTCTGGTTGTCGACGCGCACAGGAACTGGAACTGCTGCACTCCCACTCATCTCTGCCATGAGACGCTGAAGCCAAACTGCTTCCTTGGCTCCAAAGCTGAGAGAGACGTACTCAGCTTCTGTGCTCGAGGTGGCCACAACCACCTGCAGCTTGCTGCACCAGTTGATGGCTCCTTCATTCATGGGAAACACATGTCCAGATATGGACTTGCGGGTCCCAGGATTTGAAGCCCAATCTGCATCTGTGTAGCCGATGATGCTGTTATCGTTGCTGTTATAGGTGATGCCAACGTTGATGGTTCCAGCAAGGTAGCGCAATATCCGCTTCACTGCCTTCTGGTGCTCCGGTCCGGGATTAGCCATGTGCTGGCTCATAGCGCTCACAGCCTGTGCGAGGTCCGGCCCGGTTACCACCATCAGGTACATGAGACTGCCGACGGCACTCTGGTACATCTGCTGCTCGGCTGCGTCTGCTTCTCCATTGAAGCTCACAAGGTAGTGCCGCGTCTCCAGCGGCGTGCCGATGGGTTTTGCCTCTGTCATGCCAAACCGCTGCAAAACATCCTTCATGTAGCGGCTCTGCTGCAGCGAGAGAGAGCGTGACTTGCGGTCACGCGTGATCTGGATACGGAGGATGTATGATGCCTCCCTTAGATGAGACATCTGGAAGCGCTCCTGCATGGCTTCCTTGAACTCGTGCATTGCAGACATGTTGTTGGAAAGGAGGAGCATGTCATCCACATGGACGATGATGATGAGCACCTCATGACCATGCTTCCAGCAATAAAAACTGTAGTCACACTCACTACCCTCAAACCACATGCACTGCAACGCCCCATCCAACTTCTGATTCCAAGCACGCGACGCTTGCTTGAGGCCGTACAGTGACTTTTGCAGCTTGCAAAACAGGTGCTCTTCGCCATCCATGACGAACCCCTCTGGCTACTCCATGTAGATTTCCTCCACCAATTCACCATTCAAGAATGTCGTCTTGACATCCATGTGGTGAACCTCGAAGTCCTCAGCTGCTGCATAAGAGAGGAGCGTGCGCACAGAGGCAAACTTTGCAACAGGGGCAAACGTTTCTGTGTAGTTGATGCCCTCCTGCAGCGAGTAGCTGTTGGCGACTAGCCTCGCCTTGTACTTTTCCCGGTTACCATCTGCTCCTCGCTTCTTCTTGAACACCCACTTGCACTTGATCACCTTACGTCGAGGTGGACGCTCAGTCAGCTCCCACGTGCCGTTGTCCAATTGCGACTGTATCTCCTGTTGAATAGCTTGTGCCCAATCTACTGCATCCGGTGCAGCCATCGCCTCCTTGTATGACGTTGGCTCATCTGAATCTACTACAACTGTGACGTTCATCTATTATGGTTTCTAGAGCATCCGGAAATGGCCGCACCCACCAGGCTTGTAACGCACCCTAAGAGGGTACCTGCGACCTGGTGCTGGAGCGTTAGCGGGCAGCTGGCGCGGTACTGCTGGCACAACTGTTGCTGCTGGAAATGCTACATCTCCCTCCTCTGCTTCTGCCGATGAGGCTGATGTATCTGCTACATCAGACATGGGAGAGGAGAGTGATTCTCCCACAATCACAGTAGAGGAAGGATCGGGAGAGACTGATCTTGAAGGATTTTTGCTCCCACTGTCTTGTCAGCTGCTAAGTCTGTTGCCTCTTCATAGACAATGTTGGTATCGATGACGTTACTCTCATTGAAGACGACATCTCAGGAGATGATGACGTGGCCTGTATCCCTCCCGTAGAGGTGATAGGCCTTGCTTGCCAAGTCGTAGCGAATCATCAGCATGTGCGCACTTTTTGCGTCCCATTTTTGACGCTTTTCCTTGTGCACGTGCATGTGTGCTAGGCTGTAGAATGCTCGGAGATGACCCATGCTCGGTTTCTTGGCGAACCACGCCTCGTACGGCGTCATCTACGCCAGCACCTTCATTGGACTGCGGTTTTTGATGTAGACCGCAGTGCTCACGGCTTCAGCCGAGAAGTCGTAAGTCAGCCGAGCCGCGTGCAGCATGGAGCACGCCGATTCCACAATGGTACGGTTAGCGCGTTCTGCTACACCGTTCTGCTGCGGCGTGTACGGCGCGGTACGCTGCACCTTGATGCCAGCTACCGCGAGGTAGTCCTGGATTTCCTTGCTTAGGTACTCTCTACTTCGGTCGTTGTAGAGCGCCTTGATTTTCTTGCCAGTGTGGTTCTCCACCATGGCCTTGAACTCCTTGAACCTGTCAAAGCATTGGTCCTTGGAAGGAAGGAAGTACATAGCAGTGTAACGCGTGAAATCATCAATGAAGGTCAGGAAATACATAGAGCCTCCAAAGCTTTGGGTCTGCATCGGTCCGCACAAGTCCGTGTGGACAAGCTCCAACACCTCCTTCGCACGCTCCCCTGCTCCAGAGAACGCCTCGCGGTGCTGCTCCCCCTCCAAACAGTTGATGCATAAGTGCAGCTCAATGTTAGAGATGGTAGGTAGGTCACGCACCATCTGCTTTGCTTGAAGCTGCTGCAAGGCGTGCATGCCAGATCTCGCCATCTGTCGCCTGCACCACTGCTGCAAGACTCTGCTCACGCGGGATCTTGGTCGCCCCCAGCAGGCAGTACATGTCGCACTCCTTCACCGACCTGGCCAACTCCTCTCCTGTATCCTTGTTGAGGATGTAGCCATAGTCATCATCGAAGACAACGCGCAGTCTTGTGTTTGTAAGAGAGGAGACTGAGAGGAGGTTGAATGTAGCATCAGGTACATACAGCACGCCATGCAACACTCCCACTTCAATGCCACGTGGGGTCTCAGACCACATCTCCACAATACCAATCCCCTCAGCATACACCACCCGATCATTACCCATAGCAATAGGACGGGGAGGGATGGACAGCAGCTGCGTAAACCACTCCTTGTGATGTGTGAGGCTCTTGGTACATCCTGAGTCCTTGTACCATGCGAGATCTGCCTTCTCCACTTGCGACATGTCAGACTTCGCCATGAAGAGACGGTCGCGCACCTCCTTGGCTACATTCATGTTGCCAAAGTGGCGCACACCAGCCTGGTTTTGCTGCTGCTGATGCTGCTGCTGCTACTGACGCTGCTGTGACTGCTGCTGTTGCTGTTGCTGCTTTTGCTACTGCTGTTGCGATGATTGCTGCTGCTGCTCCTCCTTCTGGTCCCTCTTCAGCTTGAAACACTCCTTTTTCTTGTGTCCCTCTTTTCGAGCAGTAGTGGCATTTGCCTTTCTTTCTGCCTTTCTGCTGCCTAGACTACTGCTGTTACTGCTGGTTGCGTGAGCTCGTGGCCACAAAAGCTGCTTCACTACTACTGCCGCCATTACGCTTTGCTGCATTGCGACGCAATTCCACGTGTACAAGGTGTGTGCAGATGAAGTCGAGGTCCAGAGTTGGCTGGCATTCCAGCGTCTCTCGCACCGTGTCGTAGCTGGTTGGGAGTCCCCTCAGCAAGAGGAGGATGAAGCGAGTCTCTCCTACAGCGTTGCCGACCGCTTTAGCTGCTTCGCCAGCTCCTTTGCCCTGTCCAGATACGCCTCCATCCCTTCACCACCCTGCATTTTCAGCGCCATCATCTTTTCCTCCAAAAGCATGAGGAATGCAAGATCCTTGCTCTCATACTTCTTGCACAACGTGTCCCACCCCTCCTTTGTAGTAGCCTTGTCACTCACGTATTGAAGATACGGGTTGGAGATGGTGTTGACAACCAACTTGTAGGCCTGCCTGTCCTTCTTCTTCCACTCATACGTCGCTGGTACAGGTGCAGAAGAACCCTCATCAGCTGCACCCNTGCCGACCGCTTTAGCTGCTTCGCCAGCTCCTTTGCCCTGTCCAGATACGCCTCCATCCCTTCACCACCCTGCATTTTCAGCGCCATCATCTTTTCCTCCAAAAGCATGAGGAATGCAAGATCCTTGCTCTCATACTTCTTGCACAACGTGTCCCACCCCTCCTTTGTAGTAGCCTTGTCACTCACGTATTGAAGATACGGGTTGGAGATGGTGTTGACAACCAACTTGTAGGCCTGCCTGTCCTTCTTCTTCCACTCATACGTCGCTGGTACAGGTGCAGAAGAACCCTCATCAGCTGCACCCTTTTGCGGCGTCTCCCCCGCCACCAACTGTGCTGCGGTGATGCCTTTTGCCTATGGAACTGGGGCCGGCTCGTCGGCGCTCACCACCTCCCACAAGCCCCTCTCCTCCAAAAGGAGGCGGGAATGAATCTTCCAAAACGTGAAGTTGGCGCGTCCCTCCAGCCTCTCCAAAGGCTGGGTTGCTGCTACAACGCTAGCTGCTTCTATTTTGAGCCTTGGTGATGCTCAGCGGTGCCCTTGGATGGCGGCGCTACCCTTGCTTTCTGCTGCTGCTTGTGCCAGAAATCTGTCTGACAGAAAATGGACTGTAGATGCGAGCAGATTGGGAATTCCGAAAAAATGAGCCCACCACTAGAACATTCAGCTCAAAACCATTCAGATAAACCCATAAAACAGGGTCATCAATAGGAGATTTCAAAAGATATGCCCTCTTCAAAACAGGGTATGCTTCTGCTCCTACTCCAACTCAGACCAGCCAGGTTGTAAACGGTGTTTCTCCCAAACGAATCAATGGAATGCAAATATTTTTGCACCAATTGAAAGCTGAGGAAAACTACTACACTTTGCATGTGCCGCGTTTTCAATTTGACAAAGAAACGAGAGAGTTATGGTCATCACAAGGCGACAGTCTTACTCATAGAGAAGAGTGTAGCCCTGGCCGACCTCGTTTTGAGCATAAGTCTCAATCCGATCGTTGGATCTTCGCGACCTTGGGCTCGTTAGAAAGCTTGTCTCTTGAAGTAGATGCTCCAGGGCTTGATTGTCAAATCTGGTGAAGGTCTCACCCCAACCCGTCACTCTCAAAGTGACGGCCTGTGCTGGCTGAAAGTGGCAGAACTTGGCTCTGATACCAAATGTTGGAACGTGAGGAGAGAGGGAGCCTTGGAGCAGCGAGCATGTGTGATTGGAAGGGAATCACTTGTGCTAAAGAATGGTTATTCAATCACTCAAAATGATGGAGTACATATAGTGCTTGATTTTGGGCAAGTCATCCCTCTCACAAGCCACACCACTTAGCCATGGAGGCTAAGGCTCACACACTAGAGTCCATAATCTCACAGAAGGGGGGAAATCAGCCTAGCAATCAGGCTGACCACTCACCCACGACCTAGAGAGCTGGAGAATGCTCTCATGGAACACTCGTAGTGGTCACATAACCCACAAACCCATGGAGAATCGCCATGTGTCCATGGCTAGCACACAAGAATGTCACCTCACCTGAACAGTAAGGAGAGGTACCTTTATCCTAGTCAGCACAGTCTAACAAGGCAGTCCTAAGACCAAGGACCTTTTTGGATATTTCTCCCATCAGGTCTTGACCCTGGACCTCTTGCCTTTTTCTTTTCTCAGGCTAAGGCATGGAGCCTTCACCCATGCCCACCTTGACATCGACGGTCCATGATTCCCGAAACTTTGAAAATTCATATCTCCCAATCCGACCGTTGGATCGGCCTGAAATTTAGACCGTAGACATTTTGCCATCTGATATTTCTAATGAAGAAGTCGGATTGATGATCGGAGCACGCATCTGGTACTTTCTTGGAACTTTCTCCTGTGGACCTGAAACTGAGCCGGATGGCTCCTTTCCCGATAAGAAATATCCAAAAAGGTCCTAGATTCTTGGGTTGCCTTGTCAGACTGTACTGACTAGGAAAAAGGTACCTCTCCTTATTTTTTAGGTGAGGTGAGATCCTTGTGTGCTAGCCATGGAGACATGGCGATTCTCCATGAGATTTTGGGTTATGTCACCACTAGGAGTGTGTCATGAGAACATTTTCTAGCTCTCTAGGTCGTGTGTGAGTAGTCAGCCTGATTCATAGGCTGGTTTCCTCCCTTGTGTGAGATTATGGACTCTGGTGTGTGAGCCTTAGACTGCATGGCTAAGTAGTGTGGCTTGTGAGAGGACTGACTTGCCCAAGCTCTAGCTCTATATGTATTCCGTCATTTTGAGGGATTCAACAACCATTCTTCAGCACAAGTGATGCCCTTTCAGCCCCACATGCTTGCTACTCCAAGGCTCCCTCTCTCCTCCAGATCCAACATTTGGTATCAGAACCAAGTTCTGCACCTTTCAGCCAGCATAGGCCGTCACTTTGAGGGTCACAGGTTGGGAAAAAGCCTCCACTAAATTTGACGATCAACCACTAGATCTTCAAGTTCAAGAAACAAGCTTTCAAACAAGCACAACATCATGAAATTCCAACAGTTGGACTAAGAGTTATGCTCAAAACGAGGTTGGCCAGGGCTACACTCTTCTCTCTGAGTAAGACTGTCCCCTTGTGATGACCATAACTCTCTTGTTTCTTTGTCAAATTTAAAACGTAGCACATACGAATTAAAGAATGTTTCATGAGCTTTCCATTGGTGCAAACATGTTTGCATTCCATTGGTACGTTTGGGAGAAACGCCGTTTACAAGTAAGGGTGCACACCGGGTAAGATTCCCGGATCCCAGATTGGATTCGGATTCACGAATCCGAATCCAGGTTTGGCTTTGATTCACGAATCCGAATCTGGATTCGCGAATCCGTAAGATTCACGAATCTTTTCCGAATCCTATGGGTGATGGTAGGCAAAAATCCTCTAATCTGCCACATAAATCCCTGTTTTCCATGTTGAAACAATAGGGAAAGGATCTCCGAATCCCGAATCGAATCCTCATGAAGGATTTGGATCCCCGAATCCGAATCTTTTTCTGGGTTCACGAATCTTATTCACGAATCCTAGGATTTGGTGTGCAGCCTTATTTACAAGCTGGCTGGTTTGAGCTGGAGTAGGAGCAGAAGCATACCCTGTTTTCAAAAGGACGTATCTGAAAATCCCCTCTTGATGACCCTGTTTTATGGGTCTATCGGAACGTTTTAAAGGTGCATTTTCTAGTGATGGGCTCGGTTTTTCAAAATTCCCAATCTGCTGCCCTGAACGGTCCACTTTCTGTCAGACAGATTTCCGGCTAAAGCAGCAGCGCCGCCACTCAAGGGCAGTGCTGAGCATCACTTAGGCTGAAAATGGGAGTAGTAGGCGTGGTAATAGCAAACCAGCCCTTGGAGAGTCTTGAAGGATGCGCCAACTTCACATTGTGGAAGATCCGTATTCGCCTCCTCTTAGAGGAGAGGGACTTGTGGGAGGTAGTGAGCAGCGACGAGCACGCTCCGCCTCCACATGCAAAAGGCATCACCGCAGCAGAGGTGGTGGCGGAGAAGACGTCGCAAAAAGTTGTAGTAGATGCAAGCTGATATAGAACTGCAGCAGCAGCATATAAAGAGTGGAAGAAGAAGGACAGGCAGGCCTACAGGCTGCTTGTCAACACCATCTCCAACCCGCATCTTGAGTATGTGAGTGACAAGGCTACTGCAAAAGAGGGGTGGGACACGTTGTGCAAGAAGTATGAGAGCAAGGATCCTGCATTCCTCATGCTTTTGGAGGAGAAGATGATGGCGTTGAAAATGCAAGGTGGCGAAGGGATGGAGGCATACTTGGAAAGGGCAAAGGAGCTGGCAAACCAGCTGAAAGTGGTCGGCAACCCTGTGGAAGACACGCACTTCGTCCTCCTCTTGCT
>SZWC01000111.1:565491-593966 GCA_023375785.1 Penium margaritaceum | reverse complement strand
AAGGATCCTGCATTCCTCATGCTTTTGGAGGAGAAGATGATGGCGTTGAAAATGCAAGGTGGCGAAGGGATGGAGGCATACTTGGAAAGGGCAAAGGAGCTGGCAAACCAGCTGAAAGTGGTCGGCAACCCTGTGGAAGACACGCACTTCGTCCTCCTCTTGCTAATGGGACTCCCAACGAGGTATGATACGGTGCGAGAGACATTGGAGTTCTAGCTGACTCTCGACCTTGACTTCATCTGCATGCACCTTGTGCAGGTGGAACTGCGTCGCAATGCAGCAAAGTGCAACGGCAAGAGCAGCAGCAGGAATTGTGAAGCAGCTTTCATGGCCATGGGCTAACGGACCCAGTAGCAGCAGCAGTCCGGGCACCAGAGACGCAAGAAGAAGGGCAAGTGCCACTATTGATAGATAGAGGGGCACTACAAGAAAGAGTGCTTCAAGTTCAAGAGGGACCAGAAGGAGTAGTAGTAGTAGCAGCAAAAGCAGCAATCTCCATAGCAACAGCAGCAGTCAGAGCAACGTCAGCAGCAGCAGCAACAGCAATAGACCCAGACTAGCGTGCATCATTTTGGCAACATGAACTTCACCAAGGAGGTACGTGACCACCTCTTCATGGCGAAGTCTTACATCTCGTAGAAGGAAATGGCGGATCTGGCGTGGTACAAGGACTCGGGGTGTACCAAGACTCTGACGCACCACAACGAGTGGCTTATGCAGCTGCTCTCCATTCCCCCCTGTCTGATTGCTTTGGGTGATGATCGGGTGGTGTACGCAAAGGGTATTGGGATTGTAGAGATGTGGTTGGAGACCCCGCGTGGCATTGAAGCTGGAGTGTTCCATGGCGTGCTGTATGTGCCTGATGCTGCATTCAACTTGCGTTCAACTTTCTCTCAGTGTCCTCACTCACCAACAAAGGACTACCCGTTGTCTTTGACGATGACTGTGGCTGCATCCTCGACAAGGAAACAAGAGATGAGTTGGCCAGGTCGATGAAAGAAGGCGATATGTACCGCCTGCTATGGGCAACCAAGATCCCGCACGAGGAGAGCCTTGGAGTAGTGGCGTAAGCCACAAATGGCAAAATCTGGCATGCGCATTACGCCTTACAGCAACTTCAAACAAAACAGATGGTGCGTGACTTGTCCACCATCTCTAACTTCAAGGAGCAGTTGTGCATCGGTTGTTAAGAGGTCAAGCAGCATCTCGAGGCGTTCTCTTGAGCAGGAGAGCGCGAGAAGGAGGTGCTGGAGCTGGTCCACAAGGACTTGTGTGGCTTGATGCAGACCCAGAGCTTTGGAGGCTCTAGGTATTTTCTCAGCTTCATTGATCATTTCAGCCGTTACACTGCTGTGTACTTCCTTTCCTCCAAGGACCAGTGCTTTGAAAGGTTGAAGGAGTTCAAGGCCATGGTGGAGAACCATACTTGCAAGAAAATCAAGGCGTTGTGCAACGACCGTGGTGGAGAGTACCTGAGTAAGGAGTTACAGGACTACCTCACAGCAGCAGGCATCAAGGCGCAGCGCACCACGCCATACTCGCGGCAGCAGAACTGCGTAGCAGAATGTGCCAATCGCACCATCATTGAGTCAGCGCGCTCCGTACTGCATACGGCTTGGCTCACCTACGACTTTTGGGCGGAAGCAGTAAGCACTGTGGTGTACATCAAGAACCGCAGTCCAACCAAGGCCCTAGAGCAGATGACGCCGTACGAGGCGTGGTTGGGCAAGAAGCCGAGAGTGGGTCATCTTCCCGCGTTTGGCAGCTTGGCGCACATGCACGTGCCAAAGGAGAAGCAGCAAAAGTGGGACGCGAAGAGCGCGCAGATGCTGATGATTGGCTACAATGTGGCAAGCAAGGCGTATCGCCTTTACGAGAGGGATAGAGGCCACGTCATCATCTATAGGGATGTCGTTTTCATCAAGAGCAACGTCATCACTACCAACATAGTCTGTGAAGAGGTAGTAGAAGCAAAGCCGATGAGGTAATGGGAGCAGATATCCTTCCTGACCTAGTCTCTCCTGATCCTTCTTCCATTGTGACAGTAGGAGAACCCGTCTATTCTCCCATGTGTGATGCACCAAATACAGTGGCCTCATCAGCAAAAGTAGAGGAAGAAGATGCACCACCATCAGTAGAAACAGTTGTGCCGGCAGCACCGCGTCAACCGCCTGGTACCGCTCCAGCACCAGGTCAGAGATACCCTCTTAGGGTGCGCTAGAGGTCTGGTGTGCGCGGGCGTTTCTGGATGCTCCAGAAACCAGACCAGATGAACGTTGCAGTTGCAGCATATTTTGATGAGCCGACATCGTACAAGGAGGCCATGGCGGCACCAAGTGCACCAGATTGGATACAAGCGGTGCAGCAAGAGACACAGTCGCAGCTCGACAACGGTACGTGGGAGCTGACTGAGCGTCCATCCGGACGTAAGGTAATCAAATACAAGTGGGTATTCATGAAGAAGCGGGGAGTAGATGGCAACCTGGTAAAGTAGAAGGCGAGGCTGGTCGCAAAGGGCTACTCGCAGCAGGAAGGCATCGACTATACAGAAACCTTTGCCCCTGTTGCAAAGTTTGCCTCCGTGCGTATCTCCTTTCCTATGCAGCAGCAGAGGACTTTGAGGTCCACCACATGGATGTCAAGACTGCTGGAGGGGTTCGTCATGGATAGCCAATAACACCTGGTTTACAAGCTGCAGAAGTTGCTGTACGACCTCAAGCAAGCGTCCCATGCTTGGAACCAAAAGTTGGATGCGGCGTTGTAGTGCATGGGGTTTGAGCACAGTGAGTCTGACTACAGTGTCTATGGCTGGCAGCATGGTCATGAGGTGCTGATCATCATCGTCTATGTGGATGACATTCTCCTCCTTTCCAACAACATGTCTGCACTGCAGGAGGTCAACGAAGCCATGCACGAGTGCTTCCAGATGTCTGATCCGGGAAGGCATTATACTTCATCGACATCCAGATCACGCGTGACCGCAAATCACGCTCTCTCTCGCTACAACAGAGGCGCTACATCAAGGATGTGTTGCAGCGGTTTGGCATGACAGAGGCCAAACCCATTGGCACGCCGCTGAAGACGCGACAGTTCCTCCTGGGCTTCAATGGAGAAGCAAATGCGGCAGGGCAGAAGTACCAGAGCGTCGTCGGTAGCCTCATTTACCTGATGGTGGCAACCAGGCCAGACCTCGCATAGACTGTTAGCGCTATGAGCCAGCACATGGCAAACCCTTGACCTGAGTACCAAAAGGCAGTGAAGCAGATCTCCCGCTACCTTGGAAGAACCATCAATGTCGACATCGCCTACAAGGGCAACGACAACAGCATCATCGGCTAGACAGATGCAGATTGGGCTTCAAATCCTGAGACACGCAAGTCCATCTCTGGACATGTGTTTGTCATGAATGGAGGTGCCATCAGCTGGTGTAGCAAGCAGCAGGTTGTCGTGGCCACCTCAAACACGGAAGCTAAGTACATCTCTCTCAGCTTTGGAGCCAAGGAAGCAGTTTGGCTTTAGCGTCGCATGGAAGAGATGAGTGGGAGTTTAGCAGTTCCGGTTCCTAATCGGCGACAACCAGAGCGCTTTCGCACTCGCCAAGAATCTTGAACACCATGCACGCACCAAGCACATTGACATCGCATATCACTTCATCAGGCATATGGTGCAGGAGGGTACTATCAAGTTGGAGTTTACTCCAACCAGCAAGCAGGTCGCTAATTTTTGCACCAAGCCAATGACCCGTGAGAAGCAGTAGTTCTGCATGAAGGCATGTGGACTCAGCCCACTTTGACTATGGCAAAGTGGGAGATTGTTGGAAAAGGAGCCATCCAGCTCAGTTTCAGACTCAGAGGAGCAAGTTCCAGGAAATTACTAGATGCCTACTCCGATCGGCGATCGGACTTCATGATGAAAAGATCAGGTGGGAAAATTTTTACGGTCCAAGTTTGAGGCTGATCAAATTGTCGGATTAAGAGATATGAATTTTCAAAGTTTTCGGGATCATCGACCTCCGATATCCAGGTAACCATGGGCGATGGCTCCACGCTTTATCCTGAGAAAAGAAAAAGGCAACAGGTACACGATCAAGACCTGATGGGAGAAATATCCAAAAAGGTCCTAGATTCTTGGGTTGCCTTGTCAGGGTGTACTGACTAGGAAACAGGTACCTCTCTTTACTCTTTAGGCGAGGTGAGATCCTTGTGTACTGGCCATGGACGCATGGCGATTCTCCATGAGATTGTGGGTTATGTGACCACTAGGAGTGTGCCACGGGAGCATTTTCTAGCTCTCTAGGTCTTGAGAGAGTGGTCAGCCTGATTCCTAGGCTGATTTCCTTCCCTGTGTGAGATTATGGAGTCTAGTGTGTGAGCCTTAGCCTCCATGGCTGTGATGTGGCTTGTGAGAGGGCTGACTTGCCCAAGCTCTAGCACTATATATACTCCATCATTTTGAGTGATTCAACAACCATTCTTCAGCACAAGTGATGCCCTTCTAGTACCACATGCTCGTTGCTCCAAGGCTCCCTCTCTCCTCCAGATCCAACATCATTGGCCCTTCTTTGCTAAGTGCCAGCACCTGCCGTTGAACCTGATGGAGCAGATGGAGCAGATGGAGCGGATGGAGCTTATGCATGCTGCAAGACACAGAGGGCAAGAGAGTGTGCAAAAGAGTGTTTTAAAACTAGTCTCTATGGTCCCATAACCCTTTGTCAACCTGCCTGAGGCGACGCTATAGAAAATGGGTTCTGACACGGTGGTTACCGTAGACCGCTTTTTTATTGCAATCTAGAGATGATATCACCCTCAGAGCCAAGATCCTACGGTAACCAGTCCATAGCAATCACTTCCTTGTACTTTGGTCACTTTTGCGCGAGGAGCTTAATCCTGGAACTTTAACCAAACCATTTTTTGTTATTGTCTGCCTCAGGTAGACAACTCTGATATGAATCTCAAAGATAAGAACCGTACTGAATAAAAAGCAAGTGACAGGTTCTTATATTCCTACAGCTAGCCTCTAGTCCAATCGTGTGGTGGCTCCTGGGATGAGCCATTTATAGGGCAATCTGGATTGCATCTTTCCCCTCGCCTGGCGCTTCTTGTGACTGCCAAGTGGCGCTAGCCACCAGGAAGGAGCTGGGAATGATCTGAGATGTCTCTTAAAACCTTCCTCTCCCCCTTTTTGTCACAAAGAATATTAGTCATTGTGCTGGGATTTGACCAAGTGACCTCTGGCTCCAGAGACTAACCCCGAAACGTCTAAGCAATGCGGAGTTGTCGTATGCAGTGTTTGGTGGCTATACTATCCAGTTTTGGCTATGGGAACCTAGTCTAAATGAGCAGTGTATGCCTAATCAATCTTGTTCAGATTTTGGGGACTTCTCCAAGGGAGCAATGCATGCCTAGTACATCTCGTACCTGTCCAAATATTAGCGATGGACAAGAAGCACATCAGGTCAACAACATCTACCACCATGATGTCCGTCTTCCTTACTGGGAGCCCTACACTCTGTGTCTAATGGACAGGCTTGCCATAGTTATGGCTTTTTCCAAGACCCTTTGAACTCTTTCCATGGCCACCATTACGTTTTTGTCCACCGTCAGTGCTTCTAGTACTGCTCTAACCAGAAGAGGAGTCGTTGCCACGACCGCTATTTTGTACAACATAGGCTGATGTTTTAGCCTCACTACCAATGTGAAGTATGCCCTCGTTGCAAACATACTTGGACATTCCCTCATACGTCAAATCCTACTCCTTGTTACCGCCAAAAGGAGTGATCAAAGTGTTGGAAAAAGAAGCCATCCGGCTCAGTTTCAGGGTCGTCGGAGCAAGTTCGACAAGGCTACTAGATGCATACTCTCATTGTCAATTTGTCTTCTTCTTTGGAAAGATCAAGTGGCAAACTCTCTACAGTCCAAGTTTCACTCCCATCCAGTGGTCGGATTGGGTGAGACAAACTTTCAAAGTTTGCACGGTCATGGACCGCCGATGTCTGGTTCACCATGGCTGACAGCTCTTTGCCATAGCTTGAGAAACGAAAAAGGCAAGAGGTCTAGGATTAAGACCTGATGGGAGAAATATAAAAAAAAAGTTCTATATTGTTACGTTGCCTGGTCAAAGTGTGCTAACTAGGCAAAAAGGTACCTCTCCTTACGTTTTAGGTGAGGTGAGATCCTTGTGTGCTAGCCAGAGACACATGTCGATTGTCCGTGGGATAATAAGTTATCTGACTATACTACGAGTGTGCCATGAGAGCATTTTATAGCTTTATAGGCTGTGCATTAGAGTTCAGCCTGATTGCTAGGCTGATTTCCATTCTTGTGCGAGATTATGGACTCTAGTGTGTGAGCCTTAGCCTCCATGGCTAACTGGTGAGGCTTGTGAGAGGGCTGATTTGTCCAGGGTCTACCTCTACATGTACTCAATCATTTTGAGTGATTGAATATCCACTCTTAAGCAGAATTCATGTCCTTTGAGTCCCACGTGTTTGCTACTCAAGGATTCTCTCTCTCCCCTAGTTCGAATACAGAAGACCCTTGGTGTCAGGTAGCGTCATGAGGAGGCTCATGGCCTACATGTTAGTGCCGATTTCCATGTTCATTTGGGTCAGTTATTACAAACATCCTTCAAATAACAACAAGAAGTCCAGAATCGACTCTCCCTAGCTCACTCTCATAAAAAACAGCTTGTGAAAGATGAAGATGCCATTTGTAAGAGCCGTTCATTAGTGTACATGTGCAAGCTTCTCATAAGCCTTTGATGACTGCATGAATTCTTTGTAGTAGACATGATGTGACTCATGCACTCATGTCACAAGAATGACAAGTGCCATGGTACAAAGGTCGTAACTCAAAGAATTGAGCTTATCTTTCAGCCTTGCTCGTTAAGAACCACAACACGCCATTGGAGTTCATAAAGTACATGGAGCAAATGCAGCTGATGAAGCTAATGCGTGCTGCAAGACAGAGAGGTATAGAGAGTATGCACAAGCGTGCCCTACAACTAGTCATTGTGGGCCCATAACCCTTTGTCAACCTGCCTAAGACGACGGTCTAGAAAATCTCTTTTGAAAAAATGGTTCCCACCAACCGCTTTTGGTATTGCAACCAAGAGATGATATCACCCTTAGAGCCAAGGTTCCACACTGAGCAGTTCATTAGAATCACTCCCTTGTACTGTGTCCTCAGCACCTAGTCACTTTTATACTAGGGACTACCTCCATGGCTTTAGACCAAGTAGTGCTTGTTTGGTTTCTGCGACAAGTGGACAAATGTGTGAGGGTATCAAAGGTAACAACTTTAGTCACTCAGAGGCCCTTATAGTCCTCGGGCCATGCCTCTACCCTAGGCACGCACTAGCTTCTATGGATGAACCACTTCAAGAGCAATCTGGATTGCGTCATCCTCCCTACCTATATGGCCCTCCCTGTGACCGCCATGTGGAGCCCACGACCCGGAGGGACCTTCGAATGTTTAGAGGTGTCTCTTATAACCTTCGTGTCCCCTTTTTTGTCAAAAGGAGATTTATTCACTCTGCTGGGTTTTGACTTGGTGACCTCTTGCTCGAGAGCCTCATTCTGTAACGTCCAAGGCACAAATGGTCCTAGGTAGTGTTTGCTGGCTATACTGTCCAATCAGGCCAAGGGGACTTGCTCCAAAGGAGAACTATTGGAACTGGAGAAGAGAGGGAGCCATGGAGCAGCAAGCATGTGGGAATAGATGGACATCACTTTTGCTGAAGAATGGTTGTTGAATCACTCAAAATGCTAGAGTATATATAGAGCTAGAGCTTGGGCAAGTCAGCCCTGTCACAAGCCATACCACTTAAACATGGAGGCTAACGCTCACACAGACGAGTCCATAATCTCACACAAGAGAGGAAATCAGCCTAGCAATCAAGGTGATCACTCCTTCAAGACCTAGAGAGCTAGAAAATGGTCTCATGACACACTGGTAGTGGTCACGTAACCCACAATCCCATGGAGAATCGCCATTTGTCCATGGCTAGCACACAAGGATCCCACCCCACCTAAAAAGAAAGAAAAGGTACATTTTTCCTAGTCAGCACACTCTGACAAGGCAACCCAAGAATCTAGGACCTTTTTGGATATTTCTCCCGTCAGGTCTAGACCTTGGACCTCTTGCCTTTCTCTTTTCTCAGGCTAAGGCATGGGGCCATCGCCCATGATCACCCGGATACCAGCGGTCGATGACCCCGGCAACTTTGAAAATTCATATCTCCCAATCCGACTGTTCGATTAGCCTCAAACTTGGACAAAAGACATTGCGCCACCTGATCTTTCCAATGGTGAATTTGGATTGATGACCAGGGTAGGTATCTGGTAGTTTCCTCTAACTTACTCCCGTACACATGAAATAGATCTGAATGGCTCCTTTCCAACAATCTCCCACTTTGCCGCATTCAGAGTGGACTGAGTCCACATGCCTTCATGCAAAACTGCTTCGGGTCACTGGCTTGGTACAAAAATCAGCAACCTACTCGTTTGTTAAAGTAAACTCAAGCTTGATAGCACCCTCCAGCACCATGTGCCTCATGATGTGATTTACGATTTCAATGTGCTCGATGCGTGCATTGTGCTCAGGATTCTTGGCGAGTCTCATTGCGCTCTAATTGTGGACAGGCACACGAACTGGAACTACTGCACTCTGCCCCTTGAGGTGGCCACCATTCATGCGGAAAACATGTCTAGAGATGGACTTGCGATCCTCTGGATTTGAAGCCTAATTTGCTTTTGTATAGTCGATGATGTTGTTGTCATTGTCGTTGAAGGTAGCGAAAGCTCCGCTTCAATGCCTTCTGGTACTCAAGTTCAGGATCAGCCATATGATGGCTCACAAGGCTAACAGCCCGTGCGAGATCCGGCCTCGTAGCAACCATTAGGTACATGAGGCTGCTGACGGCACTCTTCTACTTCTGCCGCTCAGCTACATCTGCTTTTGCACTGAAGCTCACGAGGTACTGTCGCGTCTCCAGAGGCGTGCCGATGGGTTTTGCCTGTGCCATGCAAAACCGCTGCAAGACATCCTTGATGTAGCAGCTTTGCTATAGTGAAAGAGAGCATGATTTGTGGCCATGCGTGATCTAGATACCGAGGAAGTATGATGCCTCTCCGAGATCAGATATCTAGAAGTCCTCCTGCATGGCCTCCTTGAACTCCTGTAGTGCACACATGTTGTTTAAAGGGAGGAGCATGTCATCCACATACACGATGATGATAACGACCTCATGCTCATGTTGTCAGCGATAGAGGCCGTAGTCAAACTTGCTACGCTCGAACCCCATGCACTGTAATGGCGCATCCAACTTCTGGTTCCAATCACTTGATGCTTGCTTGAGGCCGTACAGTGACTTCTGTAGCTTGCAAACCAGGTGCTCCCGGCCATCCATGAGGAACCCCTCCGGCTGCTCCATGTAAATCTCCTCTTCCAGGTCATCGTTCGGGAACGCCTTCTTGACTTCCATGTGGTGAATCTCAAAGTTCTCAGCTACTGCATAAGAAAGGAGCGTACGCACAGAGGCAAAGTTTGTAAGAAGAGCAAAGCTTTCCGTGGAGTCGAAGCCTTCCTGCTACGAGTAGCCCTTGGCGACCAGCCTTGCATTCTACTTTTTGAAGTTGCCATCTACGCCCCTATTCTTCTAGAACACCCACTTGGACTTCATTACCTTGCGTCCAGGTGGACGCTCAGTCAGCGCCCATGTAGCATTGTGGAGCTGCGACTGACTCTCCTGCTGCACATCTTGTACCCAATCTGCTGCATCTGGTACAGCCATGACCTCCTTGTACGACGTCGACTCATTGAGGTTAGCAACAATTGCGACGTTCATCTGGTCTGGTTTTTGGAGCATCCACAAATACCTGCGCTCACCAGGCTCGTAGCGCACCTGAGAGGGTACCTTCGACCTGGTGCACAAGCATTAGCATTCAACTAGCACGGTGCTGCTCGCAAAACTTCTCCTGCAAATAGTGGTGCATCTTCTTACTCTGCTTGTGCCGATGAGGCTGCTATATCCGCTGCATCAAACATGGGAGAATAGACTGGTTCTTTCATTGTCATACTGGGGGAAGGATATCTGCTCCCACTACCTCGTGAGCTGCTGTTTCTGCTGCCTCTTCATAGATAATGTAGGTGTTGATGACGGTCTCGTTGAAGACGAATCCATGGAGATGACGACGTGGCTTCTATTCCTCTCGTAGGGGCGATATGCCTTGCTTGCCACGTCGTAGCCAATCATCAACATTTCCACGCTCTCCGCGTCCTTCATTTGCCGCTTCTTCTTTGGCAAGTACATGTGTGCTGAGCTGCCAAACGCGTGAAGATGACCCACGCTCGGCTTTTTGCGGAACCACGCCTCGTACTGCGTCATCTCCTCCAGGGCCTTGGTTGGACTATGGTTCTAGATATACATCGCAAAGCTCACTACTTCGGCCCAGAAGTCGTAGGTCAGCCGAGCCGCGTGAACATGGAGCGCGTCGACGCAACGATGGTGCAGTTGGCGCGTTGTGCTATGCCATTTTGCTTCGGCGAGTATGGTGTGATACACTACGCTTTGATGCTTACTACAGCGAGGTATTCCTTAAACTCCTTGTTGAGTTACTCTCCACCGCGGTCGCTGCGTAGCGCCTTGATTTTCTTGCCTCTTTGGTTCTCCACCATGACCTTCAACTCCTTGAACTTGTCAAAGTACTGGTCCTCGGAGGAAAGGAAGTACACAACAGAGTAACGGCTGCTATCATCAATGAAAGTGAGAAAATACCTAGAGTTTTCAAAAATTTGGATCTACATCGGACCACACAAGTCTGTGTCGACGACCTCTAGCACCTCCTTCGCGCGCTCCCCTGCTCCATAGAAAGCCTCGAGAACCTGCTTCCCCTACAAACAGCCGATGCACAACTGCTGAAAATTAGAGAGGGTAGGCAAGTCACGCACCATCTCCTTTGTTTGAAGTTGGTGCAAGGCGCACATGACGATGTGTCCGTAGCGCGCATGCCAGATTTTTCCATCTGTGCCCTGCACCACTGCTGCAAGACTTTGCTCGCGCGAGATCTTGGTCGCCCACAACAGGCAGTACATGTCACCTTCCTTCACTGACCTGGCCAGTTCCTCTCCTGTTTCCTTGTCAAGGATGTAGCCATAGTCGTCCAAGAAGACGCGAAGTCTTATGGTGGTCACAGAGGACAGTGAGAGAAGGTTGAATGTAGTATCAGGTAGATCACGCCATGGAACACTCCCACTTCAATGCCACGCAGGGTCTCCAACCACATCTCCACAATTCCAATCTCCTCAGTATATAGCACCTGATCATAACCCAAAAGCAGTCGAATGGGGGGGTGGGGAATGCAGAATAGCTGCATAAACTGTTGAAAAAGGAGCAATCCGGCCTTGTTTCAGGTGCACAAGATCAAGTTCCAAGAAATTACCAGATGTGTGCTTCGCTCGTCGATCCGACTTCTCAATTCGAAAGATCAGGTGGCAAAATGTCTACGGTCCAGGTTTGAGGACGACCCAACAGTCGAATTGGGAGATATGAATTATCAAAGTATTCAGGGTCATCGACCGCCGATATCCAGGTGACCATGGGCGATGGCTCCATGCCTTAGCCTTAGACAAGAAATAGGCAAGAGATCCAGGATCAAGACCTGATGGGAGAAATATCCAAAAAGGTCTTAGATTCTTGGGTTGCCTTGTCACAGTGTGCTGACTAGAGAAAAAGGTACCTCTCCTTACGTTTTAGGTGAAGTGAGATCCTTTTGTGCTAGCCATGGACAGATGGCGATTCTCCATGAGATTGTCGGTTATGTGACCACTAGGAGTGTGCCATGAGAGCATTTTGTTGCCCTATAGGTCGTGTGTGAGTGGTCATATTGATTGCTAGGCTGATTTCCTCCCTTGTGTGAGATTATGGACTCTAGTGTGTGAGCCTTAGCCTCCATGACTCAATGGTGTGGCTTGTGAGAGGGCAGACAGGCCCAAGCTCTAGCTCTATTTGTACTCCATCATTTTGAGTGATTCAACAACCATTCTTTAGCACAAGTGATGCCCTTATTGTCCCACATCCTTGCTGTTCTAAGGCTCCCTCTCTCCTCTAGATCCAATATTTGGTATCAGAGCAAAGTTCTACCACTTTCAGCCAGCACAAGCCGTCATTTTGAGAGTGAAAAGTTGGGATAAAACCTTCACCAAATTTGCCAATCAACCACTGCATCTTCAATTTCAAGCAAGAAGCTTTCCAATGAGCCAACAGTCAAATTGAGAGTTATGTTCAAAACGAGGTTGGCCAGGGCCACACTCTTCTATCTGAGTAAAACTATCGCCTTGTTATGACTATAACTCTCTTGTTTCTTTGTCAAATTTTAAAACTAGCACATACAAATTGAATTATTTTTCCTAAGCTTTTGATTGCAGCAAAAATATTTGCACTCCATTGGTACGTTTGGGAGAAACGCCGTTTACAAGCTGGTTGGAGTGAGCTGGAGTAGGAGCAGAAGCATAGCCTATTTTCAAAAGGGCATCTCTCTGAAAATCCCCCATTGATGACCCTATTTTATGGATCGATCGGAAAGGTTTTGAGCTGAATTTTCCATTGTTGGACTTAGTGTTTCAAAATTCTGAGTCTGTTGGCCTGTATAGTCCTTTTTCTGTTCAACAGATTTCTGGTTGAAGTTGGAACAGAAGCAGGGGTTGCGCCGCAACTATACGGCAGCGCTGAGCATCACCAAAGCACAAAATGGCAGAAACAGGCGTGGTTATAACAGCCCAGCCCTTTGAGAGGCTAGAAGGACGCGCCAACTTCATGTTTTGGAAGATCCGTACCCGCATCCTTTTGGAGGAAAGGCATCACCGTAGCAGAGGTGGTGGCGGGGAAGACGCCGCACAAAGGTGCAGTAGATGCATGTTCATCTACAACTGCAGTAGCGGCATATGAGGAGTGGAAGAAGAAGGACAAGCAGGCCTACAGGCTGCTTGTCAACACCATCTCCAACCAGCATCTTCAGTAGATGAGTGACAAGGCTACTACAAAAGAGGGGAGGGACAAGTTGTCCAAGAAGTATGAGAGTAAGGATCTTACATTCTTCATGCTTTTGGACAAGAAGATGATGGCGTTGAAAATGCAGGATGGCGAAGGGATGGAGGCGTACTTGAAGAGGGCAAAAGAGCAAGCGAAGGAGCTGAAAGCGGCCGGCAACCCTGTGGAAGAAACGCACTTTGTCCTCCTCTTGCTGAGGGGACTCCCAACGAGCTATGATACCATGCGAGAGATGTTGCAGTGCCAGCCGACCCTCGACCTCGACTTCATCTGCACGCACCTGGTGCAAGTCAAATTGCGTTGCAATGTAGCAAAGCGCAATGCCAGCAATAGCAATAGTGAAGCAGATTTCATGGCAATGGGCTCACGCAACCTGCAGCAGCAGCAGTCCGGGCAGCAGAGATGCAAGAAGAAAGGCAAGTGCCACTATTGCCAGAAAGAGGGGTACTACAAGAAAGAGTGCTTCAAGTTGAAGAGGGACCAGAAGGAGCAGCAGCAACAGTAGCAAAAGCAGCAATCTCCAGAGCAACAATAAGAGCAGTCACATCAACATCAGCAGCAACAACAGCAACAGCAGCAGAACCAGACTGGCGTGCGCCATTTTGGCAACATGAACGTTGCCAAGGAGGTGCGCGACTGCCTCTTCACGGCAAAGTCTGACATGTCGCAGAAGGAAAGGCGGATCTGGCATAGTACAAGGACTCAAGGTGTACCAAGAGTCTGATGCACCACAAGGAGGAGTTCACGCAGCTGCCCTCCATCCCCTCCCGTCCGATTGCTTTGGGTGATAATCGGGTGGTTTATGCTCAGGAGATTGGGATTGTGGAGATGTGGTTGGAGACCCCGTGTGGTATTGAAGAGGGAGTATTCCATGGCGTGCTGTATGTGCGTGATGTTACGTTCAACCTTCTCTTAGTGTCCTCCCTCACGAACACAGGACTAGGCATCGTCTTTGACGATGATTATGGCTACATCCTCGACAAGGAAACACGAGAGGAGTTGGCAATGTCGGTGAAAGAAGGTGATATGTACCACCTGCTGGGGGCGACCAAGATCCCGCGTGAGCAGAGCCTTGCAACAGTGGTGCAAGCCATCGATGGCCAAATCTGGCATGCGCGCTACTTCCATATCGGCATGCCCGCCTTACAACAGCTTCAAATGAAGCAAATGATGCGTGACTTGCCCACCATCTCTAACTTCGAGCAGTAGTTATGCATCGGCTATTTCGAGGGGAAGTAGCATCGCGAAGCGTTCTCTGGAGCGAGAGAGCGTGCAAAGGAGGTGCTAGAGCTGGTCCACACAGACTTGTCTGGCCGGATGCAGACCCAAAGCTTTGGAGGCTCTATGTATTTTCTCACCTTCATTGATGATTTCAGCCGTTACACTACTGTGTACTTCCTTTCCTCCAAGGACCAATGCTTTGACAGGTTCAAGGAGTTCAAGGCCATGGTGAAGAACCAGATTGGTAAGAAAATCAAGGCGTTGCGCAGCGACCACCTTGGAGAGTACCTCAGCAAGGAGTTCTTGGATTACCTCGCAGTAGGAGGCATCAAGGTGTAGCACACCGCGCCATAATTGTCGCAGCCGAACGGCGTAGCACAATGCGCCAATTGCACCATCGTTGAGTCGGCGCGCTCCATGCTACACGCAGCTTTGCTTATATATGGCTTTTCGGTGGAAGTAGTAAGCACTACGGTGTACATCAAGAACCGTTGTCCAACCAAGGGCTTAGAGCAGATGACATCGTATGAGGCGTGGTTTGGCAAAAAGCCGAGCGTGGGTCATCTTCGTGCATTTGGCTGCTTGGCGCACATGTAAGTACCAAAGGAGAAGCAGCAAAAGTGGGACGCAAAGAGCGTGCAAATGCTGATGATTTGCTACGACGTGGCAAGTAAGGTGTATCGCCTTTACGAAAAGGATACGGGCCACGTTATCATCTCCAAGGATGTCGTCTTCAACGAGAGCAACGTCATTGGAACCAACATTGTATGTGAAGAGGCAGCAGAAGCAGTAGTTGATGAGGTAGTGGGAGCAAATTTCCTTCCCAACCTAGTCTCTCCTGATCCTTCCTCCACTGTGTCTGTGGGAGAACCAGTCTATTCTCCCATGTCTAATGCAGGAGATACATTGACCTCATCGGCAGAAGCAAAAGAAGAAGATGCACCACCATCTTTAGAAGCAGTTGTGCCAGTAGAACCGCGCCAGTCGCCTCCTAACGTTCCAACACCAGGTCGAAGGTACCCTCTCAGGGTGCCCTACAAGCCTGGTGAGCGCGGGAATTTCTGGATGCTCTAAAAACCACACGAGATGAAAGTCACAGCTACAGCAGACTCTGATAAGCCGGCGTCATACAAGGAGGCCATGGCTGCACCAGATGCAGCAGATTGGGCGCAACCTGTGCAGCAAGAGATATAGTCGCACCTCGACAATGGTACGTGGGAGTAGACTGAGCGTCGACCTGGACGTGAGGTGATCAAGTGCAAGTGGGTATTCAAGAAGAAGCGGGGAGCAGATGGCAACCAGGAAAAATGCTAGGCAAGGCTGGTCGCCAAGAGCTACTCATTGCAGGAATGCATCGACTACACGGAAACCTTTAGTCTGTTGCAAAGCTTGCCTTTGTGCGTATACTCCCTTTGTATGCAACAGCAGAGGACTTTGAGGTCCACCTCATGGACCGTTGGATTGGACTCAAACTTGGACCTTAGACATTTTTCCACCTGATCATTCGAATAGTGAAGTCGGATTGACGATGGAAGAAGGCATGTGGTAGTTTCCTAGAACGTACTCCCATGGACCTGAAACTAAGCCGGCTGGCTCCTTTTCTAACAATCTCCCACTTTGCGCAGTCAGAGTGGGCTGAGTCCACATGTCTTCATGCAAAACTACTGCCTCTCGCGGTTCATTGCCTTGGTGCAGGAATCAACCACCCGTTTGCTAGTTGGAGAAAACACCAGCTTGATAGCACCCTCCTGCACCATGTGCCTGATGAAGTGATATGTGATGTCAATATGCTTGGTGCGTGCATGGTTCTAAGGATTCTTTGTGAGTGCGATTGTGCTCTGGTTGTCGCTGTGCACAGGAACTGGAACTGCTGTACTCCCACTCATCTCTGCCATAAGACGCTGAAGCCAAACTGCTTCCTTTGGTCGAAAGCTGAAAGAGACATACTCAGCTTCCGTGCTTGAGGTGGCCACGATTACCTGCCGCTTGCTGCACCAACTCATGGTCCCACCATTCATGAGGAATACATGTCCAGAGATGGAGTTGCGGTTCTCAGGGTTTGAAGCCCAATCTGTGTCTGTGTCGCCGATGATGTTGTTGTCGGTGCTGTTATAGGTGATGCCAATGTTGATAGTTCCTACAAGGTAGCGGAAGGTCCGGGGTTTGCCATGTGCTGGCTCACAACACCAACAGCCTGTGCGAGGTCCGGTCTCGTTGCAACCATAAGGTACATGAGGCTGCCAACGGCGCTGTGGTACTTCTGCTGCTCTGCTGCATTTGCTTTTCTATTGAAGCTCACGAGATACTATTGCATCCCTAGCGGCGTGCCAATGGGTTTTGCCTGTGCCATGCCGAACCACTACAAGACATCCTTGATTTGCGGTCACGCATGATCTTGATACCGAGCAAATATGATGCCTCTCCGAGATCAAACATCTGGAAGCGCTCTTGCATGGCCTCCTTGAACTCCTGTAGTGCAGACATGTTGTTGGAAAGGGGGAGCATGTCATCCACATAGACGATGATGATGAGCACCTCATGACCATGCTGCCAACAATAGACGTTGTAGTCACACTCACTGCGTTTGAACCCCATGCAGTGCAACGACGCATCCAACTTCTAGTTCCACGCATGCGACGCTTGCTTGAGGCCGTACAACGAGTTTTGCAGCTTACAAACTAGGTGCTCCTAGCCATCCATGATGTACCTGTCCGGCTGCACCATGATCATCTCCAGGTCACTGTTCAGGAACGCCGTCTTGACGTCCATGTTGTGGACCTCAAAGTCCTCTGTTGCTGCATAGGAACGGAGCGTACACATAGAAGCAAACTTTGCAACAGGGGCAAAGGTTTCCCTGTAGTCGATCCCTTCTTGCTATGAGTAACCTTTAGCAACCAGCCTCGCCTTGTACTTTTCCAGGTTGCCATCCGCTCCCCGCTTCATCTTGAATACCCACTTGTATTTGATCACCTTACGTTCAGGTGGACGATTAGTTAGCTCCCAGGTACCGTTTTTGAGCTACGACTGTACCTCTTGCTACAGCTTGTGTCCAATCTGCTACTTCTAGTGCCATGGACTCCTTGTTGGAACTGGAGGACAAAGGGAGCCTTGGAGCAGCGGGCATGTGTGATTGGAAGGGCATCACTTGTTCTGAAGAATGGTTGTTGAATCACTCAAAATGATGGAGTACATATAGAGGTAGAGCTTGGGCTAGTCAGCCTTACCTTTTAGCCATGGAGGCTAAGATTCACACATTAGAGTCCATAATCTCACACAATGAAGGAAATCAGCCTAGCAATCAGGCTGACCACTCACACACGACCTAGAGAGTTAGAGAATGCTCTCATGGCACACTTCTAATGGTCACTTAACCCACAATCCCATGGAGAATGGCCATGTGTCCATGACTAGCAGACAAGGATCTCACCTCACCTAAGAGTAAGGAGAGGTACCTTTTTCCTAGTCAGCACACTCTGACAAGGCAACCCAAGAATATAGGACCTCTTCTGATGTTTTTCCCATCAAGTCTTAACCGTGGATCTCTTGCCTTTTTCTTTTCTCAGGCTAAGGCATGGAGCCATCGCCGATGGTCACCTGGATATCGACGGTCGATGACCCCAAAAACTACAAAAATTAATGTCTCCCAATCCGCCTGTTCAATCGGCCTCAAACTTGGACCGTACACATTTTGCCACTTGATATCTCCAATGGTGAAATTGGATTAATGATCGAATCAGGTATCCAGTACTTTCCTAGAACTTGCTCCAGTGGACCTCAAACTGAGCTAGATGGTTCCTTTTCCAACAATCTCCCACTTTGTCGCAGTCAGAGTTGGCTAAGTCTACATGCCTTCATGCAGAACTACTGCTTCTCACGGGTGACTTGCTAGGTGCAAAAATCAACGACCTGCTTGCTGGTTGGAGTAAACTCCAACTTGATAGCACCCTCCTGCACCATATGCCTGATGAAATGATATGCAATGTAAATATGCTTGGTGCGTGAATGGTGCTCAGGATTGCTGGCGAGAACGATTGCGCTCTGGTTCTCGACGTGCACACGAACTGGAACTGCTGCACTCTCACTCATCTCTGCCATGAGACGCTGAAGCCAAACTGCTTCCTTGGCTCCAAAGGTGAGAGAGACGTACTTAGCTTCCGTGCTTGAGTTGGCCACGACCACCTGCCACTTGTTGCACCAGCTGATGGGCCCATCATTCATGAGGAACGCATGCTAAGAGATGGACTTACGGTCCCAAGGGTTTGAAGTCCAATCTGCATGTATGAAGCCGATGATGCTGTTGTCGTTGCCGTTGTAGTTGATGCCGGTGTTGATGGTTCTAGCAAGGTAGCTGAAGATCCGCTTCACTGCCTTCTAATGCTCAGGTCCGAGATTTGCCATGTACTGGCTCACAACGGTAACAACGTGTGCGAGGTCCGGCCTAGTTGCCACCATCAGGGACATGAGGCTGCCGACAGTGCTCTGGTACTCCTGCCGCTGATCTGCATTCGCTTCTCCATTGAAGCTCACAAGGTACTGCCGCGTCTCCAGCGGCGTGCCGATGGGTTTTGCCTCTGCCATGCCGAACCGCTGCAAAATATCCTTGATGTAGCGGCTCTATTGTAGTGAGAGAGAGCATGATTTGCGGTCACGCGTGATCTGGATACTGAGGAAGTATCATGCCTCTCCAAGATCAGACATCTAGAAGCGTTCCTGCATGGCTTCCTTGAACTCTTGCAGAGCAGACATGCTGTTGGAAAGGAGAAGCATGTAATCCACATAGACGATGATGATGAGCATCTCATGACCATGCTGCCAGCGTGTGGACCAGATCCAATACCTCCTTTGCATGCTCCCCAGCTCCAAAGAATGCCTCCAGTGCTGCTTCCCCTCCAAACACCCGATGCATAACTGCTGCTCAAAAACGGAGATGGTAGGCAGGTCACGCACCATCTGCTTTGCTTGAAGCTCTTGCAAGGCGTGCATGCGGATGTGATCGTAGCGTGCATGCCATTTTTCGCCATCTGTCGCCTGCACCACTGCTGCAACACTCTACTCACGCAGGATCTTGGTCTCCCCCAGCAGGCGGTACATTTCGTCCTCTTTCACCAACCTGGCCAACTCCTCTCCTCTATCCTCATTGAGGATGTAGCCATAGTCATCATCGAAGACGACGCGCAGTCCTCTGTTTGTAAGAGAGGAGACTGAGAGGAGGTTGAATGTAGCATCAGGTACATAAAGCACGCCATGGAACACTCCCACTTCAATGCCACGTGAGGTCTCCAACCACATCTCCACAATCCCGATCCCCTCACCATACACCAGCCGATCATCACCCATAGCTATACGACAAGGAGGGATGGACAGCAGCAATGTAAACTTCTCCTTATGATGTGTGAGGCTCTTGGTATATCCTGAGTCCTTGTACCATGCGAGATCCGCCTAATCTTCTTGCGACATGTCAGACTTCGCCATAAAGAGACGGTCGTGCACCTCCTTGGCGACGTTCATGTTGCCAAAATGGCGCACACAAGCCTGGTTTTGTTGCTGCTGCTGCTAACCCTGCTGTGACTGCTGTTGCTGCTGCTGTTGCTTTTGCTGTTGCTGCTGCGATGACTACTGTTGATGCTGCTCCTTCTGGGCCCTCTTGATCTTGAAACACTCCTTCTTGTAGTGCCCCTCTTTCTGGCAATAGTGGCACTTACCCTTCTTCATGAGTGCTGCTGGAGTGCTGCTACTGCTGGTTGCATGAGGCCATGGCCATGAAAGCTGCTTCACTTCTACCGCCACCATTCTGTTTTCCTGCATTGCAACGCAATTCCACCTGCACCAGGTGTGTACAGATGAAGTCGAGGTCGAGACTTGGCTGGCACTCCAACGTCTCTCGCATCGTGTCGTAACTGGTTGGAAGTCCCCTCAGCAAGAGAAGGATGAAGCGTGTCTCATCCACAGGGTTGCCGGCCGCTCTTAGCTGTTTCGCTAGCTCCTTTGCCATGTCCGGATACGCCTCCATTCTTGGGAAAGGAGCCATCCGGCTCAGTTTCAAGTGCACAAGAGCAAGTTCTAGGAAGGTACCAGATGCGTGCTCTGATTGTTGATCGGACCTAGCCATTTGAGGCCGATCCAATGGTCGGATTGGGAGATATGAATTTTCAATATTTCGGGGGTCATGTAACGTCGATGTCTGGATGGGCATGGGTGATGGCTCCATGCCTTAGCCTGAGAAAAGAAAGGAGCAAGAGGTCCAGGGTCAAGACCAGATGGGAGAAATGTCCAAAATAGTGCTTGGTCTTAGGATTAGGTACCTTTCCTTTCTTTTTAGGTGAGGTGAAATCCTTGTGTGCTAGCCATGGACATATGGTGATTCTCCATGGGTTTGTGGGTTATCTGACCGGTAGGAGTGTGCCATGAGAGCATTCTCTAGCTCTCTAGGTCAAATGTGAATGGTGAGCCTGATTATTAGACTGATTTCCTCACTTGTGTGAGATTATGGACTAAAGTGTGTGAGCCTTAGCCTCCATGGCTAAGAACTGTGGCTTGTGAGAGGGCTGACTTGCCCAAGCTCTAGCTCTATATGTAATCCAACATTTTGAGTGACTGAACTGTTGGGAAATGAGCCATCCGGCTTAGTTTCAGGTCCACAGGAGCAAGTTCCAGGAAAGTACCGGATGCCTGCTCCGAACGTCAATCCAACTTCACCATTGGAAAGTTCAGGTAGAAAAATGTCTACAATCCAAGTTTGAGGCCGATCCAACAGTCGGCTTGGGAGATATGAATTTTCGTAGATTCCGGGGTCATCAACCGTCGATATCCGGGTGACCATGGGCGATGACTCCATGCCTTGGCCTGAGAAAAGAAAAAGGCAAGAGGTCCAGGGTCAAGACCTGATGGAAGAAATATCCAAAAAGGTCCTTGGTCTTAGGTTTGCCTTGTCCGAGTGTGCTGACTAGGATAAAGGTACCTCTCCTTACTTTTTAGCTGAGGTAAGATCCTTGTGTGCTAGCCATGGATACATGGCGATTCTCCATGGGTTTGTGGGTTATGTGACTTACGAGTGTGCCATGAGAGCATTCTCTAGCTCTCAAGGTCGTGTGGGAGTGGTCAGCCTGATTGCTAGGCTGATTTCCTCCCTTGTGTGAGATTATGGACTCTAGTGTGTGAGCCTTAGCCTCCATGACTAAGAAGTGTGGCTTATGAGAGGGCTGACTTGCCCAAGCTCTAGCTCTATATGTACTCAATCATTTTGAGTGATTGAACAACCATTATTCAGCACAAGTGATGTCCTTCCAATCACACATGCTTGCTGCTCCAAGGCTCCCTCTCTCCTCAAGTTCCAACATTTGGTATCAGAGCCAAGTTCTGCCATTTTTAGCCAGCACAGGACGTCACTTTGAGAGTGACACGTTGGGGTGAAACCTTCACCAGATTTGACCATCAACCATTGGATCTTCAAGTTCAAGAGACAAGGTTGCGAACGAGCGCAATATCCCAAATATCCAATACTCGGATTGAGAGTTATGCTGAAAACGAGGTCGGCCAGGGCTACACTCTTTTCTATGAGAAAGACTGTCGCCTTGTGATGACCATAACCCTCTTGTTCCTTTTTCGAATTTAAAAAGTGGCACATGCGAATTGTATTAGTTTTCCTAAGCTTTCTATCGGTGCAAAAATATTTGCATTCCATTGATTCGTTTGGGAGAAACGCCGTTTACAAGCTGGCTGGTCTGAGTTGGAGTAGGAGCAGAAGCTTACCCTGTTTTCAAGAGGGCATATCTTTTGAAATCCCCAGTTAATGACCCTATTTCATGGGTCGATCTGAAAGTTTTTGAGCTGCATTTTCCAGTGGTGGGCTCGGTTTTTCAAAATTCCCAGTCTGCTGGCATCTACAGTCCATTTTTTGTTAGACAGATTTCTGGCAGAAGTAGCAGCAGAAGAAGGGGTAGCGCCGCCATCCAAGGGCAGCGTTGAGCATCACCAAGGCTCAAAATGGCAGCAGCTGGCATTGTGACTGTAGCCCAGCCTTTGGAGAGGCTGGAGGGATGCGCCAACTTCACGTTTTGGAAGATCCATACCCGGCTCCTTTTGAAGAGAGGGGCTTGTGGGAGGTGGTGAGCGGCGATGAGCAAGCTCCAGTTCCACAGGCAAAAGGCATCACCGTAACGCAGGTGGTGGCGGGGAAGACGCCGCAAAAGGATGCAGCTGATGCGGGTTCTTCTACAGCTGTACCAGCGACGTATGAGGAGTGGAAGAAGAAGGACAGGCAGGCCTACAGGCTGCTTGTCAACACCATCTCCAACACGCATCTTCAGTACGTGAGTGACAAGGCTACTGTAAAGGAGGGATGGGACACGTTGTGCAAGAAGTATGAGAGCAAGGATCCTGCATTCCTCATGCTTTTGGAGGTAAACATGATGGGGCTGAAAATGCAGGGTGGTGAAGGGATGGAGGCGTATCTGGACAAGGCAAAGGAGCTGGCGAAGCAGCTGAGAGCGGCCATCAACCCTGTGGAAGAGGCGCGCTTCATCCTCCTCTTGCTGAGTGGACTCCCAACCAGCTACGATACGGTGCGAGAGACGTTGTAGTGCCAGCCAACTCTCGACCTCAACTTCATCTGCACACACCTGGTGCAGGTGGAATTGCGTCACAATGTAGCAAAGCGCAATGGTGGCAGCAGTAGTGATGCAGCTTTCATGGCCATGGGCTCACGCAACCAGCAGCAGCAACAGTTCAGGCAGCAGAGAGGTAAGAAGAGGGCAAGTGCCACTTTTGCCAGAAAGAGGGGCACTACGAGAAAGAGTGCTTCAAGTTCAAGAGGGACCAGAAGGAGCAGCAGCAGCAGCAGCAAAAGCTTTCATCTCCACAACAACAGCAGCAGCACTCACAGCAACTCTAGCAGCAGCGGCAGCAGCAGAACAAGACTGGCGTACGCCATTTTGGCAACATGAACGTTGCCAAGGAGGTGCGCGACCGCCTCTTCATGGCAAAGTCTGACATGTCGCATAAGGAAAAGGCGGATCTGGCGTGGTACAAGGACTCGGGGTGTACCAAGAGTCTGACGTACCACAAGAGTGGTTCACGCAGCTGCTCTCCATTCCCCCCCGTACGATTGCTTTGGGTGATGATCGGGTGGTGTATGCTGAGGGGATTGGGATTGTGGAGATGTGGTTGGAGACCCCGCGTGGCATTGAAGTGGGAGTTTTCCATGGCGTGCTGTATGTACCTGACGCTACGTTCAACCTTCTCTCAGTGTCCTCTCTCACAAACACAGGACTACGCGTTGTTTGTGACGAGTTGGCCAAGTCGGTGAAGGAGGGCGACATGTACCGCCTGCTGGGGGCAACCAAGATCCCGCGTGAGTAGAGTCTTGCAGTAGTGGTGCAAGCGACAGATGGCGAGATCTGGCATGCGCGCTATAGCCACATTGGCATGCGCACCTTGCATCAGCTTCAAGCAAAGCAGATGGTGCGTGACCTGCCTACCATCTCTAACTTTGAGCTGCAGTTATGCATCGCCTGTTTAGAGGGGAAACAGCATCGTGAGGCATTCTCTGGAGTAGGGGAGCGTGCAAAAGAGGTATTGGAGCTGGTCCACACGGACTTGTGCGGACCGATGCAGACCTAGAGCTTTGGAGGCTCTAAGTATTTTCTCACCTTCATTGATGATTTCAGCCGTTAGACTGCTGTGTACTTCCTTTCCTCCAAGGACCACTGCTTTGACAGGTTCAAGGAGTTTAAGGCCATGGTGGAGAACCAGGCTGGCAAAAAGATCAAGGCGCTGCGCAGCGATCGCAATGGAGAATACCTAAGCAAGGATTTCCACGACTACCTTGCAGCAGCTGGCATCAAGGGGCAGCGTACCGCGGCGTACTCACCGCAGCAGAATGGGGTAGCAGAACGCGCAAACCGTACCATTGTGGAGTCAGCGCGCTCCATGCTGCACGCGGCCCGGCTGACCTACGACTTCTTGGCTCAAGTCGTGAGCACTGCGGTCTACATCAAGAACTGCAGTCCCATCAAGGCCCTGGAGCAGATGATGCCGTACGAGGCGTGGTTCGGCAAGAAGCCGATTGTGGGTCATCTGCGCGCGTTTGGCAGCTAGGCACACATGCACGTGCCAAAGGAGAAGCGGCAAAAGTGGGACGCGAAGAGTGCGCAGATGCTGATGATTGGGTACGACGTGGCAAGCAAGGCGTATGACCTCTACGAGAGGGATACAGGCCACGTCATCATCTCCAAGGATGTCGTCTTCAACGAGAGCAACGTCATTGGGACCAACATTGTGTGTGAAGAGGCAATACAACCGGAGGTGATAAGACAGTGGGAGCAGAAATTCTTCCTGACCTAGTTTCTCCCGATCCTTCCTCTACTATGACAGTGGGATAATCACTTTACTCTCCCATGTGTGATGTTACAGATACAGCAGCCTCATCCACAGAAGCAGAGGAGGGAGATGTAGCACCACCACCAGCAGTAGTTGTGCCAGCAGCACCGCCCTAGCCGCCCGCTAACGCTCTAGCACCAGGTCGCAGGTACCCCCTTAGGGTACGTTACAAGCCTGGTGAGCGCGGCCATTTCTGGATGCTACATAAACCATAAGAGGTGAACGTCGCAGTTACAACAGATTCAGATGAGCCAACGTCATACAAGGAGGCCAGGGCTGCACCGGATATAGCAGATTGGGCACAAGCCGTGCAGCATGAGATACAGTCGCAGCAGGATAACGATACGTGGAAGCTGACTGAGCATCCACAAGGACGTAAGGTGATCAGGTGCAAGTGGGTCTTTAAGAAGAAGCGGGGAGCAGATGGTAACCTAGAAAAGTACAAGGCGAGGCTGGTCGCCAAGGGCTACTCGCAGCAGGAGGACATCGAGTACACAAAAACTTTTACCCCTGTTGCAAAGTTTGCCTCTGTACACACGCTCCTCTCTTATGTAGTAGCTGAGGACTTCGAGGTTCACCACATGGATGTCAATACGGTATTCTTGAATGGTGACTTGGAGGAGGAGATCTACATGGAGCAGCCGGAGGGGTTCGTCATGGATGGCCAGGAGCACCTGGTCTGCAAGCTGCAGAAGTCGCTGTACGGCCTGAAGCAAGCGTCGCGTGCTTGGAAGCAGAAGTTGGATGCGGCGTTGCAGTGCATGGGGTTTGAGCACAGCGAGTGTGAGTATAGCGTGTATCGCTAGCAGCATGAGCATGAGATCCTCATCATCATTGTCTATGTGGATGACATGCTCCTCCTTTCCAACAGCATGTCTGCACTACAGGAGTTCAAGGAAGCCATGCAGGAGCGCTTCCAGATGTCTGATCTCGGGGAGGCATCATACTTCCTTGGTATCCACATCACGCGTGACCGCAAATCACGCTCTCTCTTGCTGCAGCAGTGCCGCTACATCAAGGATGTTTTGCAACGGTTTGGCATGGCAGAGGCAAAACCCATCGGCACGCCGTTGGAGACGCGGCAGTACCTCATGAGCTTCAATGGAGAAGCAAATGCAGCTAAACGGAAGAAGTGCCAGAGCGCCGTCGGCAGTCTCATGTACTTGATGGTGGCAACCAGGCCAGACCTCGCACAGGCTGTGAGCGTTGTGAGCCAGCACATGGCTAATCCCGGACAGGAGCACTAGAAGATAGTGAAGCGGATCTTCCACCACCTTACTGGAACCATCAACATCGACATCACCTACAACGGCAATGACAACAGCATCATCGGCTACACAAACGCAGATTGGGCTTCAAACCCTCAGGACCGTAAGTCCATCTCTGGACATGTGTTCCTCATGAATAGTGGAGCCATCAGCTGGTGCAGCAAGCGACAGGTCGTTGTGGCCACCTCGAGTACAGAAGATGAGTACGTATCTCTCAGCTTTGGAGCCAAGGAAGCATTTTGGCTCCAACGTCTCATGGCAGAGATGAGTGGGAGTGTAGCCGTTCCAGTTCCTGTGCGCGTCGACAACCAGAGCGCAATCGCACTCGCCAAGAATCCTGAGCACCATGAACGCACCAAGCACATTGATATCGCATATCATTTCATCAGGCACGTGGTGTAGGAGGGTGCTTTCAAGCTGGAGTTCACTCCAACCAACAAACAGGTCGCTGATTTCTGTACCAAGCCAGTGACGCGTGAGAAGCAGCAGTTCTGCGTGAAGGCATGTGGACTCAGCCCACTCTAAGTGCGGCAAAGTGGGAGATTGTTCGGAAAGGAGCCATCCGGCTCAGTTTCAGGTCCACAAGAGCAAGTTCAAGGAAAGTACCAGATGCCCACTTTGATCGTCAATCGGACTTATTCATTGGAATGATAAGGTAGCAAAATGTCCACGATCCAAGTTTGAGGCCGATCCAACGGTCGCACTTGGAGATATGGATTTTCATAGATTCCGCGGTCATCCACCGTCCATATCCGGGTGACCATGGGCGATGTCTCCATGCCTTAGCCTGAGAAAAGAAAAAGGCAAGAGGTCCAGGGTCAAGACCTGATGGGAGAAATATCCAAAAAGGTCCTTGGTCTTAGGATTGCCATGTCAGAGTGTTCTGACTAGGATAAAGGTACCTCTCCTTACTTTTTAGGTGAGGTGAGATCCTTGTGTGCTAGCCATGGACACATGGCAATTCTCCATGGGTTTGTGGGTAATGTGACCACTAGGAGTGTGCCATGATAGCATTCTCTAGCTCTCTAGGTCGTGTGTGAGTGGTCAGCCTGATTGCTAGGCTGATTTCCTCCCTTGTGTGAGATTATGGACTCTAGTGTGTGAGCCTTAGCCTCCATGACTAAGTGGTGTGGCTTGTAAGAGGGATGACTTGCCCAAGCTCTAGCTCTATATGTACTCAATCATTTTGAGTGATTGAATGACCATTCTTCAGCACAAGTGATTTCCTTTCAATCACACATGCTCGTTGCTCCAAGGCTCCCTCACTCCTCAAGTTCCAACATGAACAACCATTCTTTAGCACAAATGATGCCCTTCGAGTTCCACATGCTCTCTGCTCCAAGGCTCCCTCTCTCCTCCAGATCCAACATTTGGTATCAGAGCCAAGTTCTGCCACTTTCATCCAGCACAGGCTGTCACTGTGAGAGTGACAGGTTGGGATGAAACCTTCAGTAGATTTGACCATCGACCACAGGATTCTCAAGTTCAAGAGACATGCGTTCCAACGAGCCCAAACTCCCGAATATCCAACAATCGGATTGAGAGTTATGCTCAAAACGAGGTCGGCCAGGGCTCCACTCTTCTTAATGAGTAAGATTGTCGCCTTATGATGACCATAACTCTCTTGATTCTAAATGTCAAATTTAAAAAGTGGCACATGCGAATTGTAGTGTTTTTCTTCAGATTTCCATTGGTGGAAACATATTTGCATTCCATGGATTCGTTTGGGAAAAATGCCGTTTACAAGCTGGCTGGTCTGAATTGGCGTAGGAGCAGAAGCATACCCTATTTTCAAGAGGGCATATATTTCAAAATCCCTCATTGATGACCCTGTTTTATGGGTCGATCTGAAAATTTTGAGCTGAAATTTCCAGTGGTGGGCTCGATTTCTCCAAATTTTCAGTCTGCTGGCATGTACAGTCCATTTTTTGTCAGACGGATTTCAGGGTGAAGCACCAGCAGAAGCAGGGGTAGCTCCGCCATCCAAGGGCAGCGCTGAGCATCACCAAGGCTCAAAATGGCCGCAGCTGGCATTGTAACAGCAGCCCAGCCTTTGGAGAGGCTGGAGGGATGCGCCAACTTCACGTTTTGGAAGATCCGTACTCGTCTCCTTTTGGAGGAGAGGGGCTTGTGGGAGGTGGTGAGCAATGACGAGCCAGCTCTAGTTCCACAGGCAAAAAGCATCACCGCAGCGCAGGTGGTGGCGGAGAAGACGCCGCAAAAGGTTGAAGCTGATGCGGGTTCTTTTGCAGCGATACCAGCGGCGTATGAGGAGTGGAAGAAGAAGGATTGGCAGGCCTACAGGTTGCTTGTCAACACCATCTCCAACCCGCATCTTCAGTACGTGAGTGACAAGACTACTGCAAAGGAGGGGTGGGACACGTTGTGCAAGAAGTATGAGAGCAAGGATTCTGCATTCCTCATGCTTTTGGAGGAAAAGATGATGGCGCTGAAAATGCAGGGTGGTGAAGGGATGGAGGCGTATCTTGACAGGGCAAAGGAGTTTACGAAGCAGTTGAGAGCAGCCCACAACCTTGTGGAAGAGACGCGCTTCATCCTCCT
>SZWC01000111.1:539549-565382 GCA_023375785.1 Penium margaritaceum | reverse complement strand
AGTGACAAGACTACTGCAAAGGAGGGGTGGGACACGTTGTGCAAGAAGTATGAGAGCAAGGATTCTGCATTCCTCATGCTTTTGGAGGAAAAGATGATGGCGCTGAAAATGCAGGGTGGTGAAGGGATGGAGGCGTATCTTGACAGGGCAAAGGAGTTTACGAAGCAGTTGAGAGCAGCCCACAACCTTGTGGAAGAGACGCGCTTCATCCTCCTCTTGCTGATGGGACTCCTAACCAGCTATGACACGGTGCGAGTGATGTTGGAGTGCCAGCCCACTCTCGACCTCGACTTCATGTGCACGGACCTGGTGCAGGTAGAACTACGTTGCAATGCAGCAAACCGCAATGGCGGTAGCAACAGCAATGAAGCAGCTTTCATGGCCATGGGCTCACGCAACCAGTAGCAGCAATAGTCCGGGCAGCAGAGAGGCAAGAAGAAGGGCAAGTGCCACTTTTGCCAAAAAGAGGGGCACTACAAGAAAGAGTGCTTCAAGTTCAAGAGGGACAAGAAGGAGCAGCAGCAGCTGTAGCAAAACCAGATTTCCACAGCATTAGCAGCAGTAGTCACAACAACGGCAGCAACAACAGCAAGAGCGGAACCAGACTGGCGTGCACCATTTTGGCAACATGAACGTCGCCAAGGAGGTACGCGACCACCTCTTCATGGAAAAATCTGACGTCGTAGAAGGAAAAGGCGGATCTAGCGTGGTACAAGGACTCGGGGTGTACCAAGAGTTTGACGCACCACAAGGAGTGGTTCACGTTGCTGCTCTATATTCCCCCCATTCGATTGCTTTCACTGATGATCGGGTGGTGTATGCTGAGGGGATTGGGATTGTGGAGATGTGGTTGGAGACCCCGCGTGGCATTGAAGTGGGAGTGTTCCATGGCGTACTCTATGTGCCTGATGCTGCGTTCAGCCTTCTCTCAGTGTTCTCTCTCACCAACACAGGATTGCGCGTCGTTTTTCAGAATGATTGTGGCTACATCCTCGACAAGGAAACAGGAGAGGAGTTGGCCAAGTCGGTGAAAGAAGGCAATATGTACCGCCTGCTGGGAGCGACCAAGATCCTACATGAGCAGAGCCTAGCAGCAGTGGTGCAGGCCACTAATGGAGAAATCTGGCATGCGCGCTACGGCCACATCGGCATGCACGCCTTACAGCAACTTCGAACCAAGCAGATGGTGCGTGACTTGCCCACTATCTCTAACTTTGAGCAGCAGTTGTGCATCGGATGTTTGGAGGGAAAGCACCAATGCAAGGCATTCTCTGGAGTAGGAGAGCACGCGAAGGAGGTGCTGGAGCTAGTCCACTCAGACTTGTGTGGCCCAATGCACACCCAGAGCTTTGGTGGCTCTAGGTGTTTTCTCACGTTCATTGATGATTTGAGCAGTTATACTGCTATTTACTTCCTTTCCTCCAAGGACGAGTACTTTGACAGGTTCAAGGAGTTCAAGACCATGGTGGAGAACCAGACTGGCAAGAAAACCAAGGCATTGTGCAGCGATCGCGGTAGAGAGTACCTGAGCAAGGAGTTCCAGGACTACCTCGCAGCAGCGAGCATCAAGGCGCAGCGTACCCTGCCGTACTCACCGTAGCAGAACGGTGTCTCATAACGTGCCGATCGTACCATTGTGGAATCGGCGTGTTCCATGCTGCACGCGGCTCGGCTGACCTACGACTTCTAGGCTGAAGCCGTGAGCACTGCGGTCTACATCAAGAACCGTAGTCCAACTAAGGCGCTGGAGTTGATGACGCCGTACGAGGCGTGGTTGGGCAAGAAACCAAGCGTGGATCATCTCCAAGTATTTGGCAGCTTGGCGAACATGCACGTACCTAAGGAGAAGCGACAGAATTGGGATGCAAAGAGTACGCAGATGCTGATGATTGGCTACAACGTGGCAAGCAAGGCGTATCGCCTCTACGAGAGGGAGACAGGCCACGTCATCATCTCTAAGGATGTCGTCCTCAACGAGAGCAACGTCGTCGGCACCAACATTGTGTATGAAAAGACAGCAGAACCAGCAGCTCACAAGACAGTGGGAGCAGAAATCCTTCGTGACCCAGACTCTCTCGATCCTTCCTCTACTATGACAGTGGAAGAACCACTCTACTCTCCCATGTCTGATGCAGCAGATACAACAGCCTCATCGGCAGAAACGGAGGAGGGAGATGGAGCACTACCAGCAGCAGCAGTTGTGCCAGAAGCACCACGCCAGCCGCCCGCTAACGCTCCAGCACCACGCCAGCCGCCCGCTAACGCTCCAGCACCAGGTCGTAGGTACCCTCTTAGTGTGCGTTACAAGCCTGGTGAGCGCGGCCATTTCTAGATTCTGCAGAAACCAGAACAGATGAACGTTGCAGTTGTAGCAGATTCAGATGAGCCAACATCATACAAGGAGGCCATGGCTGCACCGGATGAAACAGATTAGGCGCAAGCCTTGTAGCAAGAGATACAATTGCAGCTGGACAACAGCACATGGGAGCTGACTGAGCGTCCACCTGGACGTAAGGTGATCAAGTGCAAGTGGGTGTTCAAGAAGAAGCGGGGAGCAGATGGTAACCTAGAAAAGTACAAGGCAAGGCTCGTTGTCAAGGGCTACTCCCAGCTGGAGGACATCGACTCACGGAAACGTTTGCCCCTGTTGCAAAGTTTGCCTATGTGCACACGCTCCTCTCTTATGCAACAGCTGAGGACTTCGAGGTTCACTACATGGATGTCAAGAAGGCATTTTTGAAAGGTGACTTGGAGGAGGAGATCTACTTGGAGCACCCGCAGGGGTTCGTGATGGATGGCCACAAGGGTCTGGTTTGCAAACTGCAGAAGTCACCGTACGGCCTCAAGGAAGCGTCGCGGGCTTGGAACCAGAAGATGGATGCCGCGTTGCAGTGCATGGGGTTTGAGCGCAACGAGTATGACTACAGCGTGTATCAATGGCAGCATGAGCATGAGATCCTCATCATCATTGTTTATGTGGATGACATGCTCCTCCTTTCCAATAGCATGTCTGCAATGCAGGAGTTCAAGGAAGCCATGCAGGAGCGCTTCCAGATGTCTCATCTTGGGGAGGCGTCATACTTCCTCGGAATCCAGATAACCCGTGACCGCAAATCACGCTCTCTCTTCCCACTGCAGAGCCGTTACATCAAGGATGTCTTGTAGTGGTTCCGCATGGCAGAGACCAAACCCATCTGCACGCCGCTGGAGATGCGGTAGTTTCTCGTGAGCTTCAATGGTAAAGCGGATGCTGCTGAACGGCAAAAGTACCCGAGCGCCGTGGGCAGCCTCATGTACCTGATGGTGGCAACCAGGCCGGACCTGTACAGGCTGTTAGCGTTGTGAGCGAGCACAAGGCAAACCGCGGACCTGAGCACCAGAAGGCAATGAAGCGGATCTTACGCTACCTTGCTGGAACCATCAACATCGACATCACCTACAATGGCAATGACAAGAGCATCATCGGCTACACAGATGCAAATTGGGCTTCAAACCCTAAGGACCTCAAATCCATCTCTGGACATGTGTTCCTCATGAATGCTAGGGCCATCAGCTGGTGCAGCAAGCGGCAGGTGGTCGTGGCCACCTCAAGCACGGAAGCTGAGTACGTCTCTCTCAACTTTGGAGCTAAGGAAGCAGTTTGGCTTTAGCGTCTCATGGCAAAGATGAGTGGGAGTGCATCACTTCCAGTTCTTTTGCGCGTCGACAACCAGAGCGCAATCACACTCGCCAAGAATCCGGAGCACCATGCACGCACCAAGCACATTGACATTGCATATCACTTGATTAGGCACATGGTGCAGGAGGGTGCTATCAAGCTGGAGTTTACTCCAACCAGCAAGGAGTTCATTGGTTTATGCACCAAGCTAGAGACCCGTGAGAAGCAGCGATTCACTCTGACTGCGGCAAAGTGGGAGATTATTGGGAAAGGAGCCATCCGCCTCAGTTTCAAGTCCATAGGAGCAAGTTCCAGCAAAAGTACCAGATGCCTGATCCGATTGTTAATCGGACCTCACCATTGGAAGATCAGGTGCCAAAATGTCTACGCTCCAAGTTTGAGGCCGATCCAACAGCCAGATTGGGAGATATGAATTTTCAATGTTTTGCGGGTCATGGACCGTCGATGTCTGGGTGGGCATGGGTGATGGCTCCATGCCTTAGCCTGAGAAAAGAAAAAGGCAAGAGGTCCATGGTCAAGACCTGATGGGAGAAATATCCAAAAAGGTCCTTGGTCTTAGGATTGCCTTGTCACGGTGTGCTGACTATGATAAAGGGACCTCTCCTTACTTTTTAGGTGAGGTGAGATCCTTATGTGCTAGCCATGGAAACATGGCGATTCTCCATGGGTTTGTGGGTTATGTGACCACTAGGAGTGTGCCATGAGAGTATTCTCTAGCTCTCTAGAATGTGTGTGAGTGGTCAGCCTGATTGCTAGGCTGATTTCCTCCCTTGTGTGAGATTATGGACTCTAGTGTGTGAGCATTAGCCTCGATGGCTAAGTGGTGTGGCTTGTGAGAGGGCTGACTTGCCCAAGCTCTAACTCTATATGTACTTGATCATTTTGAGTCTGTACCGTTTGAGCTGAAATGATCAAGTACATATAGAGCTAGAGCTTGGGCAAGTCAGTCCTCTCACAAGCCACCCCACTTCGCCATGGAGGCTAAGGCTAACACACTAGAGTCCATAATCTCACATGAAGGAGGAAATCAGCCTAGCAATCAGACTGACCACTCACACACGACCTAGAGAGCTAGAGAATGCCCTTATGGCAGACTCCTAGTGATCACATAACCCAATATCCCATGGAGAATCGCCATGTGTCCATGGCTAGCACACAAGGATCTCACCTCACCTAAAAAGTAAGGAGAGGTACCCTTTTCCTAGTCAGTACACTCTGACAAGGCAACCCAAAAATCTAGCACCTTTTTGGATGTTTCTCCCATCAGGTCTTGACCCTCGATCTCTTGCCTTTTTCTTTTCTCAGGCTAAGGCACGGAGCGATCGCCCATGGTCACCCGGATATCGGTGGTTGATGATCCCAAAAACTTTGAAATTCATATCTCTTAATCCGACTGTTGGATCGGCCTTGAACTTTGACCGTACACATTTTGCCATCTGATCTTTCCAATAGGGAAGTGGGATTGACGATCGAAGCAGGCATTTGGTAGTTTTCTGGAACTTGCTCCTCTGGACCTGAAACTGAGCCGGATGGCTCCTTTCCTAATACCTCTTTCTCGCAATAGTGATCTTCTTCTTGCCTCTCTACTGCCTAGACTGTTACTGTTGCTCGTTGCGTGAGCCTAGTACCATGAAAGCTACTTCACTGCAGCTGCTGCCGCTATTGCGCTTAGCGGTATTGCAATGTAGGTCTACCTGCACGAGGTGCGTGCAGATGAAGTCGACATCGAGAGTCGGCTGGCACTCCGTCTTTCGCACCGTGTCATACCTCGTTAGGAGTCCCCTCAGCAAGAGGACAAAGCGCATGTCTTCCATAGGATTTTCCGCTGCTTTTAGCTATTTTGCTACCTCCTCTGCCCTGTTAGAGTACGCCTCTATCCCTTTGCCACCTTGCATTTTCAACGCCATCATCTTCTTCTCCAAAAGCATGAGGAATACAGGATCCCGGCTCTCATAACTCTTCCACAACGTGTCTTACCCCTCTTTTGCAGTACCCTTTGTCATTCACATCCTGAAGATGCAGGTTGGAGATGGTATTGACAAGCAGCCTCTAAGCCTGCCTATCTTTCTTCTTCCACCCTCATATGCCACCACTGTAGTTGTGGATAAACTTGCATCTGTTGTACCTTTGTGCCGTGTCTTCGCTAAATCACCTCTGCTACGGTGATGCCTTATGCCTCTCGAGGCGTAGCACGCTCGTCGCCGCTCACCACCTCCCACTAGCCCCATTCCTCCTAAAGGAGGCGGGTACGGATCTTCCAAAACATGAAATTGGCACAAGCTTCCAGCCCCTCCAAGGGCTAGGTTGCTGTCAGCACGCCTCTTGCTGCCATTTCTAGCCTTTGTGATGCTCAGCGCTGCCCTTAAGTGGAGGCGCTACCTATGCTTCTGCTGTTGCTTTTGCCAAAAATCTGTCTAACGGAAAATGGACAGTAGAGGCCAGCACACTAGGAGTTTTGAAAGATTGAGCCCATCACTGGAGAATTGAGCTCTAAACCTTTCAGATCAACCCATAAAACAGGATCATCAACAGAGGCTTTTGAAAGATATGCCCTCTTAAATATATGGTATTCTTCTGCTCATACTCTAGCTCACACTTAGCGAGCTTGTAACGGCATTTCTCCCAAACGCACACATGGAATGCAAATGTTTGTGCACCCATGGAAAGCGTACAGAAAATATTTCAACTCAGAGAAATGATAGACTTATGGTCATCACAAGGCAACAGTCTTACTCAGAGAGAAGATTGTAGCCCTGCCGACCTCGTTTTGAGCATAACACTCAATCCAACCTTTTGATCTTCGTGATCTTGGGCTCCTTGGAAAGCTTGTTCCTTAAAACTGAAGATCTTGTGGTTGATTGTCAAATTGTGTGACGGTTTGATCCCAACCCGTCATTCTCAAAATGACGGCCTGTGCTCGCTGAAAGTGGTAGAACTTGGCTCTCATACCAAGTGTTGGATTTGGAGGAGAAAGGAAGCCTTGGAGCAGCAACCATGTAAAACTGAAAGGACATCACTTGTGCAAAATAGTGGTTGTTCAATCACTCAAAATGATGGGATACATGTAGAACTACAGCTTGGGCAAGTCAGCCCTCTCACAAGCCATACCTTTTAGCCATCGATGCTAAGACTCACACACTAGAGTCCATTATCTCACAGAAGAGAGGAAATCAGCCTAGCAATCACGCGGACCTCTCACACACGACCTAGAGAGCTACAAAATGCTCTCCTGGCACACTCCTAGTGGTCTCATAACCCACAATCTTATGGTAAATGACCATGTGTCCATAGCTAGCACACAAGGATCTCACCTCACCTAAAAAGTAAGGAGAGGTACGTTTTTCCTAGCATACTCTGACAAAGCAACCCAAGAAACTAGGACCTTTTAGGATATTTCTCCCATCAGGTCTTGACAATGGACCTCTTGCCATTTTCTTTTCTCAGGCTAAGGCATGAGGCCATTGCCCATGATCACCTGGATATCAGAAATTGATGACCCGGGAAACTTCAAAAATTCATATCTCCCAGTCCAACATTCGGTTCAGCCGCAAGCTTGGACCGTAGACATTTTGCCACCTGATCTTTCCAATGTTGTGGTCGAATTGACAATCGAAGTACGCATCTGGTAGTTTCCTCGAATTTCCTCTCGTGGACCTGAAACTTAGCCAAATGGCTCCTTTTCCAACAACCGATACCCCGAGTACCTGGAAAGTGCAATTTACTGTCCAACGCCTTTGTTTTGCAATATACGACATATTCCATTTCAGGATCTCCTTTACGACCAGGTCCTGTGAGTAGAGGTACCTGATGTGGATCTGCTTGGTCAACCCAGAGATTACATCATCTTGTACCATTTTCATGGCACTGTTGTCGATGCGGTCTTTTGTTGCTTCCGTTTGTCGCACTTTCATCTGAGTAAGCAAACTATGTTTCCACTCAAATCTCCTTGCATGGTTCTCAATGAGTTTTGCTTTGTCACTCACTCGTATAGAGGGAAATATACTCTTTTTTTCAGTTTGCCGAAGAGAATTTACCACTCTTCAAGAGGTAGACAAAACCTGATGTCAACGTTTTTTCATCGATTCTTCCTCCCTAGTTGGCATTCGAGTAGCAAACTAGCCAGAGCGGGTCAGAGCCTTCTCGGCCTCCAAACTGGAGTCCCTTGTGTGGGGTCTTCTGTTGATAGCGCATGATCTGTTTGACTGCTTGGCAGAGTGTGGCCCTAGATTGTCGACAAACCTGCTGACTTGATCCACAACATAGCAAGTATTAAGCGTGTTACTACCATGGTATGCATGAAGCTGCCAATAGCAGACAGGTAGGGATTTTTCCCAATCTTACGCCGTTTTCCTTCTGTGTTGAGCCTCATGGAGGAGAAAAGCTTGGTGTTTGTTTTCATGGGTGTACTAATGGGTTTGCAGTCTTACATGTTGTGGCGCTTGAGGACCTCCATGATGTATTTAGGCTTGTTAAGCCCGATGGTGCCTGCGCCTTGATTACAATGGACGGGTATCCCGAGGAAGGACTTGAGCGGACCAATGTCTATCCCAAACCCGTTGGTGAGATCTATCTTTAGGTTATTCAATAACTCAACTGATGATGAGCACATGATCTGGTCATCCACGTACATTGTAACCTGCATCAAGCCTTGTTCATCTCCGCGCGCATAGAGACTAGGATCATTCTGGCAGTGCGTGAAGGTGAGCCTGGTCATGAAACCGTCCATATCCTTGTTCCTCATTCTCGAGGCCTGATTTAGAAAGCACGGTGCTTTGACCAATTTACAAACCTTGCACTCCGGGGCTTTCTTTTCCTTGTGCTCTTTAATCAGCATTTCATTGTCTAGCTTTTTGTAGAGGAAAGCTGTCTTGACATCCATCTGGTAGACCTCAAGATTCTTTGCAGCAGTGATGTCCAACATGGATTTGATGGAGGCACAGGTGACAACAGGCGCAAAGATCTCCTCATAATCTAAACTTGTACGGCGGGAAAACCCCTTTGCTGCAATTCTTGCCTTGTACTTGTCGATAAAACCACCACGTCTAGGTTTCGAGGCCTGTCCACTAAAACACATGTTCCGTTCTCTTCAGTGGATGCGAGTTCGCTGTCCATTGCCTCATTCCACTAGGCCGCATTCAGCATGTTCATAGCCTTTGTTACAGTTACAAGCTCTCCCTCATCCAAGCATGACCAGCTGAGAATGGTCAATTCCACACTCTTTGCATCGTACTCGGCAGGAGGTTTCGTCTGGCGGGTAATACGACAGAGAGTTGCTAGTGGTGCTTCAAGGCTTAGTTGGTTCTATTGGTCCTGCGCTGCAAGTAATGTGTAGTTTAAGGAAAAGCTACCGCCCTTAGATTTTGACTGAGATGTCGTAGATGACTTCAATTCAGTATTAGACTCCGTTAATGTGACTACGTGCATACCCCCTCTCCTTGCAGCACCATCGTTGACTGGCACCATGTGCCAGTCCTCATGTGCCTAATCAATTGACTCAAGCAACACAACCTACTCTTCTGATACAAGAGCATGGACAGGGTCAAGGGACTCTCCCTTGCCGAGCGTCCTTTCATCAAACCCGACCTCATCACTCCTGATCAGCTTTCCAGCCGCTTGGTGCCTCGGCCTATATGCCATGAGCGTAGAGTCGTATCGGACCATTACACACTTGCGAGCACGTGCATCCACCTTGCCAATTCCTTCTCAAGCTTGAACCTTTACCAAAGCAATACTGCCAAAGACCCCCAAGTATGAGACAATTGATCTTTCCCTTGTTGGATCTCGAGGAGAGAGGGAGCCTTGGAGCAGCGAGCATGTGGGACTAGAAGGACATCACTTGTGCTGAACAATGGTTGTTAAATCACTCAAAAAGATGGAGTACATATAGAGCTACAGCTTGGACAAGTCAGCCCTCTCACAAGCCACACCACTTAGCAATGGAAGCGAAGGTTCACACACTAGAGTCCATAATCTCACACGAGAGAAGAAATCAGCCTAGAAATCAGGCTTCCTACTGACACACGACCTAAAGAACAAGAAAATGCTCTTATGGAACACTCCTAGTGATCACATAACCCAGAATCCCATGAAGAATCGCCATGTATCCATGGGTAGCACACAAGATCTCACCGCGACTAAAAAGCAAGGAGAGATACCATTATCCTAGTCAGTACACTCTGACAAGGCAACCCAAGAATCTAGGACCTTTTTGGATATTTATCCCATCAGGTCTTGACCCTGAACCTCTTGCCTTTTTCTTTTCTCAGGCTATGGCATGGAGCCATCGTCCATGGTCACCCCAATATCGGTGGTCGATGACCCCAAAAATTTCCAAAATTCATATCTCCCAATCCAACAGTTGAATCGGCCTCAAACTTGGAACAAAGGTATTTTGCCACCTCATCTCCAATGGTGAAGTCGGATTGACGATCGCAGCAGGCATCTGGTAGTTTTCTGCAACTTGCTGTTGTGGACCTTAAACTAAGCGGGATGGCTCGTTTCCCAGCAATTTCCCACTTTGCCGCAATCTGGGTTGAGTCCACATGCCTTCATGCAGAACTGCTGCTTGTCACGGGTCACTGGCTTGGTGCAAAAATCAGTGACATGCTTGGTCGTTGGAATAAACTCCAGCTTGATAGCACCCTCTTGTACCATGTGCCTGATCAAGTGATATGCGATGTCAATGTGCTTAGTGCATGCATGGCTCTCAGGATTCTTGGCGAGTGGGATTGCGCTCTGGTTCTCAGCGTGCACAAGAACTGGAACTGCTACACTCCCACACATCTCCACTATAAGATGTTGAAGCTAAACTGCTTCCTTGGATCCAAAGCTGAGAGAGACGTACTCAGTTGATGGCCCCACCATTCATGAGGAACACATGTCTAGAGATGGACTTGTGGTTCTCACGGTTTGAAGCCCAATATGCTTCTGCATAGCCAATGATGTTCTTCTCGTTGCTGTTGTAGGTGATGCCGATGTTGATGGTTCCAGGAAGATAGCGGAAGATCCACTTTACTGCCTTCTAGTGCTCAGGTCTGGGACTAGCCATGTTCTGGCTCACAGCGTTAACAACTTATGCGAGGTCTGGCATGGTTGCAACCATGAGGTACACGAGGCTGCCGAGGGCACTCCGGTACTTCCGCCACTCCGCTGCATTTACTTCTCCATTGAAGCTCACGAGGTATTATTGCGTCTCCCGCGCCATGCCGATGGGTTTGGCCTCTGCCATGGCGAATCGCTACAAGACTTCCTTGATGTAGCGGCTCTGTTACAACGAGAGAGAGGGAGATTTCCGGTAACGCGTGATCTGGATTCCGAGGAAGTATGACGCCTCCCTGAGATGAGACATCTGGAAGTGTACCTGCATGGACTCCTTTGATTTTTGTAGTGCAAGCATGTTGTTTGAGAGGAGGAGCATGTCATCCACATACACGATGATGATGAGGATCTCATGACCATGCTGCCAGCGATAGACGCTGTAGTCACTCGCAGCGCTCGAACCCCATGCACTACAACGCCGCATCCAACTTCTGGTTCCAAGCATGCGACGCTTGCTTGAGGCCGTACATCGACTTCTACAGCTTGCAAACCAGGTGCTCTTGGCCATCCATGACAAACCCCTCAGGATGCTCCATATAAATCTCCTCCTCTAGGTCACCGTTCAGGAACGTCGTCTTGACGTCCATGTGATGGACCTCAGAGTCCATTGCTGCTGCATAGGAAAGTAGCGTACGCACAAAGGCAAAATTTGTAACAGGAGCAAAGATTTCTGTGTAGTTGATCCCTTCTTGCTGCAAGTAGTCCTTGGTGACCAGCCTTGCCTTGTACTTTCCCGCTTCTTCTTTAACATCCACTTGCACTTGATGACCTTACGTCTAGGTGGACGCTCACTCAGCTCCCATGTACCATTGTCGAGCTGCGAGTATATCTCCTACTGCACACCTTGCGCCCAATCTGCTGCATCTGGTGCAGCCATGGCCTCCTTGTACGATGTCGGCGCATCAGTCTGCTGCAACTGCGACGATGATCTGGTCTGGTTGTTTTAGCATTGAGAAATGCCCGCGCTTACCAGGCTTGTATCGCACCCTTAGAGGGTACCTTCGACTTGGTGCTAGAATGTTAGCAGGTGGCTTGCACGGTGTTGCTCGCACAACTGCTCAAGCTGATGATGGTGCATCTTCTTACTCTGCTTCTGCCGATGAGGCCGTTGTATCTGCTACATCAGACATGGGAGAGTAGACTGGTTCTCCCACTATCACAGTGGAGGAAGGATCAGGAGAGTGTGGGTTAGGAAGGATATCTACTTTCTCTGCCTCGTGAGCTGCTGCTTCTGCTGCCTCCTCACATACAATTTTTGTGTCCATGATGTTGATCTCATTGAAGACGACATCCCTGGAGATGATGACGTGGCCTGTTTCCCTCTCGTAGAGGCAAAATTCCTTGCTTGCCATGTCGTAGCCAATAATCAGCATGTGCACGCTCTTCGCGTCCCACTTTTGCCGCTTCTCCTTTGGCACGTGCATGTGCGCCAAGCTGCCAAACGCGCAAAGATGACCCACGCTTGGCTTCTTCCCTAACCACGCCTCGTACGGCATCATCTATTCCAAGGCCTTAGTTGGTCTGCGATTCTTGATATGCATCGCAGTGCTCACTACTTCGGCCCAAACGTCTTAGGTCAGCCGAGCCGCGTCCAACATGGAGTATTCCGACTCAACGATGGTAAAGTTGGCGCGTTCTGCTACGCCCTTCTACTGGGGCGAGTATGGTATAATGCGCTGTGCCTTGATGCCTTTTGCTGCAAGGTAGTCATGGAACTTGCTCAGGTACTCTCCATTGCGGTCGTTGCACTGCGCCTTGACTTTCTTGCCATTGCGGTTCTCCACTGTGGCCTTCAACTCCTTGAACATGTGAAAGCATTGGTCTTTGGAGGAAAAGAAGCACACTGCAGTGTAACGGCTGAAATCATCATGGAATGTATGAAAATACCTACAGCCTTGAGAGCGCCGGGTCTGTATCGGGCCACACAAGTCTGTGTGGACCAGCTCAAGAACCTCTTTCACGCGCTCTCCTGCTCCAGAGAATGCCTCGCGATGCTGCTTCCCCTCCAAATAGCCGATGTACGACTGCTACTCAAAGTTAGAGGTGGTGGGTAATTAACGCACCATCTACCTTGTTTGAAGTTGCTCCAAGGCGCGCATGCCGATGCGGTCGTAGCGCGCATGCCAGATTTCACCATCTGTGGCCTGCACCACTGCTGCAAGACTCTGCTCGCGCAAGATCTTGGTTGCCTCCAACAGTCGGTACATATCGCCTTCCTTTACCAACCTGGCCAACTCTTCTCCAGTTTCCTTGTCGAGGATGTAGCCATAGTTGGAGTCAATAATGACTCGTAGTCCTCCGCTGGTGAGAGCGAACACTGACAGAAGGTTGAACACAGCATCAGGTACATACAGTACGCCATGGAACACTCCCGCTTCAATACCACGCAAGGTCTCCAACCACATCTCCACAATCCCAATCCCTTCAGCATACGCCATCCGATCATCACCGAAAGGAATCAGATGAGGGGGAATGGAGAGCAGCTGCGTAAACCACTCTTCATGGTGCATGAGGCTCTTGATGCACCCAGAGTTCTTGTATCAGGCCAGATCTGCCTTTTCATTTTCCGACATGTCAGACTTGGCCATGAAGAGGCGGTCGCGCACCTCCTTGGCCGCATTCATGTTGCCAAAATGGCGCACGCCGGTCTGGTTTTGCAGCTGTTGCTTCGTCTACTGCTAACGTTGCTGTGACTGCTGCGTTTGTTACTGTGGAGACTACTGCTTTTGCTGCTGTAACTACTGCTCCTTCTTGTTCCTCTTGAACTTCAAGCACTCTTTCTTGTAGTGCCCCTCTTTTTGGCAATAGTAGCACATGCCCTTCTTGCTTCTCTGTTGCCCGGACTGCTGCTACTGCTGGTTGCATGAGCCCATGGCCATGAAAGTTGCTTGACTGCTGCTGCTATCGCCATTGCGCGTTGCTACATTGCGACGTAGTTCCACCTACACCAGGTGCATGCAGATGAAGTCGAGGTCGAGAGTCAGCTGGCACTCCAACGTCTCTCGTACCGTATCATAGCTCGTTCGGAGTCCCCTCAGTAAGAGGAGTACGAAGCGCGTCTCTTCCTCAGGATTGCCGCCCGCTTTGAGGTGCTTCGCCAGCTCCTTTGCCCTGTCTAAGTACGCCCTTATCCCTTCGCCACCGTGCATTTTCAATACGATCATCTTCTCCTCCAAAAGCATGAGGAATGTAGGATCCTTGCTCTCATACTTCGTGCACAATGTGTCCCACCCCTCTTTTATAGTAGCATTGTCACTCACGTACTGAAGATGCGGGTTGGAGATGGTGTTGACAAGCAGCCTGTAAGCCTGCCTGTCCTTCTTCTTCCACTCCTCATATGCCGCCGCTATAGTTGTAGATTCATTTGCATTTACTGCACCTTTTTGCGGCATCTTCCTTGTCACCACCTCTGCGATGATGCCTTTGTCTGTGGAGGCAGAGCGCGTAACGCCGCTCACCACCTCCCACAAGCCCCTCTCCTCTAAAAGGAGGCGGGTATGGATGTTCCAAAACGTGAAGTTGGCGTATCCTTCCAGACTCTCCAAGGGATGGGCTGCTGTTACCACGCCTGTTGCTACCATTTTGAGCTTTGGTGATACTCAGCGCTGCCCTTGAGTGGCGATCCTACCCTTGCTTCTGCTGCTGCTTCTACCAGAAATCTGTGTGACAGAAAATGGATAGTAGAGGCCAGAACACTGGGCATTTTGAAAAACTGAGCTCAAGAATGGAAATTTCAGTTCAAAACCTTTCAGATCGACCCATAAAACAGGGTCATCAACAAGGGATTTTGAATTATATGCCTTCTTGAAAACAGGGTATGCTGCCGCTCCTACTCCACCTCACACAAGCTAGCTTGTAAACACCGTTTCTTGCAAACGTACTAATGGAATGCAAATATCTTTGCACAAATGGAAAGCTTAGGAAAATTTCTTCAATTCATATGTGCTACTTTTGAAATTTGACAAAGAAACAAGAGAGTTATGGTCATCACAAGGCAACAGTCTTACTCATAGAGAACTGTGTAGCCAGGGTCGACCTCGTTTTCAACTTAACTTGTAATCCGACCGTTGGCTCTTCGCGTTCGTGGTCTTGTTGGAAAGCTTGTCTCTTCAAATTGAAGATCCGGTGGTGGATTGTCAGATCTGGTGAAGGTTTTATCCCAACCTGGGATTCTCAAAGTGACAGCCCGTGCTCGCTTAAAGTTGCAGAACTTGGCTGTTATACCAAGTGTTAGATCTGGAAGAGAGAGGGAGCCTTGGAGCAGCGAGCATGTGGGGCTGGAAGGGCATCACTTGTGCTGAAGAATGGTTATTAAATCAATCAAAATGATGGAGTAAATATAGAGCTAGAGCTGTGGAAAGTCAGCCCTCTCACAAGCCACACCACTTAGCCATGGAGGCTAAGGCTCACACACTAGAGTCCATAATCTCAAACGAGAGAGGAAATCATCCTAGCTATCAGGCTGACCGCTCACACACGACCTAGAGAGCTAGAAAATGCTCTCATGGCACACTCCTAGTGGTCACATAACCCACAATCCCATGGAGAATCACCATGTATCCATGGCTAGCACACAAGGATCTCACCTCAGCTAAAAAGTACGGAGAGGTTCTTTTCTCCTAGTCAGCACACTCTGACCAGACAACCCTAGAATCTAGGACCTTTTTGGATATTTCTCCCATGAGGTCTTGACCCTAGACCTCTTGCCTTTTTCTTTTCTTTGGCAAAGGCATGGAACCATTGTTCATGCTCACTCGGATATTAGCGCTCCATGACCCCAAAAACTTTGAAAATTCATATCTCCCAATCCGACCGTTCGATCGGCCTCAAACTTGGACCGTAGACATTTATGCCACCTGATCTCTCCAATGGTGAAGTCGGATTGACAATCGGAGTAGGCATCTGGTAGTTTCCTGGAACTTGCTCCTGTGGACCTGAAACTGAGTGGGATGGCTCGTTTCCTAACATCGGTGACCAAGCCTCTTGTGGTATCTTGAGCTGCTTCTCTTGCTACTTCTTACCACGCCTTCCAAGCGCGGTTGCCGGAGTGAGATTGATAGCAAATAATTCTTTAAGCCTCAGCCTAGAACCGAGGTGAGAGTTTTGCATCAAAGAGCATGCTTTGTGTCCTGGCGAGGATAGTCTAGTTCATCCGCTCGGGAATGCTATTGTTTTGGGGCTGTAAGGTGTGGTGGTCTTGTGATTCATACCCTATTGGCTTAACCAGCCTCTGCACGCCTTGTACTCACCACCACTATCCGCTGAGTGCCTTGACCTTCTTGCTTGTTTGCCGCTTTACCATTGCGATAAAGTGTTGAAGCTTCTCCTTGAGCTCTCCTTTTGTCTTAACAAAGTAGATTTACATTTTGTGACTGTGGTCATCGATAAAGGTCAAGAAATATTTGTTGCCGCCTATCCAAGGGGTGCAAAATGGTCCGCACACGTGAAGCGACGTTTAGTATTCCTAATGGAAGTGAACCTTCCCGTTCCCCTTTTGGTCGCAAGGAAAGTTATTCAATTGGCTGGGATTTGACCCAGTGACCTTTCGCTCCAGAGACCAACTCCGGAATGTCTAAGCCACCAGGAGTTGTCCAAGGTAGAGTTTTCTGGCAAAACCATCTACTTTAGACCAAGAGGACTTGCTCCAAAGGAGCGGTGCATGCATTGTCTATCTCGACCAGACTTACTTGACTTACTCCAAGGATGCAGTGCATACCTAGTCTATCATGTACGAGTTAACATGTCAGCAATGAACAAGGAGCATATCAGGTCACTAAACTTTCCCTTCTATCCTCTCCATTAGCTATGAGATCTCTCCTTTCTCTAGCACTCTTGGCCTTCGTCTTCGTTCGATGTGTTGACCATATTGATGCCTCGAGTACCTTGAGAGTGCAATTCGCTATCTAGTGTCATGCTTGTCAACCAACCTTAAGCGACGGTCTAGAAATTGGGTTCCGATTCAATAGTACCCGGCGACCGCTCTTGGGGTTGTAACCAAGAGATGATATTACCTTGATAGCCAAGGTTCCTCATTGACCAGTTCATGGAAATCACTTCCTTGCACTGTCCTTGGCACCTACTCACGTTTGCGCAACGAGTGAACTCGTGGGGCTTAGACCAACGAATGCTTCTTAAGTGTCTGCCTCTGATGGAAAACTCTGTGAGGAGTTTCAAAGGTAAGAACTGTACTCAATGATAGGCAACTGACAGGTCCTTATATTCCTAGAGCCAGCCTCTAGTGTAGGCGCGCAATGACTCCTTGGATGAGCTTCTTTGAGGGCAATCTGGATTTCGTTGTCCCCATTGCCTACATGGCGATCCCTACGAGAGCTAAGTGGCGCAAGCCACCAAGAAGGACCTTGGAATATTCTCATATGTGTCTTAGAACCTTCTTGTCCCCTTTTGATTACAAAGAAAATTAGTCCCCGGGCTGGGATTTGACCTAGTGACCTCTCGCTCCAGAGACTAACTATGGAACGTGTACGCCACAAGGAGTTGTCCTAGGTAGTGTTTGCTGGCTATACTATCCAGACTAGACCAAGGAGACTTGCTCCAAAGGAGCAATGCATGCCTTGTCTATGTGGACCAAACTTAGGAGACTTACTCCAAGGGAGCAGTATATGCCTAGTCCGTTTTGTGCCTGTCCATATATTAGCCATGGACAAGGAGCATGTCAGGTCAACAAGGATGAGATCCGCGTGGATGCAGTTCCAACGTTGGTCTGATCGACTCTATTGGCTCACGTCTACTAGTTTTGGGCGAGTCTGAGACTGAGCATGAGATTTCTGGTCGCCTCATGATATGTAGGTGGGAATGAAGAGAAAGTCAGTTTGCGAAGGGAATAACGTTGTTCTGCGTTATTTTTAAACATGGACATGATCACAACTTTTATACGACTAGTCATTAGCTCTTCAACGTACCAAACTGTGCGCAATTGGGTTAAGCATAGTCTAAGTTATGCTTGCCAAAGCACAAGTCTCATCCTCAAGAATAGGGTGACGCCGCCATTGGCTGTGGTACCTTTGTTCACGTGCTAAGCGCCTTTTTGAAGGTGCATATCCCATTACACATGGTGTGGAGGTCCCCTGTACTGTTTCCATGTACCTTACCCACTTTTTAGTCCTGTTTGGTGATTGGGTATGACGAGGTTCGAAACCTGCCTGTAGACCTGCAGGTCATCATTCTTACAGTCCTCGAGTAACAAAACGTACTTCTGAGTTTCGGACGTCAAGCCAGGTTTTTGGCAAAGTCCCTCAATAAGAGCCTGCACTTTTGGATCCGGTGGATGATCTACTGGATCAGGTGGATTATCCATCGCACGCCTCATAAGGCCTATTGAAGTAATTTCTCCAGATGGTAGTTTTGTTTCTCAGTCTGGTCCATTATCAACCGGATTTTGAGTCACAACTTGCTTCCAAAGCTGCTGCTCATACCCTAACATAGGAAGGTTATATCTTGATCAATACTTGTCTGATTTTGGCAAAAACAACCTCCACTGGATTCAGCAACTCATCAACATTCAGGGACAGTCCTTCTTTTACGGATCCGAGTAATTTTTCTATCGTCAGATCCGCCGGAGCGGCGTTTCCACTTTCTGGCGGCTCGTAGGCGCCTCCCCACGCCGCACTTGGGCATGCGGAGGGGCAATTGTTTTCCACACTCTCCGCCTTGCACCTACCATGCCCTTACTCTTGCTTGCTCTCACTCATCTTCCGCTACGCCCTCCAGCCCATCATAACTGGACATCCCCAGTCTGGCCACGCTCATCGCGTGCCGGTCTGCAAGTTGCACCTTCGTCAAGGAATTCGCAAGCATGTTGTACGTGATGCAAAGCTGCAGTGGAACGTTTCCCTTCTTGACCATGTCTTGTGCGTAGTGATGACGCAAGTAAATCTTCTTTGTCCTCTTCGGTTGTATCGGGCTGTTGTTCAGCAAGATGAAGCCAGTGTTCTCCTCTTGTAGCACCGTAGGCTTCAGCTACGGCGTGCCCAGCTCCACCAGCAACCCACGGAGCCAAACTACCTCCTTAACTGCATCCGCTTGTGTGATCTACTCAGCTTTCACTATGGAGATGGCGACGCAGTCATGCTTCCTTCTATAGTACGTGACTGCTACACCGGCGAGGAAGAACACGTAGTCTACGTGTTCTCCCTGGTTAGTCTGTGTCCGTGTAGCCGAACGTACATAAAGGGTCCGCCCGTCCTTTGCCGTCAAACCTTACGCGCGCATCCCGCGTCCTCTGCAGGTAACAGAGAATGCGCTTCAACACTTGTTAGTATAGTAGCCCTGGATTGGCCACGTACCTGCTTACTTGGCCCACCGCGTACGCCAGGTCGGATCGAGTTGCCATCATGGCATACACGAGGCCATCCACTGCCAATTGGTATGGTAGGCGTGCCATATCCTCCTGCAGTTTCTTTGTTTGCGGCGCCATTGCCGCACTTAGTTTCCAGGTCATGGACACAGGACTACACACTGGTTTATAGTCCTCCATACCGTACCGCTTCAGCACCTTGGCGATGTATTTAACTTCCTTTAGCTCAAGCATGCGCGCTCTCTAATTTGGCGTAATGCTCACTCCGAGGTAGAACTCCAGCTCCCCCATGTCTGACATCTAGAACCTGCTACTCAGCTGCTCTTTCAACTATTGTAGGCTTGACAAGATTGAGGAGGACAAGGTCAGATCGTCCACGTAGAGTGCGACAATTTGATGGAGCTTCATGCTGCGCTGCAAGTACACACTGTGATCTGCCTCATAGTGCTTGAAGCCGAGTTGTTCCATGAAGCTGTCCAACTGTTGGTATTAGCATCAGGACGATTGTTTTACCTCGTATGAGGACTCCACAACTTGGACACGTTGCCCTCTGGCGCCTCCATCCCCTCCAACACCTCCATGTTGATTTCCTTGTCGATGATGCCATTGAGGAAAGTAGTCTTTACGTCCATTTGGAGAAACTCCATGTCCTTTGCGGCCGCCACCGCAAGGATCGCCTAGATGCTTGTAATCTTAGCGAGGAAGGCCAACATCTCATCGTAGTATTTGCCCTTACGCTGTGCGTACCCCTTCGCCACCAGCCGCCCCTTGTACTTGTCAACCAGTCCTTCCTTCGTAAACTTTATTGGAATTGGAGGAGAGAGGGAGCCTTGGAGCAGCAAGCATGTGGGACTTGAAGGATATCACTTGTGCTGAAGAATCACTGAGAATGATTGAGTACATATAGAGTTAGAGCTTGGGCAAGTCATCTCTCTCACAAGCCACACCTGTTAGCCATGGAGCCTAAGGCTCTCTCACTAGAGTCCATACTCTCACACAAGGGAGGAAATCAGCCTAGCAATCACGCTGTCCACTCATGCACGACCTAGAAAGCTAGGAAATGCTCTCATGGAGAACTACTAGTGGTCACATAATCACAATCCCATGGAGAATCACCATGTGTCCATGGATAGCACACAAGCATCTCACCTCACCTAAAAAGTAAGGAGAGGTACCTTTTTCCTAGTCAGCACACTCTGACAAGGCAACCCAAGAATGCAGGACCTTTTTGGATATTTCTCCCACCAGGTCTTGATCCTGGACCTCTTGCCTTTTTCTTTTCTCAGACTAAGGCATGGAGCCATCACCCATGGTCACCAAGATACCGGCAGTCAATGACCCCAGAAACTTAAAAAATTCTTATCTCCAAATCGGACCATTAGATCAGTCCCAAACTTGGACCGTACACATTTTGCCATGTGAGATTTCCAACGGAGAAGTTGGATTGGCAATCGGTGTACACATTTGGTAGTTTCCTAGAACTTGCTCCTGTGGACGTGAAACTAAGCCGGGTGGCTCCTTTTCCAACAATCTCCCACTTTGCCACACTCAGAGTGGACAGAGTCCACATGCCTTCATGCAGAACTGCTACTTCTCACGGGTTACTAGCTTGGTAAGAAATCAGCAACCTTCTTGCTGGTTGGAGTAAACTCCAGCTTGATAGCACTCTCCTGCACCATGTGTGTGATGAAATGATAAGCGATCTAAATGTGCTTGGTGCATGCATGGTGCTCAGGATTCTTGGCAAGTGTGATTGCGCTCTGGTTGTTGATGCTGAAGCCAAAATGCTTCCTTTGCTCCAAAGATGAGAGACACGTACTCAGCTTCCGTGCTTGAGGTGGCCATGACCACCTGCCGCTTGCTGCACTAGGTGATGGTCCCACCATTCAAGAGGAACAAATGTCCAAATTGGACTTGCGGTCCTTAGCGATTGAAGCCTAATCTGCGTCTGTATAGCAGATGATGTTGTTGTTGTTGCCGTTATAGGTGATGCCGATATCGATGGGTCTAGCAAGGTAGCGAAAGATCCACTTCACTGCCTTTTGGTGCTCAGGTCCGGGGTTCGCCATATGATGGCTCACAACGCTAACGGCGTGTGCAAGGTACGGTCTGCACGCAACCATCAAGTGCATGAGACTGACAACGGCACTCTGGTACTTCTGCCGCTCAGCTTTATCCGCTTCTCCACTGAAGCAACCTTTCGCGTCTCCAACGGCGTCCCAATGGGTTTTGCCTCTACCGTGCCGAACCGCTGCAAGACATCCTTGATATAGTGGCTCTGCTGCAGTGTGAGAGAGCGTTATCTCTGGTCACACGTGATCTGGACTTCGAGGAGGTATAACCCCTTCTCGAGATCAGACATTTGGAAGCGCTCTTGGATGGCCTCCTTGAATTCCTGCTGTGCAGACATACTGTTTCAAAGGAGGAGCATTTCATCCATATAGACGATTATGATGATCACCTCATGACCATGCTGCTAGAAATAGACGGTGTAATCACACTCGCTGTCCTCAAACCCCATGTACTGCAACGCCGCATCCAACTTCTCATTCCAAGTACGTGACACTTGCTTCAGGCCGTATTACAACTTTTGCAACTTACAAACCAGGTGCTCTTGGCCATCCATAACGGACCCCTCCGGCTGCTCCATGTAAATCTCCTCCTCCAGGTTATCGTTCAGGAACGCCGTCTTGACGTCCATGTGGTAGACCTCAAAGTCTTCTTGCTCAAACACGAGCGCTTGGCGACCAACCTCGCCTTCTACTTTTCCAAATTGCCATCTGCTCTCCGTTTCTTCTTGAACACCCAGTTGTACTTGATCACCTTATGTCCAGGTGGACGCTCAGTCAGCTCCCATGTACCGTTGTCAAGCTCCACAGGTGGACGCTCAGTCATCTCCTAATGCACATTTTTTGCTCAATCTGTTGTATGTGGTGCAGCCATGGCCTCCTTGTACGACGTCGGGTCATCATAGTCTGCTAGAGTGCGACATTCATCTGGTATGGTTTTTGGAGCATCCTGAAATGCCCACGCTTACCAGGCTAGTAGAGTACCTTGAGAGGGTACATTCGACCTGGTACTGGAGCGTTAGCAAGCGGCTAGCACGGTGCTACACGCACTATTGCTTGTGCTGACGATGGTGCATCTAATTCCTCTGCTTCTGCTATGAGGCCGTTGTATCTGCAGTATCACACATGGGAGAATCGACTTGTTATCTGATAGTCAGAATGAAGGATGAAGAGAGACTGCCACTACCTCGTTAGCTGCTAGTTCTGCTGCCTCTTCACAGACGATGTTAGTGCCCATGACGTTGCTTTCGTTGAATACGACATCCCTAGAGATTATGATGTGGTCTATATCCCTTTCGTAGAGGTGATACACCTTGCTTGCCACTTCGTAGCCAATCATCAACATATGCGCGCTCTTCGCGTCCTACTTTTGCTACTTCTCTTTTGGCACGTTCATGAGTGCCAAGTTACCAAACGCACGAAAATGACCCACGCTCGGCTTGTTACCAAACCATGCCTTGTACGCCATCATCTACTCCAATGCCTTGGTTGGACTGCGGTTCTTAATGTACACCGTAGTGCTTACTGCTTCGGTAAAAAAATTGTAGGTGAACCGAGCCGCGTACAGCATGGAGCACACGGACTCAACGATGGTGCGGTTGTCGTGTTTTGCTACGCCATTTTGCTGCGACAAGTATGGCACGGTGCGTTGGGCCTTCATGCCTGCTGCTGTGAGGGAGTCTTGGAATTCCTTGCTCACGTACTCTACACCGCGGTCGCTACGCAACACCTTGATTCTCTTGCCTGTCTGGTTCTTAACCATGGCGTTGAACTCCTTGAACCTGTCAAAGCACTGGTCCTTGGAGGAAAGGAAGATACAGCACAATAACGGCTGAAATCATCCATGAAGATGAGAAAATACATAGAGCCTCGAAAGCTCTAGGTTTGTATCGGGCTACACAAGTCTGTGTGGACCAGCTCCAACACCTACTTTGTACGCTCCCCTACTCCAAAGAATGCTTGCGATGCTGCTTCCCCTGCAAACAGCCGATACATAACTGTTGCTCGAAGTTAGAGATGGTGGGAAAGTCACGCACCATCTGCTTTGCTTGAAATTGCAGCAAGGCACGCATACCAATGTCGGCGTAGCGCGCATGCCATATTTTGCCATCTGTGTCCTACACCACTATTGCAAGACTCTGCTCGCGCGGGATCTTGGTCGCCCCCTTCAGACGGTAGATATCGCCTTCCTTCACCAACCTGGCTGACTCCTCTCGTGTTTCCTTGTCAAGGATCTAGCCATAGTCATCATCAAAGACGACTCGCAGTCCTAAATTGTTGAGAGAGGACAATGAGAGAAGGTTGAACGTAGCATGAGGTACATACAACACACCATGGAACACTCCCACTTCAGTGCCATGTGGGGTCTCAAACCACATCTTCACAATCCTAATCCTCTCAGGCTACACCACCTGATCATTACCAAAAGCAATTGGACAGGATGGAATGGAGAGCAAGTGCGTAAACCACTCCTCGTCGTGCGTCAGACTCTTGGTATACACCGAGTTCTTGTACCACGCCAGATCCACCTCTTCCTTCTGGACATGTCAGACTTCGCCATGAAGAGGCGGTCGCGTACCTCCTTGGCAACATTCATATTGCCAAGATGGCGCACGCTGGTCTGGTTCTATTAGTGCTGCTGCTGCTGACGTTGCTGTGATTGCTGGTGCTGTTCTTGTGGAGGTTGCTGCTTTTGGTAGTGCTGCTGCTGCTCGTTCATGTCCCTCTTGAACTTGAAGCACTCTTTCTCGTAGTGCCGCTGTTCTTGGCAATAGTGGCACTTGCCCTTCTTCTTGCCTCTCTGCTTCCCATATTGCTCTTGCTGTTGGTTGCGTGAACCCATGGCCATGGAAGCTGATTCACTGCTGCTACAACCGCCATTACTCTTTGCGGCATTGCGACGCAGCTCTACCTGCACCAAGTGCGTGCAGATGAAGTCCAGGTCGAGAGTTAACTGGCACACCAATGTCTCTCGCACCGTGTCATAGTTGGTAGGGAGTCCCCTCAGCAAGAGAAAGACGAAGCGCGTGTCTACCAGAGGGTTGATGGCCGCTTTCAGCTGCCTCGCTAGCTCTTTAGCCCTGTCCAAGTACGCCTCTATCCCTTCACCATCCAGCGTTTTAAACTCCATCATCTTCTCCTTCAAAAGCAATAGAGCATCCCTGCTCTAATACTTCTTGCATAATCTGTCCCATCCCTCTTTTGAAGTAGCCTTGTCATTCACATATTGAAGATTCGTGTTCGAGTTGGTTTGACAAGTAGCCTGTAGGCCTACTTGTTCTTCTTCTTCCACTTCTCATATGTCACCGCTGCAGTTGTAAATGAACTTGCATCTGCTGCACCTTTCTGTGGCGTCTTCCGCGCCACTACTTCCGCTGCGGTGATGCCTTTTGCCTATGGAGGCGGAGAGTACTCGTCACCGTTCACCACCTCCCACGAGCTCCTCTCCTCCAAAAGGAGGCAGGTACGGATCTTACAAAACGTGAAGTTGGCGCGTCCTTCTAGCCTCTCCAGGGGCTGGCCTCCTGTTATCATACCTAGTGTTTGTTGGATCTTGAGGAGAGAGGGAGCCTTGGAGCAGCGAGCATGTGTGATTGGAAGGGCATCACTTGTGCTGAAGAATGGTTGTTCAATCACTCAAAATGATGGAGTACATATAGAGCTAGAGCTTGGGCAAGTCAGCCCTCTCACAAGCCACACCACTTAGCCATGGAGGCTAAGGCTCACACACTAGAGTCCATAATCTCACACAAGGAAGGAAATCAGCCTAGCAATCAGGCTAACCACTCACACATGACCTAGAGAGCTAGAGAATGCTCTCATGGCACACTCCTAGTGGTCACATACCCCACAAACCCATGGAGAATCGCCATGTGTCCATGGCTAGCACACAAGCATCTCACCTCACCTAAAAAGTAAGGAGAGGTACCTTTATCCTAGTCAGCACACTCTGACAAGGTAATCCTAAGACCAAGGACCCTTTTGGATATTTCTCCCATCAGGTCTTACTCCTGGACCTCTTGCCTTTTTCTTTTCTCAGGCTAAGGCATGGAGCCATCACCCATGCCCACCCAGACATCGATGGTCCATGACCCCCGAAACTTCGAAAATTCATATCTCCCAATCCGACCGTTGGATCGGTCTCAAACTTGGGGCGTAGACATTTTTCCACCTGATCTTTCCAATGAGGAAGTCAGATCGGCGATCGGAGCAAGCATCTGGTACTTTCCTGGAACTTGCTCCTGTGGACCTGAAACTGAGCCAGATGGCTCCTTTCCCAACAATCTCCCACTTTGCCGTAGTCAGAGTGGGCTGAGTCCACACGCCTTCATGCAGAACTGCTGCTTCTCACGGGTCATTGGCTTGGTGCAGAAATCAGCGACCTGCTTGCTGGTTGGAGTAAACTCCAGCTTGATAGCACCCTCCTGCACCATGTGCCTGATGAAATGATATGCGATGTCAATGTGCTTGGTGCGTGCATGGTGCTCAGGATTCTTGGCGAGTGCGATTGCGCTCTGGTTGTCGACGCGCACAGGAACTGGAACTGCTGCACTCCCACTCATCTCTGCCATGAGACGTTGGAGCCAAACTGCTTCCTTGGCTCCAAAGCTGAGAGATACGTACTCAGCTTCTGTACTCGAGGTGGCCACGACCACCTGCCGCTTGCTGCACCA
>SZWC01000111.1:505737-539252 GCA_023375785.1 Penium margaritaceum | reverse complement strand
CCACCATTCATGAGGAACACATGTCCAGAGATGGACTTGCGGTCCTCAGGGTTTGAAGCCCAATCTGCGTCTGTGTAGCCGATGATGCTGTTGTCATTGCCGTTGTAGGTGATGCCGATGTTGATGGTTCCAGCAAGGTAGCGAAAGATCCGCTTCACTGCCTTCTGGTGCTACGGTCCGGGATTAGCCATGTGCTGGCTCACAGCGCTCACAGCCTGTGCGAGGTCCGGCCTGGTTGCCACCATCAGGTACATGAGACTGCCGACGGCGCTCTGGTACTTCTGCCGCTCAGCTGCATTTGCTTCTCCATTGAAGCTCACGAGGTACTGCCGTGTTTCTAGCGGCGTGCCAATGGGTTTTGCCTCTGCCATGCCGGACCGCTGCAAAACATCCTTGATGTAGCGGCTCTGCTGTAGCGAGAGAGAGCGTGACTTGCGGTCACGCGTGATTTGGATACCGAGGAAGTATGATGCTTCCCTGGATCAGACATCTGGAAGCGCTCCTGCATGGCTTCCTTGAACTCCTGCAGTGCAGACATGCTGTTGGAAAGGAGGAGCATGTCATCCACATAGACAATGATGATGAGGATCTCATGCTCATGCTGCCAACGATACACGCTGTAGTCACACTCGCTGCGCTCAAACCCCATGCACTGCAACGCCGCATCCAACTTCTGGTTCCAAGCACGCGACGCTTGCTTGAGGCCATACAGCGACTTCTGCAGCTTGCAGACCAGGTGCTCCTGGCCATCCATGACGAACCCCTCCGGCTGCTCCATGTAGATCTCTTCCTCCAAGTCACCATTCAAGAATGCCGTCTTGACATCCATGTGGTGAACCTCGAAGTCCTCAGCTGTTGCATAAGAGAGGAGCATGCACATAGAGGCAAACTTTGCAATAGGCGCAAAAGTTTCTGTTTAGTCGATGCCCTCCTGCTGCGAGTAGCCCTTGGCCACCAGCCTCGCCTTGTACTTTTCCGGGTTACCATCTGCTCCCAGCTTCTTCTTAAAGACCCACTTGCACTTGATCACCTTACGTCCTGGTGGACGTTCAGTCAGCTCCCACGTGCCGTTCACCAGCTGCGACTGTATCTCCTGCTGCACGGCTTGCGCCCAATCTGCTGCATCTGGTGCAGCCATGGCCTCCTTGTATGACGTTGGCTCATCTGAATCTGCTACAACTGCGATGTTCATCTGTTCTGGTTTCTGCAACATCCAGAAATGGCCGCGCTCACCAGGCTTGTAACGCACCCTAAGAGGGTACCTGCGACCTGGTGCTGGAGCATTAGCGGGTGGCTGGCGCAGTGCTGCTGGCACAACTGGTGCTGCTGGTGGTGCTACATCTCCCTCCTCTTCTTTTGCCGATGAAGCTGCTGTATCTACAACATCAGACATGGGAGAGTAGAGTGATTCTCCCACTGTCACAGTAGAGGAAGGATCGGGAGAAACTGGGTCAGGAAGAATTTCTGCTCCAACCGTCTCGTCAGCTGCTGGTTCTGGTGCCTCTTCACACACGATGTTGGTGCCGATGACGTTGCTCTCATTGAAGACGACATCCCTGGAGATGATGACGTGGCCTGTATCCCTCTCGTAGAGGCGATATGCCTTGCTTGCCACGTCGTAGCCAATCATCAGCATTTGCGCACTCTTCGCGTCCCACTTTTGCCGCTTCTCTTTTGGCACGTGCATGTGCGCCAAGCTGCCAAACGCGCGAAGATGACCCACGCTCGGCTTCTTGCCGAACCACGCCTCGTACGGCGTCATCTGCTCCAAGGCCTTGGTTAGACTGCGGTTCTTGATGTAGACCACAGTGCTCACGGCTTCAGCCCAGAAGTCGTAGGTCAGCCGGGCCGCGTGCAGCATGGAGCGCGCCGACTCCACAATGGTACGATTGGCGCGTTCTGCTACACCGTTCTGCTGCGGCGAGTATGGCGCGGTACGTTGCGCCTTGATGCCAGCTGCTGCGAGGTAGTCTTGGAATTCCTTGCTCAGGTACTCTCCACCGCGGTCGCTGCGCAACGCCTTGATCTTCTTGCCNCTGCTCAAAGTTAGAGATGGTAGGCAGGTCACGCACCATCTGCTTTGCTTGAAGCTGCTGCAAGGCGCGCATGCCGATGTGGCCGTAGCGCGCATGCCAGATCTCACCATTTGTTGCCTCCACCACTGCTGCAAGACTTTGCTTACGCGGGATCTTGGTCGCCCCCAGCAAGCGGTACATGTCGCCCTCCTTCACTGACTTGGCCAACTCCTCTCCTGTTTCCTTGTCGAGGATGTAGCCATAGTCATCATCGAAGACAACGCGCAGTCCTGTGTTGGTGAGAGAGGACACTGAGAGAAGGTTGAACGCAGCATCAGGCACATACAGTACGCCATGGAAAACTCCCACTTCAATGCCACGCGGGGTCTCCAACCACATCTCCACAATCCCAATCCCCTCAGCATACACCACCCGATCATCACCCAAAGCAATCGGCCGAGGAAGAATGGAGAGCAGCTGTGTGAACCACTCCTTGTGGTGCGTCAGACTCTTGGTACACCCCGAGTCCTTGTACCACGCCAGATCCGCCTTTTCCTTCTGGGACATGTCAGACTTTGCCATGAAGAGGCGGTCGCGGACCTCCTTGGCGACGTTCATGTTGCCAAAATGGCTCACGCTAGTCTGGTTCTGCTGCTGCTGCTGCTGCTGGCGTTGCTGTGACTGGTGCTGCTGTTGCTGTGGAGATTGCTGCTTTTGCTGCTGCTGCTGCTGCTGCTCTTTCTGGTACCTCTTGAACTTGAAACACTCTTTCTTGTAGTGCCCCTCTTTTCGGCAATAGTGGCACTTGCCCTTCTTGCCTCTCTGCTGCCCGGACTGCTGCTGCTGCTGGTTGCGTGAGCCCATGGCCATGAAAGCTACTTCACTGCTGCTGCCGCCATTGCGCTTTGCCGCATTGCGACGCAATTCCACCTGCACCAGGTGTGTGCAGATGAAGTCGAGGTCGAGAGTTGGCTGGCACTCCAGCGTCTCTCGTACCGTGTCGTAGCTGGTTGGGAGTCCCCTCAGCAAGAGGAGGATGAAGCGCGTCTCTTCCACATGATTGCCGGCCGCTCTCAACTGCTTCGCCAGCTCCTTTGCCCTGTCCAGATACGCCTCTATCCCTTCACCACCCTGCATTTTCAGCGCCATCATCTTTTCCTCCAAAAGCATGAGGAATGCAGGATCCTTGCTCTCATACTTCTTGCACAACGTGTCCCACCCCTCCTTTGCAGTAGCCTTGTCACTCACGTACTGAAGANAGCTGCTGCCATTTTGAGCCTTGGTGATGCTCAGCGCTGCCCTTGGATGGCGGCGCTACCCCTGCTTCTGCTGCTGCTTCTGCCAGAAATCTCTCTGACAGAAAATGGACTGTAGGTGCCAGCAGACTGGGAATTTTGAAAAAATGAGCCCACAACTGGAAATTTCAGCTCAAAACCTTTCAGATCGACCCATAAAACAGGGTCATCAACAGGGGATTTTGAAAGATATGCCCTCTTGAAAACAGGGTATGCTTCTGCTCCTACTCCAACTCAGACCAGCCAGTTTGTAAACGGCGTTTCTCCCAAACGAATCAATGGAATGCAAATATTTTTGCACCAATGGAAAGCTTCGGAAAAAAACTACAATTCGCATGTGCCACTGTCTAAATTTGACCAAGAAATGAGAGAGTTTTGGTCATCACAAGGCGACAGTCTTACTCATAGAGAAGAGTGTAGCCCTGGCCGACCTCGTTTTGAGCATAGCTCTCAATCCGACTGTTGGATCTTCGCGATCTTGGGCTCGTTGGAAAGCTTGTCTCTTGAACTTGAAGATTCAGTGATTGATTGTCAAATCTGGTGAAGGTTTTACCCCAACCCGTCACTCTCAAAGTGACGGCTTGTGCTGGCTGGAAGTGGCAGAACTTGGCTCTGATACCAAATGTTGGAACTTGAGGAGAGAGGGAGTCTTGGAGCAGCGAGCATGTGTGATTGGAAGGGCATCACTTGTGCTGAAGAATGGTTGTTCAATCACTCAAAATGATGGAGTACATATAGAGCTAGAGCTTGGGCAAGTCAGCCCTCTCACAAGCCACACCACTTAGCCATGGAGGCTAAGGCTCACACACTAGAGTCCATAATCTCACACAAGGGAGGAAATCAGCCTAGCAATCAGGCTGACCACTCACACACGACCTAGAGAGCTAGAGAATGCTCTCATGGCACACTCCTAGTGGTCACATAACCCACAAACCCATGGAGAATCGCCATGTGTCCATGGCTAGCACACACGGATCTCTCCTCACCTAAAAAGTAAAGGGAGGTACCTTTATCCTAGTCAGCACACTCTGACAAGGCAATCCTAAGACCAAGGACCCTTTTGGATATTTCTCCCATCAGGTCTTGATCCTGGACCTCTTGCCTTTTTCTTTTCTCAGGCTAAGGCATGGAGCCATCACCCATGCCCACCCAGACATCGACGGTCCATGACCCCCGAAACTTCGACAATTCATATCTCCCAATCCGACTGTTGGATTGGTCTCAAACTTGGGCCGTAGACATTTTGCCACCTGATCTTTCTAATAGTGAAGTGGGATCGGCGATCGGAGCAGGCATCTGGTACTTTCCTGGAACTTGCTCCTGTGGACCTGAAACTGAGCCATATGGCTCGTTTCCCAACAGTGTTGCCTTTTTAGCTCAGGTGATACTCAGCACTGCCCTTGAGTGGCTTTGCTACCCGTGCTTCTTCTCCTGCTTCTCCCAGTCTGACATTAAATGAACTGAAAGGCCACAAGACTGGAAATCATGAAAAACTGAGTCCACCACTGGAACGTTCAGCTTGAAAACTTTGAGATAAACCCATAAAACAAGGTCATCAAATAGGGATTTTGAGAGATATGCCCCTTTGAAAAGAGGGTATGCGTTTGCTCCTACTCCACCTCACACTTGCCAGCTTGTAAACGGTCTTTCACCTAAATGTACCAATGGAATACAAATATTCTTGCAGGAGTAGAAAGCTTTGAAAAAATGCTTTAATTTTTACGTGCTACTTTTTCAAATTGACAAGGAAAGAAGAGAGTTATGGTCATCAGAAGGTGACGGTCTTACTCATAAAGAAGTGTGTAGCCCTTGCCAACCTTGTTTTGAGTATAGCTCTCAATCGGACTGTTGGATGTTCGTGATATTGAGCTCGTTTAAAAGCTTGTATCTCGAACTTGACAATCCTGTGGTTAATTGTCAATTTTGATGAAGGCTACAACCCAATCCGTCACTCTCAAAGTGACAGCCTTTGTTAGATGAAACTGGCAGAACCTGGCTCTGATACCAAGTGTTGGAATTGGAGGAGAGAGGGAGCCTTGGAGCAGCGAGCATGTGGGACTTGAAAGGCATCTTTTGTGCTAAAGAATGGTCGTTGAATCACTCAAAATGATAGAGTACACATAAGGCTAGAGCTTGGGCAAGTCATGTTGGCCTGAGGATGAGTGTGCGTCATGGAGGGTTGCTAGTAGTCGCTAGTTCACACGACCAACTCTTTTTGGAGAGACTGAAACTGTGGAGGCATCTAGTTCCAAGGATGGCAGAAACCTGGTCAGAGATTGAGGCAATAGTTTTGGCCTCAATATACTAGATATGAGATCTTGATCACGGCTTACAAGCAAGGGCATTTTATAGCCACTTATCTAAGTTTTCCACAACACCAAAGCATGCCACATTTGGAGCTTCCTAGCAGATTCTATGGCTTCTAGAGTGCTCCTTGATAGGCTGTCCTTTTCCCACCTAAGAAGGCATCCCTTCCCTCCTCTAGAAGCTTCTCTCCCTTCCTAGATTCCTCAGCTTGCTTCTAGTAGGAGGGAAGGTGTCCAGAAGACCAAGACACCTCAAGATGCCTTGTAGGACAAGTTTCCCCTTCTAGAAGGTCTGCCACCTTCTTGGATCCTCACCTTACCTTCTAGAAACATAAAGAGGAACTCTAAAGGTTGAGCTAGCTTCCTAGCATCTGTTTTCCACCTCCCTTGAGGGAGGGCAAAATTTCATCTTGTGGGACTTGAACCCTGCCCCTACAGGTAGACACCATTAACCACAAAGCCACCTTGGCTTGTCTTATTCGTGTTCCTTTTTGGAACACATGGAGTCACTCCTGCCATGGTGAGGAGCATCACTCCAACAAACCAGCCCCCTCACAAGCCGCACCTCTTTGCCATGGAGACTAAGGCTCACATACTACAGTCCATAATGTCACACAAGGGAGGAAATCAGCCTAGCAATCAGGCCAACCACTCAGGCACAACCTAGAGAGCTAGAAAATTCTCTCATGGCACACTCCTAGTGGTCACATAACCCAGAATCCCATGGAGAATCGCCATGTGTCCATGGCTAGCACACAACGATCTCACCTCACCTAAAAAGTAAGGAGAGGTATCTTCTTCCTAATCAGCACACTCTAACAATGCAACCCAAGAATCTAGGACCTTTTTTGATATTTCTCCCATCAGGTCTTGACCCTGGACCTCTTGCATTTTTCTTTTCTCAGGCTAAGGCACGGAGCCATCGCCCATGGTCACCTAGATACCAGCGGTCGATGACCCGAGAAACTTAAAAAAATCATATCACCCAATCTGATTATTGGATCCGCCTCAAACTTAGTCTGTGGACAATGTGCCATTTCATCTTTTTATTGATGAACTCGGATTGACAATCAGAGCAAGCATCTGGTTGTTTCTTAGAACTTGCTCCTGTGGACCTGAAAGTAAGCTGGATGGCTCCTTTCCCAACAAAATTGGTCCTGAAGACCCACTTGGAGCCGATAATGCTGGCATCTTTTGGCCTGTCAGCAAGCTGCCATGTGTCGTTTTGCGCAATGGATCCCAACTTTGACTTGATGGCGGCGTCCCACTACTCCGCCTCGGGCGGCACAAGCGCCTCTCGCACGATCGTCGGTTCCGTTGATGTAGCTAACATGTACCGCGTTATGCCCATCCATCGATCGATGCCTGCATCAAAACTCTTCCCTGCTCTCCTCTGCCTCTTGCTATGGCGCGGCAGTGTTTGCGGCGTCTTGTCGTTGTGTGCGATCCTTCTGATTCAGCCCGCTTTGGTGAATCATCCATCAGACTGCTCCGCGAGGATCCCTCTCGCTTCAGTGAAGCATCAACGAGATGGGCGGCGCGTCCAGAGTATTTTTATCTGACGCCTGACGCGAACATCGCGGAGAGTACTCACTTCCATACCAGCGGTGCCTCCTTTGATGGATCGTTCCGCTCGATCTCCAGCTCAGCTGCATTGTCGTCAGAGTCCTCCGCGTCGGCTGCTACATCCGTCACACTATCCCCAGGACGTCGCATCATCATCCTCCACGTCCGCCAGGACCTCCTTGTAGTTAAAGAGCTTGAACCACTCTCCTTGTTTTGCTCTTGGTCGAAATTGATGTTATGGCTACGGATGATCTCTTTCGTGCGCGGGTCCCAGGGCCGGTACGCCTTTTGCGTACTCTCGTAGCAAAGGAACAAATACGGCTTTGCCCGCCGTTCCAACTTGCTGTCGCGTCGTTGCGTCGCGTGCACCATCACGTGTGCCTTGTATCCGAACACCCTTGGGTGTGCTACGTTTGGCTTGTGCCCACTCGAAACGTCTTGCCGCGTCTTCTAGCCATCCTTGCCTCTCAGCACCGCTGTTGGGGTAAGGTTGATGATGTAACATGTTGTACGTACTGCCTCTACCAAGAATCCTCACGGCAATCCTGTATCTACAAGCATGGTTTGCACCATGTTGAGCAGTATATAACTTACTCGCTTTGCCACTCTATTGGACTGTGGTGAGTACAACATAGTAGGTTCCCACTTGATGCCCTACTGCTTCATCCACCCGCTACGGCCCACGTACTCTACACCATTGTCGCTGCGCAGCACTCTAATCTTCCAGCCAGTGCGCCTCTCTACCAATGCAACGTACTCCTTTAGCGGGTCCAGGACTTTGCCCTTGCGCTTCATGAAGTACATGTAGAGCTTCCTACTTCAATCGTCCATGAAGGTGACAAAGTATCTCAAGCCGTTGTTCGACTACGTTTTGAGCGGTCCGCACATGTCGTTGTGCACAATCTCTAACGGGTCCTTTCCACGAGCCTCGTTATTTTTGAACGTCTTGCGGCGCGCCTTGCCCAAAATGCAAGGCTCGCACTTTTTGTGGGCTACTGCGTTTGCTTTGTCTGCTATGAAATCTCCACCGTTGATGACAAGGCCATGCACTATGTCGCGCTTTGCCATCTCCTAAATGGTTGTGGACGGCGAATGCCCCAACCGTCGGTGCCAGAGCTCCAGATCCCCGCTTCCTCCCTTGGTTTTGTTGACGACGCGCTTCTGCAAATCTGTTGCGTTGGATGCCACGGAGACCACCTGGGTCTCCACGATGTAGAGACCGCCCTCGTGTTGCGCCTCCAGCACAACCTCGCCCTCGCTGTCGATTCGCACCACTGCGCCTTTCCTCTGGAAGAGTACCTCATATCCCTTGTCCATCAAGCGGCTCACAATCAAGATGTCAGCCATGCGAAGGACATATTGCATATCACAGATTGTGTTTAGCTCATTCTTATCGCCCACCACGACTTCTACCTCTACGTTGCCTCGGCCAACCTTCGACTCAACTTTGTTGTTCGCGACCATAATTCACTTGGAGGACTTCTTGTAGGTGATGAACCCTACCTTCTTGACTTGGGTATGCTCCTCCGCCCTGGAAACCAGGCACCGCCTGTAGGACTTCTTGAGGAAATGGTTCCTGTTGCCGTTGATGATTGACCTGCCCTTGCTGTTTTTGCCGTCAATCTTTGTCGCCTCCGGCCAGTCATGGGCCCAATGGCCCTCCTTGTCGCAATTGCCACACTCCTTTCTTGGCACCCTTCTTGGCGCCCCCCTTTCCGCCACTTCCTCGGCCCTGGCTTGTGCCACCCGCATTTTAGTGACTACAGCTAATGAGGAAGACGAAGACTCCCCACAGCTCTATCGCTGTGCCTCGTTGCAGATGTACTTTGTGATCCCACCATAGGTGAGCTTGTCCTACGACCATACTCAAAGGACAGTAATGAGTGGGCTCCAACTGTGTGGTCCATGAGGAGAGCCATCACATGTAGGTGCGTGTGAATCTTCCATCCCACATCATTGCCTTGCGAGGCGAGCGACTCGATCTACTGCATGGTGGAGATGGCATCATCTCCCTCCTTGATTCTTACCTTAAGGAGTCGCTTCATTGCGAATATTTTGTTCGCCAGCGACTTGGATTGGTTGATGATGTAGAGATTTTGCCAAGCTTTGGCTGCTAGCTTGCGGCCTTGGAAAGAACCCTACTACGACTCGGCCGTCCCGGACACCACGAGCATGAGCGCCTCTGTATTCTTCTTTTCGAAGGTTTGCTTCTCTGTGTCCGTAGTAGTCGCCTCAGTGAGCACCTCCTTTCCCAACATGACATCCAGCAGCGCCTTATGCAGAGGTGCAGTTCGAACTGCCACCTCCATAGCAAGAAGCCTAAGTCGCCCGCATACTTCTGAATGGGCTGCGTCTTCTTCTCCGCCATGTGCGCAGCTGATACTTTGACGGGTTTTCAGAACTTCACGGTGACGTCCAAGATGACGATCCACTACACTGCGGAAAACGTGAACTTTGGAGGCGTTCAGACCCATGGACCCGTAGCCCTCTGTAAGGATGAGATCCGCATCGATGCGGTCCCGACGTTGGTCTGATAGACCATATTGGTTCATGTCTACTGGCTTTGGGTAAATCTCACACTGAGTATGAGCTTTTAAGCTGCCTCACGCTATGTGAGTGGGAATTTAGAGACAGTCACTTTGCAAAAGGAATAACGTCGTTTTGCATTCTTTCATGAACATGGACATTATCACAACATCTATATGACTAGTGATGAGCTCTATAAGGCACAAAACTCTGCGCAATTTGGTCATGCATAGCCCAAGTTATGCTTGCCAAAGCGCAGGTCTCACTCACCACAGAAATCCAACGCCGCCACCTGCCGTGGCGCCTTCGTTCACGTGCGGAGCGTCTTTCCCGAGGCGCATATCCCATTGCACATGGTCTGTAGGTCCTGTGTAATGTTTCTACGCACCCTATCCACTTTTGCATTGTGTTTAGTAATGGGGTGTGACGAGGTTTGAAACCTGTACGTATACATGCAGAGATAATTTTTACTAAGTCCCTGAGTAGCAAAATGTAGTACTGGGTTTCAAACGTTGAGCCAGGTTTTTGGCTAAATCCCGCAGTAACAACCTGCACTACTGATCTGGTAGATGAACAGCCGGATCAGGTGGATCATCCACCGGACGCCTTGGCAGGTCTATTAGAGCAATTTCTCGACATGGTGATTTTGTTTCTCGGTCCAGTTGATTGACCGGATTTCAAGTCGCATACCCCAACTTTGAGAGGCCATATCGTACTCAATACTTGTCCAATTCTTGCGGAACAACTTCCACAAGATTTAGCAATTCATCAACGTTGAGGGTTAGTCCTCCATGTTAGGATCCAAGGAATCTTTAAGTCGCCAGATCCGACAGAGCTGTGTTTCCACTTTCTGGTGGCTCATCGGCGCCTCCCAGCGCTGCACTTGGACATGCAGAGAAGTAGTCGACAATTCAACTGGATGTTGATTTCAACATTAAGCGCCTTTGTCATGCAATCTACAAGCATCTTCCTCGTCTCCACGTATTCTATGTCCATGATCTCCTTTGCGACCGGTTGCCTAACTAGTGGAACCTAATGTTGAGGTGCTGGTGATCCCGACAGATGACATCATTCTATGCCATTTTCATGGCACTGTTGTTGTTAATGAGGACCTCTGGTGCCTCCATTTCTGGGAGTTTTATCTCGGCAAGCAAAGTCAAAGAGAGTACCAAGCTCTTCTAAGACAATGATGTACTGTGCCTAAGCGGTAGAAAGGGAGACAGAGTCTTACTTTCTGCTTGCCAAAGAGACTTTGCCATTGTTCAAGAGACACACAAAGCTTGAGGTATGATTTCTATCATTGATTCATCCTACCGCGTCACCAACCGTGTAAAACACCAGTCGTAGCCTCTCAGATTCCTAACGGTTTCCAAATTGGGGTTCCATGTATCTTGTCTTCTGTAGTTGGCGCATGATGTGCTTAACTGTTTGCCAATATAGTAGCCTTAGAGTGTGTTGGGAAAGGAGCCATCCGGCTCAGTTTCAGGTCCACAGGAGCAAGTTCCAAAAAATACCAGATGCCTGCTCCAATTGTCAATCCGACTTCACCATTTGAACGATCAAGTAGCAAAATGTCTCCGATCTAAGTTTGAGGCCGATCTAACAGTCGGATTGAGAGAAATGAACTTTTGAAGTTTTCAGGGTCATCGACCGCCGATATCCAGGTGACCATGGGCGATTGCTCCATGCCTTAGCCTGATATAAGAAAAGGCAAGAGGTCCTGTGTGAAGACCTGATGGGAGAAATATCCAAAAAGGTCCTAGAATCTTGGGTTGCCCTGTTAGAGTGTGCTGACAAGGAAAAAGGTATCTCTCCTTACGTTTTAGGTGAGGTGAGATCCTTGTCTGCTAGTCATGGACACATGGCAATTCTTCATGGGAATGTGGGTTTTGTGACCACTAGGAGTGTACCATGAGAGCATTTTCTAGCTCTCTAGGTCGTATGTGAGTGGTCAGCCTGATTGATAGGCTGATTTCCTCCCTTGTGTGAGATTATGGACTCTAATGTGTGAGCCTTAGCCTCCATGGCTAAGTGGTGTGTCTTGTCAGAGGGCTGACTTGCCCAGGCTCTAGCTCTATATGTACTCCATCATTTTGAGTGATTTAACAACCATTCTTCAACACAAGTGATTCCTTTACTGTCCCACATGCTCGGTGCTCCAAGGCTCCCCCTGTAGAGAGACAAATTTTCAAAGTTTTTGGGGTCATCGACCACCGATATCCGGGTGACCATAGGCGATGGCTCCATGCCTTAGCCCGAGAAAAGAAAAAGGTAAGAGATCCACGGTCAAGACTTGATGGGAGAAGTATCCGAAAAAGGTCCTAGATTCTTGAGTTGCCTTGTTAGAGTGTGCTGACTAGGAAAAACATACCTCTCCTTACTTTTAAGGTGAGGTGAGATCCTTGTGTACTAGCCATGGACACATGGCGACTCTCCATGGGATTGTGGCTTATATGGCCACTAGGAGTGTGCCATGAGATCATTTTCTAGCCCTCTAGGTTGTGTCTGAGAGGTCAGGCTGATTGCTAGAAGATGTACCACCATCAGCAAAAGCAGTTGTGCGGGGAGACAGCGCGAATTGCCTGCTAACGCTCTAGCACCAGGTCAAAGGTACCCTCTGAGGGTGCGCTATAAGCCTGGTGAGCGCGAGTATTTCTGGATGCTCCAAAAACCAGACCGGATGAATGTCATAGTTGTAGCAGACTCTGAAGAGCCGGCGCCGTACAAGGAGGCCATGGCTGCACCAGATGTAGCAGATTGGGCTCAAGCTTTGCAGCAGGAGATACAGTTGCAGCTTGACAACGGTACATGTGAGCTGACTGAGCGTCCACCTGGACGAAAGGTGATCAAGTGCAAGAGGGTGTTATAGAAGAAGCGGGGAGCAGATGGCAACCTTGAAAAGTACAACACAAGGCTCCTCGCCAAGGGCTACTCGTAGCAAGAAGGCATCGACTACACACAAAACTTTTGCCCTTGTTGCAAAATTTGCCTGTGTGCGTACGTTCCTTTCCTATGCAGCAGCAAAGGACTTTGAGGTCCACCACATGGATGTCAAGACGGCGTTCTTGAACGGTGACCTAGAGGAGGAGATTTACATAGAGCAGCCGAAGGGGTTCGTCATGGATGACCAGGAGCACCTTGTTTGCAAGCCGTAGAAGTCGCTATACACCCTCAAGCAAGCATCGCGTGCTTGTAACCAGAAGTTGGATGCGGTGTTGTAGTGCATGGGGTTTGAGTGCAGTGAGTGTGACCGTGTGTCTATCGCTAGCAGCATGAGCATGAGGTGCTCATCATCATCATCTATGTGGATGACATGCTCCTCCTTTCCAACAGCATGTCTGCAATGCAGGAGTTCAAGGAGGCCATGGAGGAGCGCTTTCAGATGTCTGATTTTGGGGAGGCATCATACTTCCTCGGTATCTAGATCACGCGTGACCGCAAATCACCCTCTCTCTCGCTGTAGCAAAGGCGCTATATCAAGGATGACTTACAGCGATTCGGCATGGCAGAGGCAAAACCCATCCGCACGCCATTGGAGACGCGGCAGAACCTCGTGAGCTTCAATGGACAAGTAAATGCAGCTGAGCGGCATAAGTACCAAAGGGTCGTCAGTAGCCTCATGTACCTTATGGTTGCCACTAGGCCGGACCTCGCACAGGCTGTTAGCGCTGTAAGCCTGCATATGGCCAGTCCCGGACCTGAGCACTAGAAGGTGGTGAAGCGGATCTTCCAGTACCTTGGTGGAACCATCAAGATTGGCATCACCTACAACAGCAACGATAACAGTATCATCGGCTATACAGACACAGATTGGGCTTCAAACCCTGAGGACTGCAAGTCCATCTCTTGACATGTGTCCCTCATGAATCGTATGGCCATCAGCTAGTGCAGCAAGCGGCAGGTGGTCATTGCCACCTCAAGCATGGAAGCTGAGTACGTCTCTCTCAGCTTTGGAGCAAAGGAAGTAGTTAAGCTTCAGCATCTCATGGCAGAGATAAGAGGGAGTGCAGCAGTTCCAGTTCATGTACGCGTTGACAACCAGAACGCAATCGCACTTGCCAACAATCCTGAGTACCATGTACGCACCAAGCACATTGACATCTCATATCACTTCATCAGGCACATGGTGCAGGAGGGTGCTATCAAGCTGGAGTCTACTCCAACCAGCAAGCAGGTCGCTGATTTCTGCACCAAGCCACTGAGCCGTGAGAAACAGCATTTATGCATGAAGGCATGTGGACTTTCTCCACTTTGTCTTTGGCAAAGTGGGAGATTGTTGGAAAAGAACCCATCCGGCTCAGTTTCAAGTCCACAAGAGCAAGTTCCAGGAAAGTACCAGATGCTTGCTCTAATGGTCAATCCTACTTGAGCATTGTAAAGATGAGGTGGCAAAATGTCTACGGTCCAAGTTTGAGGCTGATCCAACGGTCGGATTTGGAGATATGAATTTTCAAAGTTTTTGGGGTCATTGACCGCCTATATCCAAGTGACCATGGGCGATGGCTCCATGCCTTAGCCTGAGAAAAGAAAAAGGCAAGAGATTAAGGGACAAGACCTTATGGGAGAAATATCCAAAAAAGGTCCTAGATTCTTGGGTTGCCTTGCAGAGTGCGGTGACTAGGAGAAAGGTACCCCTCCTTACGCTCTAGGTGAGGTGAGATCCTTGTGTGCTAGCCATGTACACATGGTGATCCTCCGTGGGATTGTAGATTATATGACCACTATGAGTATGCCAAGAGAGAATTTTCTAGTTCTCTAGGTTGTGTCTGAGTGGTCAGCCTGATTGCTAGGCTGATTTCCCCCCTTGTGTGAGATTATGGACTCTAGCCTCCATGGCTAAGTGGTGTGCCTTGTGAGAGGGCTGACTTGCCCAAGCTCTAGCTCTATATGTACTCCATCAATTTGGGTGATTCTACAACCATTATTCAGCACAAGTGATGCCCTTCAATTCCCAGATGCTCGATGCTCCAAGGCTCCCTCTCTCCGTCCAATCCAATATCCAGATCACGCGTGACTGCAAATCACGCTCTCTCGCTGTAGTAGAGTCGGTACATCAAGGATATCTTGTACCGGTTAGGCATGGCAGAGGTTACGTCCATCTACACACCACTGGAGACGCGGAATTACCTCGTGAGCTTTAATGGAGAAGCAAATACAGCCGAGCGACAGAGGTACCAGAGCGCCATCGGCAGCCTTTTTTCTCATGGTTGCAACCAGGCCGGATCTCACAGAAGCTGTTAGCAATGTGAGCCAGCATATGGCTAATCCCAAACCTGAGCACAAGAAGGCACTGAACGGGATCTTCTGCTACATTGCTAGAACCAACGACATTGGCATCACCTACAAGAGCAACAACAATATCATCGACTATACAGACGCAGATTGGACTTCAAAGCCAGAGGATCGCAAGTCCATCTCTGGACATGTGTTCCTCATTGATAGTAGGGATATCAGTTAGCGGCATGTAGTCATGGCCACCTGAAGCACAGAAGCTGAGTACATCTCTCTCAGCTCAAGAGCCAAGGAAGCAGTTTGGCTTGAGCGTCTGATGGCAGAGATGAGGGGAAATGCAGGAATTCCGGTTCCTTTGCGCGTCGACAACTTTAGCACAATCGTACAGGCCAATAATCCTAAGGACCATACACGTACCAAACATTTTGACATTGGATATCACTTTATTAGGCACATGGTATAGGAGGGTGCTATGAACCTGATGTTTACTCTAACCAGCAAGCTGGTCGCTGATTTGTGTACCAAGCCAGTGACCTGTGACAAGCAGCAGTTTTGTATGAAGGGATGTGGACTCAGGCCACTCTCATTCCAGAAAAGAGGTAGATTGTTAGGAAAGGAGCCATCGGACTAAATATACGTCTACAAGAGCAAGTTCCAGGAAACTAGTAGATGCCTACAGCGATTGTCAATCTCACTTCACCATCGGTGTGATCACATAGCAAAATCAGTAGGATCGAAGTTGAATGGCCGATCCAACGGTCCGATTCGAAGATATGAATATTCGATATTTCCACGGTCATCAACCGCCGATATTCGGGTAACCATGGACGATGGCTCCGTGCCTTAGCTTGAGAAAAGAAAAGATTAAGAGGTCAAGGGTGAAGACCTGATGGGGGAAATATCCAAAAAGGTCCTAGATTCTTGTGTTGCCTTGTCAGAGTGTACTGACAAGGAAAAAGGTAGCTCTCCTTGCTTTTTAGGTGAGGTTAGATCCTTGTGTGCTAGCCATGGACACATGGCCATTCTACATGGGATTGTGGGTTCAGTGACCACTAGGAGTGTTCCATGAGAGAATTTTCTAGCTCTCTAGGTCGTGTGTATGTGGTCTGCCTGATTGGTAAGCTGATTTTCCCTCTTGTGTGAGATTATGGACTTTAGTGTATGAGCCTTAGCCTCCATAACCAAGTAGTGTGGCTTGTGAGAGGGCTGACTTTCCCAAGCTCTAGCTCTATATGTACTCTACAATTCTGAGTGATTGAACAACCATTCTTCAACGCAAGTGATCCCTTTCTAATCCCACATGCTCGCTGCTCCAAGGCTCCCTCTCTCCTCAAGTTCCAACACTAGTATCTATGTGCAAGAGGATGAGCAAGGTTTGATGTTGGTTGCACCGTACGCGGATGACCTCATCATCTGCTTTTCATCGGTCAAGGTGTTGAACAAGCTCGAGACAGATCTTAGCAACAGGTTCAAAATGAAGGACATGGTTCCACTCACGGTCTACCTGCTGATCTCATATGCTCCTTGTCCATGGCTAATACCTAGACACGCACGGGACGGGCTAGATATACAATGCTCCCTTCGAGTAAGTTACCTAAGTCGAGTTCAGATAGACAAGGCAAGTCCGCTCCTTTGGAGCAAGTCCCCTTGGTCTAATCTGAATAGTATAGGGAGCAAACAATACCTTAGACAACTCCTTGTGGCAAAGATGTTCCAGAGTTCGTTCTTGGAACAAGAGGTCACTCCGTCAAATCCCAGCCCGGTGATTGATTTTCTTTGTGACCAAAAGTAGGTAAGGACGATCCTAAGAGACATCTTAGAACATTCCAAGGTCCTTCGTCGTGGCAGGCGCCACTTGGCAGTCACAAGGAGTTCCATATAGGCAGGTGGATGACGCAATTTAGATTGCCCCCAAAGTGGCTTATCTAGGGAGCCACTGCGTGCTTAGGCTTAAGGCTCGCTGTCAAACTATAAGAGCTTGTCTCTTTCCTGTCATTGAGTACAATGCTTACCTTTGAGGCTACTCACAGAATTATTCAAGAGAAGCAGACATTAAAGAAGCATTCGTTAGTCTAAGCCCAAGGAGTTCGCTCATCGGGAGTGAGCGTCGTGGATGTCGTCATACTGCTTCTTTGTTTCTTTGCTTCTCTACTTTGGTGAGGCCGATGTAGACTCTTGTAGTCTATTGTCTGCTACCGGTTTATAAGGTGCAGATTGGTCGCTTATCCCTTAGCCGTTGATCACCTGTAAACAGAGAAGAACGCACACTAGCAAATCTAGGGTCCTGCCTCCTAGGGCAGAGCTTGTCCTAGTTAGGACCCAAGGGTTGTACCTCCAAGGGTATAACTTATCCTTGGCCCTTGTTCAGTAAGTGATAGCACCCGCTGTTCGAAAGAGGGCAGAATGGCCGGCTCAGATCAGAGTGAATCAAGTCCAAGATTGCTGCTACACGTTGCCCATTATGCTCAAAGGGCTTTCTCTTTGCCTTGTCTAGGAGGCATGGCCCACACGCGTTTTTGCACTTTCCCACATTCATGGCTTTGCATCCTCTATCCCATGAACCACTTTGAGCTGCTGCATACCTTGCAGTATGGTGTTGGCCACATGGCAAAACCGCCAGTGCCAGAGATCAGCTTCTGTGTCGGTGGAGTTAGCCGCCATGGTGACAACTTGTGTTGGAATATCAGGCCTTGGAGACTTGGGCTCTTCAATCACCTCATATCCCTCATTTGTACTCTAAAGGGATTCAGTCTGTAGTAGATAGAGTCCATCAACTCTAAGGACCTGTACGACAAGACTCTCCTTAAGATAGGAGTTCTTGAAGTTCTTCTTCTTGACAATCACGTCATTCTCCTCTGTGAAGATGACCGTCATGTCGTGGTCCCTGATTTTGGAGATTGACAAGATGTTTGCCGTAGAAGACGACATGTAGACGACATTCTCTTGCGTTATGTTTTTTTCGATATCGTTCACGTTCATGCTGATCAACTTATCTCCCTTGCCTTGCGCATGGACAAGGCTGCCATATGCACACCTCAAGCGACGTTCAGTGTCCCCAATGCAGATGACGCCATCTTTCTCCCTTCAAGGGTGGTGGTTTGTGCCAGAATCAAGCTCGTAGGCTCCACGCTTGAGCAGTGCCGCTCCCTTGGTTGCTGGCACACTCTCAATAATAATCTTTGTCAACTTCTTGTTACCATTTCCTTTACCATCATATCTATCACCATGATCTCTGTCTTCCTTCTTGGGAGCCATGCACTCCCGTTTACAATGCCCAGGCTTGCCATAGTTATGGCACTTCCAAGGACGCTTTGCACTCTTTCCACTGCCACCATTGCCTATTCCTCCATCGCCACCGCTTATGCTGCTACCCTGACCTGAAGAGGAATTGTTCCGACAACCATCGTATTGTGTAGCAATGGCTGAAATGTTAGCCTCACTATTGTTGCGACGCATGGCCACGTTGCGCACATACTCAGATTCTACCTCATATGTCAAATTCTCCTCCTTCCAACCGCTAGAGACTGTGATTATAGGAACCCAGTTTTCAGGAAGCGCCATGACGAGGATCATAGCCTGCATGTTGGTGTTGGTTTCCTAGTTCGTTTGAGTCACTTGCTGTAGTAGTCCTTCAAACTACAAGAAGTCAAGAATCGACTCTCCTTCGCTAACCATCAAAGGAATCAGCTTTTGAGGGATGAATAGGCGATTTGCAAGAGCCATTGATTGGTGTACATGTGCAAACGTCTCATAAGCCTTTGATGCATAAATGAAACCTTGGAGGTGGACATGAGGTGACTCATGCACTGATGTAACAAGAAACGCAAGCACCATGTGATTCTTGATACTTCAGGCTTCACATCCATGATCCTTTTTTGGAGGCTCAACCTCTTTCCAAGGAACATCTTCAAGTAGCCACGTACCCTCATGACAATCTCACATGAGCCATCTCCTTAAGGGAAAATCAAACCCTATGAACTTTCACATCCCACCATTGACCTTCTCGAAAGTTAGCGTTGCATACGTCGTCATACTAATTCTCTCCTTCTTTGCTTCTCTGCTTTGGTGAGGCCGATGTAGGCTGCTATAAGCTGTTGTCTGCTATCGGTTTATAAGGTGCAGATCTGTTGCTTACCCCTTAGCCGTTGATCACCTGGAAACAGAGAAGAATATACACCATTGAATCCAAGATCGTGCCTCCAAGGGCAGAGCTTGTTTTGGTTAGGACCCAAAGGTCGTACCTCCAACGGCAAAGCTGATCCTTGGCCTTTGTTCGCTAAGTACCAGCACCCACCATTGGAGCTGATGGAGTAGATGGATCAGATACAGCTGATGGAACTGATATGTAATCTAAGATAGAGAGGGAGAGAGAGAGCGTAGAAGCGTGCCTTACAACTAAACAGTGTGGGCTTATAACCCTTTCTAAACCTGCCTAAGGCGACTGTCTAGAAAGCGAATTCTTACACAATGGTTCCCGCTGACTGCTCTTGGTATTGCAACCAAGAGATGATATCACCCGCAGAGCCAAGGTTCCACACTTAGTAGTTCATAGGAATTACTTCCTTGCATTGTGTCCTTTGCAAATTTGTAGGGATTAGACCAACCAATGCTTCTTTAGTGTCTGCCTCTGGTGGACAACTCTATGAGAAATGTCAACGATAAAAACTGTACTCCTAGGGCAAGCCTCTAGCCTAGGCGCGTAGTGGCTCCTTCCATGAGCCATTTCAGGTGAAATCTCTATGGTGTCATCCCCCATGCCTACATGGTACTCCCTCTGCCTGCCAAGAGGTACCAACCACTAAGAAGGACCTTGGAAGGTTCTAAGATGTCTCGTAGAACCTTCCTCTCTTCCTTTTGGTCACAAAGATAATAAGTCATCGGGCAGGGATTTGACACAGGTCCCGAGAGTTGATGGGCTCTACATGCTACAAAACAAATCCCATTACTGTACAAACGAGGGATATGCAGCGGTTGAGGGCCTAAGTCTCCAAAACCGAAGGTTGTACCACAAACCATCACCGTGGTGGCAACCTCAACTAACACAGATGCTAAGCTGTGGCACAGGCGATTTGGCCAAGCGGCCTACAATACATTGTGAGCTATGCAACAGTACGAAGTGGTTCATTGGATAGAGGGATGGAAGGTCAAGGATGAGGGAAAGTGCAAAAATTTGTATAAGCCATGTCTCCAAGGCAAGGCAAAGAGAAAGCCCATCACAAAGCCCTCTTGAGCATAATGGGCAACGTACAGCAGTAATCTTAGACCTGATTCACTCGGATGTGTGTGGACGATTCCGCACCCCTTCGAACGGCGGCAGCAAGTTTTTCTTGACCTTAATCAATGACCATTGTCGCAAGATGTGGATACACTTCCTGAAGACAAAGGGTTGGGTCTAGAAGAAGGTGGAAGAGTGTATCGCAATAGTAGACCGACAGGCAAGCAAGAAGGTCAAGGCACTGCACGCGCATAACGGTGCTGAGTACGAGGCATACAAAAGCTGGTTGAGCCCACACGGCATCAACCACCAGACCAACGCACCTTACACCCCCCTAAGTAATGACATTGCCAAGCCGTTTAACCAGACTATCCACGGCATGACGCAAAGCATGTTTTCTTACGCCAAATGCCGACCTCGCTTCTGGGCTGAAGCTGCAAGAACTGCTTGCTACCTTGTCAATCTTAATCCGACAGCCACGCTTGGAAGGCATTGTAAGAAGCAGCAAGAGAAGCAACTCAAGATGCCACATGAGGCTTCATCATGGAAGAAACCAGATACCTCACACTTGAGGCATCAGGTGGCAAGCTGGATGTTCGTGCTTGTAAGTGTGTAATGGTCACATACGACGCGGTACAAAATGCATATAGACTCTGGGACCACGCGGCTAGAAAGCTCATCAGGAGCAAAGATGTCGAGTTCAATGAAAGGACGTTCGGCAAGGGAGAGTCGCTGGACCTTGTCCATGTTGGGAAAGGAGCCATCCGGCTTAGTTTCGGGTCCACAGGAGCAAGTTCCAGGAAACTACCCGATCCCTACTCTGATCGTCAATCCGATTTCACTTCTTGAAAGATCATGTGGCAAAATGTCTATGGTCCAAGTTTGAGGCCGATCTAATTGTCGGATTGGGAGATATGAATCTTCAAAGTATTCGAGGTCATCAACCGCCGATATGCGGGTGACCATGGGCGATGGCTCCATGCCTTAGCCTTAGAAAAGAAGAAGGCAAGAGATCAAGGCAAGAGGGTCAAGACCTGATGGGAGAAATACCCAAAAACGTCCTAGATTATTGGGTTGCCTTGTTTGAGTGTGCTGAGTAGGAAAAAGGTACCTCTCCTTACTTTTTAGGTGAGGTGGAATCTTAATGTGGTAGGCATGGACACATGTCGATTCTCCATGGGATTGTGGGTTATGTGACCACTAGGAGTGTGCCATGAGAGCATTCTCCACCTCTCTAGGTTGTATGTGAGTGGTCAGCCTGATTACTAGGCTAATTTCCTCCCTTGTGTGAGATTATGGACTCTAGAGTGTGAGCCTTAGACTCCATGGCTAAGTGGTGTGGCTTGTGAGAGGGCTGACTTGCCCAAGCTCTAGCTCTATACGTACTCCAGCATTTTGAGTGATTCAAGAACCATTCTTTAGCACAAGTGATGCCCTTCCAGTCGTACATGCTCGCTGCTCCAAGGCTCCCTCTCTCCTCCAGTTCCAAGAGTCAATGCTCTCAAATGAAGAGAGTGTGTTGAGTTGCTCGAGTTAGGTGATCAGGCACTAGAAAACTGGCAGATGGTGCCGGTAAAGAATGGTGCTCCAAGGAGAGTGGCTTTGTACGCTGACACAGCGAAGGACTCTGACACTCAGTCTGAGTCATATGAGGCCTCTCAGTCAAACTCTTAGGCTGTTTACTCTTCCCTAAAGAACAGATCACTGGAAACGCAAGAGCAATAGAAGTAACTAACCATTGAAGCACCACCAGTAACACTCCGGTATAGTACGCGCCAATGCAAACCTCCACCTAATTACGATGTTGAGAGTGCGGAATGGACCAGACTCAGCTGGTAATGCTTGGCTCAAGGAGAATCTGTGAGCGTAACGAAGGCTATGAACATGCGAGATGCCGCCAAGTGGAAAAAGGCAGTAGACAACAAAGTCATATCTATTAAAGAGAACGGAACATGGTTTCTGGTCGACAGGCCGCAAAACGCGCAAAGTGGGTACTACAAAAAAAGTTCAAGCAAGATGGTACTATCGACAAGTACAAGGCAAGACTGGTAGCGAAGGGGTCTTCCTTGCGTGTAGGCTCCGAGTACAGGGAGATCTTTGCGCATGTCACCTTTGACTTCATCAAATCCATGTTGGGCATCGCTGCTGCAAAAGATCTTAAGGTCCACCTGATGGATGAGAAGATACCTTTCCTATACGAGCAGCTAGACAAAGGAGTACTGAGGGAAGTACCCGAGGGAGTGAAAGCTCTAGAAGGTAAGGTTTGCAAACCGGTCAAAGCACTCTACATGCTTAAAAAGGCCCAAAGATGTGGTACAAGGAGATGGAGGACATCATGGTCGGGCTCACCTTCATGCACTGCCAGAATGACCCTAGTGTTGTTGGAACTGGACGAGAGAGGGAGCCTTGGGGTAGCGAGCATGTGGGACTAGAAGGGCATTACTTGTGCTGAAGAATGGTTGTTGAATCACTCAAAATCATCGAGTACATATAGAGCTAGAGCTTGGGCAAGTCAGCCCTCTCACAAGCCACACCACTTAGCCATGGAAGCTAAAGCTCACACACTAGAGTCCATAATCTCACACATGGGAGGAAATCAGCCTAGCAATCAGGCTGACCACTCACACACAACCTAGAGAGGTAGAGAATACTCTCATGGACCAGTCCTAGCGGTCACATAACCCGCAAGCCAATGGAGATTTGCCATGTGTCCATGGCTAGGACACAGGGATCTCACCTCACCTAAAAAGTAAGGAGAAGGACCTTTTTCCTAGTCGGCACACTCTGACAAGGCAACCAAAGAATTTAGGACCTTTGTGGATATTTCTCCCATCAGGTCTTGACCCTGGATCTCTTGCCATTTTCTTTTCTCAGGCTAAGGCATGGAGGCATCACCCATGGTCACCCGGATATCGGCGGTCGATGACCCCAAATACTTCAAAAATTCATATCACCCAATCCAATCTTTGGATCGGCCTCAAACTTGGACTGTAGATATTTTGCCACCTGATCTTTCCAGTGAAGAAATTGGATCAACAATTGGAGCAGGCATCCGGTAGTTTCTTGGAACTTGCTCCTGTGGACCTAAAACTTAGCCAAATGGCTCCTATCCAAACAATCTTTCACTTTGCTGGAGTTAGAGTGGGCCGAGTTGACATGCCTTCATATAGAACTGCTGCTTCTGACGGATCACTGGTTTGGTGCAAAAATCAACGACGTGCTTGCTGGTTGGAGTAAACTCCAATTTGATAGCATCCTCCTGCACCATGTGCCTGATGAAGTGACATGGGATGTCAATGTGCTTGGAACGTGCATGGTGCTCAGGATGCTCGGCGAGTGTGATTGCGCTCTGATTGTCGACGCGCACAAGAAGTAGAACTGCTGCACTCCCACTCATCTCTACCAAGAGACGCTAAAGCCAAACTGCTTCCTTGGCTCCAAAGCTAAAAGAGACGTACTCAGCTTCCATGCTTGAGGTGTCCACGAATACCTACCGCTTGCTGCACCAGCTAATGGCCCCACCATTCATGAGAAACACATGTCCAGACATGGACTTGCAGTCATCAGGGTTTGAAGCCAAATCTGCGTCTGTGTAGCCGATGATGCTGTTGTCGTTGCCATTGTGGGTGATGCCGATGTTGATGGGTCTAGCAAGGTAGCGGAAGATCCGCTTCACAACCTTCTAGTGCTCAGGTCCTTGGTTTCCCATGTGCTAGCTCACAACGCTAACAGCCTGTGCAAGGTCCGGCCTGGTTGCAATCATCAGGTACATGAGGTTGCCTACGGCGCTCTTGTACTTCTGCCGCTTAGATGCATTTGCTTCTCCATTGAAGCTCACGAGGTACTGCCGCATCTCTATCAGCGTGCCGATAGGTTTTGCCTCTGCTATGCCGAACCGCTGCAAGACATCCTTGATATAACGTCTCTGCTTTAGTGAGAGAGAGCGTGATTTGCGATCACGCTTGATCTGGATGCCGAGTAAGTATGATGCCTCCCTGAGATCAGACATCTGGAAGCGCTCCTGCATGGCTTTTTTGAACTCATGCAGTGCAGACAAGCTGTTGGAAAGGGGGAGTATGTCATCCACATAGACGATGATGATGAGCACCTCATGACCTTACTGCCAACGATAGACGCTGTAGTCACACTCATTGCGTTCGAACCCCATGAACTACAACGCCGCATCGAACTTCTGGTTCCAATCACGCGACACTTGCTTGAGGTCCTACAACGACTTTTGTAGCTTGCAAACCAGGTGCTCCTGGTCATCCATGACGAACCCCTCCAGCTGCTCCATGTAAATCTCCTCCTCCAAATCACCGTTCAAGAATGTCGTCTTCACGTCCATGTGGTGGATCTCAAAGTCCTCTGCTACTGCATAGGAAAGGAGCGTATGCATAGAGGCAAACTTTGCAACAGGGGCAAAGGTTTCTGTGTAGTTGATGCCTTCTTGCTGCGAGTAGCCCTTGGTGACCAGCCTCACCTTGTACTTTTATAGGTTGCCATCTGCTCCCTGCTTCTTCTTGAATATCTAGTTGCATTTGATCACCTTCTGGTGATGGCGGTACATCTTCTTCCTCTGCTTTTGCTAATGAGGCCGGTGTATTTGCTGTATCGGACATGGGAGAATAGACAAGTTCTCCCACTGTCACAATAGAGGAAGGATCAGGAGAGACTGGGTCAGGAAGGATATCTACTCCTATTGCCTCATCAGCTACTACTTTTGCTGCGTCTTCAATGACTATGTTGGTGCCGATGACGTTGCTCTCGTTGAAGATGACATTCGTGGAGATGATGACGTGACCTCTATTCCTCTCGTAAAGGCGATACGCCTTACTTGCCACGTCGTAGCCAATCATCAACATCTGCACGCTCTTCGCGTCCCACTTTTGTAGCTTCTCTTTTGGCATGTGCATGTACGCCAAGCTTCCAAACGCGCAAAGATGACCCACGTTCGGCTTCTTCCCGAACCACGCCTCATACGGCGTCATCTGCTCCAGGGCCTTGGTTGGACTGCAGTTCTTGACGTACACCACAGTGCTTACTGCTTCCACCCAAAAGTCCTAGGTGAGCCAAGGCGCGTGCAGCATGGAGCGCGCTAACTCAACCATGGTGCGATTGGCGCGTTCTGTTACGCAGTTCTGCTGCGGCGAGTATGGCGCAATACGCTGTGCCTTGATGCTTGCTGTTGTGAGGTAGTCCTAGAACTCCTTGCTCGGGTACTCTCCAACGCGGTCGCTGCGTAGTGCCTTGATTTTCTTACCTGTCTGGATCTCCACCATGGCCTTGAATTCCTTGAACCTGTCAAAGTACTGGTCCTTGGAGGAAAAGAAGTACACAACAGTGTAATGGATGAAATCATCAATGAAGGTGAGAAAATACCTAGAGCCTGCAAAGCTCTAGGTCTGTATCGGGCGACACAAGTCTGTGTTGACCAGTTCAGCACCTCCTTCGCGCACTCTCCTGCTTCGAAGAACGCCTCTCGATGCTGCTTCCCCTCCAAACAGGCGATGCACAACTGCTGCTCAAAGTTAGAGATGGTGGGCAAGTCACGCACCATCTACTTCATTTGAAGTTGTTGTAAGGCACGCATGCTGGTGTGGCCGTAGCGTGCATGCCAGATTTTGCCATCGGTAGCTTGCACCACTGCTGCAAGGCTCTGCTCACGTGGGCGGTACATATCGCCTTCTTTCATCGACCTTGTACCATGCCAGATCCGCCTTTTCCTTCTGCGACATATCAGACTTTGCCATGAAGAGGCAGTCGTGTACCTCCTTGGCAACGTTCATGTTGCCAAAATGGCACACGCAAGGTTGGTTCTGCTGCTCTTCCTGCTGCTGCTCCTGACGTTGCTGCGAAAGCTACTGATTTTGTTGCGACTGCTGCTGCTGTTGCGCTGGAGACTGCTGCTTTTACTACTGCTGCTGCTGCTCCTTTTGGTCCTTCTTGAACTTGAAGCACTCTTTCTTGTATTCCCCCTCTTTTGGCAATAGTGGCACTTGCCTTTCTTCTTGCCTCTTTGCTGCCCGTACTGGTGCTACTATTGGTTGCGTGAGCCCATGGCCATGAAAGTTGCTTCACTGCTGCTGCTACCGCCATTGTGCTTTGCTACATTGCGACGTAGTTCCACCTGCACCAGTTGCGTGCAGATGAAGTCGAGGTCGAGAGTTGGCTGGCACTCCAATGTGTCTCGCACCGTATCATAGCTCATTGGGAGTCCTCTTAGCACGAGGAGGACAAAGTACGTGTCTTCCACAGGGTTGTCGGCCGCCTTTAGGTGCTTTACCACCTTCTTTGCCCTGTCTAAGTACGCCTCCATCCCTTCGCCACCCTACAATTTCAACGGCAGCATCTTCTCTTCCAAAAGCATGAGGAATGCAGGATCCTTGCTCTCATTCTTCTTCTACAACGTGTCCCACCCCTCTTTTGCAGTAGCCTTGTCACTCACGTATTGAAGATGCGGGTTGGAGATGGTGTTGACAAGCAGCCTGTAGGCCTGCCTGTCCTTCTTCTTCCTCTCCTCATATGCCGTTGCTGCAGTTGTAGATGAACTTGCATTTGCTGCACCTTTTTCCGGCGTCTTCCCCGCCACCGTTGCTGTGGTGATGCCTTTTGCCCGTGGGGGCGGAGGGCGCTCGTCACCGCTCTCCACCTCCCACAAGCCCCTCTCCTCCAAAAGGAGACGGGTACGGATCTTCCAAAACGTGAAGTTGGCGCATCCTTCCAGCCTCTCCAAAGGCTGGACTGCTGTTACCATGCCTGCTGCTTGCATTTTGAGCCTTGGGAAATGCTCAGCCCTGCCTTAGAGTTGCGGCGCTACCCCTGCTTATGCTGGTGCTTCAGCCAGAAATCTGTTAGACGGAAAAATGACTGTAGAGGCCAGCAGAATAGGAATTTTGAAAAACTGAGCCCACCAGTGGAAACTTGAGCTTAAAACCTTTCAGATCCATCCATAAAACAGGGTCATCAACAGGGGATTTTCACAGATATGTCCTTTTGAAAAAAGGATATGCTTCTGCACCTATTCCATCTCACACCAGCCAACTTGTAAGTGGCGTTTCTCCTAAACGTATCAAAAGAAGGCAAGTGTTTTTGTACCAGTGGAAATCTTATGAAATATACTTCAATTCCTATGTGCTAATGTTTTAATTTGATGGAGAAACAAGGGAGTTATGGTCATTACAAGGCAACAGTCTTACTCAGAGAGAAGAGTGTAGCCCTGGCCGACCTCGTTTTGAGCATAACTCTTGTTCTGACTATTGCATCTTTAGGATATTGGACTCGTTGGAAAGCTCGTCTTTTGAAACTGAAGATCATGTGGTTGATTCTGAAATTTGGTGAAGGTTTCATCCCAACCCGTCACCCTCAAAGTGACGTCCTGTGCTGGCTGAAAGTGGCAGAACTTGGCTCTCATACCAAATGTTGGACCTCGAGGAGAGAGGCATCCTTGGAGCTGCGAGCATCTGGGACTAGAAGGGCATCACCTGTCCTGAAGAATGGTTATTGAATCACTCAAAATGATGGAGTACATATAGAGCTAGAGCTTGGGCAAGTCAGCCCTCTCACAAGCCACACCACTTAGCCATGGAGGCTAAGGCTCACACACTAGAGTCCATAATCTCACACAAGGGAGGAAATCAACCTAGCAATCAGGCTGACCACTCACACACCACCTAGAGAATTAGAGAATGCTCTCATGGCACACTCCTAGTGGTCACATAACCCACAAACCCATGGAGAATCGCCATGTATCAATGGCTGGCACACAAGGATGTCACCTCATCTAAAAAGAAAGGAAAGGTAACTTTTTCCTACTCAGCAACCTCCGACAAGGCAACCCAAGAATCTAGGACCTTATTGGGATATTTCTCCCATCAGGTCTTAACCTTGGATCTCTTGCAATTTTCTTTTCTCAGGCTAAGGCATGGAGCCATCGCCCATGGTCATCCGGATATCGGCGGTCGATGACCCTAAAGACTTCCAAAGTTCATATTTCTCAATCCGACTATTGGATCGGCCTCAAACTTGGACTTCAGATATTTTGCCACCTGATCTTTCCAGTGGTGAAGTCTGATGGACGATCGGAGCAGGCATCTAGTAGTTTATTGGAACTTGCTCCTGTGGAACAGAAATTGAGCCGGATGGCTCCTTTCCCAACATGAACTGGTCTCTTCTTCAAGATTGCAGACTGCTTTCAGCTTCTTTGCCGGCTCTATGTACGCCTCCATCTCTTTTCTACCCTACATTTTCAACGCCATCTTCTCCTCTAAAAGCATAAGGAATGCAAGATCGTTGCTTTCATACTTCTTGCATAACGTATCCCTATCGGAAAAGGAGCCATCAAGCTTAGTTTTAGGTCCATAAGAGCAAGTTCAGAGAAACTACAAGATGCTTATGCCGATTTTCAATCCGACTTCATCATTGGAAAGATGAAGCGCAAAAACAACAATGGTTCAAGTTTTTTACTGATATAACTGTCGAATTGGGAGATATGCATTCTCAAAGTTTTCGAGGCCAGCGATCGCCGGTATGTGGGTGACCATGGGCGATGGCTCCATGCCTTAGCGTGAGTAGAGAACCAGGGTCAAGACTACTGGATCTAGAGGAGAGAGGGAGCCTTGGAGTAGCGAGCATGTGTGACTGGAAGGGCATCAATCACTAAAAATGATAGAGTACGTATAGGGCTAGAGCTTGGGCGAGTCACCCCTCTCACAAGCCACACCACTTAGCCATGGAGGCTAAGGCTCACACACTTGAGTCCATAATCTCACACAAGGGAGGAAAACAGCCTAGGAATCAGGTTGACCACTCACACAGGACCTAGAGAGCTAGAGAATGCTCTCATGACACACTCCTATTGGTCAGAAAACCCAAAATTCCATGGAGAATGGCCATGTGTCCATGGCTAGCACACAAGGATGTCATCTCACCTCACCTAAAAAGTAAGGATAGGTACCTTTATCCTAGTCAGCACACTCTGACAAGGCAATTTTAAGACCAAGGACCATTTTGGATATTTCTCCCATCAGGTCTTGACCCTGGACCTCTTACCTTTTTCTTTTCTCAGGCTAAGGCATGGAGTCATTGCCAATGGTCACCGGGATATCGGCGGTCGATGACCCTGAAAACTTTGAAAATCCAAATCTCCCAATCTGACCGTTGGATCGACCTCAAACTTGGACCGTGGCCATTTTGCCACGTGATCTTACCAATAATGAAGTTGGATTGACAATCGGAATAGGCATCTGGTACTTTCCTGGAACTTTCTCCTTTGGACCTGAAACTGAGCCACATGGCTCCTTTTCCAACAAAGATCTCATGGGAGAAATATCCAAAAGGTCCTAGAACTGGGTTGCCTTGTCACAGTGCTAACCTAGAAAAACGTAACTCTCCTTACTCGTGTACTAGCCATGGACACATGGCGATTCTCTATGGGATTGTGGATAACGTGACCGCTACGAGTGTGCCATGAGAGCTTTTTTGTTTACCGGATATGCTCGTTCTCCATGGCTGACATTTGGACAGGCACAAGACGGACTAGGCATGCACTACTCCCTTGGGGTAAGATCCCTAAGTCTGTTCCTCACAGACAAGTCATGTATTGCTCCTTTCGAGCAAGTCCCCTTGGTCTAATCTAGATAGTATAGCAGGCAAACACTACCTAGGACAACTCCTTGTGGCTTAGACGTTCCAGAGTTAGTCTATACAGCGAGAGGTCACTGTCCAGTGACTAGTTTTCTCTGTGAGGAAAAGGAGGATAGGAAGGTTCTAATAGACATCTTAGAAAATTCCAAGGTCCTTCCTTGTGGCTGGCACCACTTGGTGGTCACATGGAGCGCCATGTAGGCAAGGGGATGATGTACTCCAGGTTGTCCCCAGATTGAGTAAAGTTCTTTCCTTTGAGATTCCTAATAAAGTTGTCTACCTAAGGCAGACAGTAAAGAAGCATTGGTTGGTCTAAGCCCAAGGAGTTCACTCCTCATGCAAAAGTGACTACGTGCTAAAGACAAAATGCAAGGATGTCATTCCTATGAGCTGCTCAGTGTGGAATCTTGGCTCTGAGGGTGATATGATCTCTTGGTTGTAATACCACGAGCGATCGGCGGAAACCATTGCGTTGGAACCCGTTTTTTAGACTGTTGCCTTTGGTAGGTTGAAAAAGAGTTATTGGCCCACGCTGACTAGTTGTAAGGCACGTTTCTGCGCACTCTCTCGCCCTGTCTATCTTGCAGCACGCGTCAGCTTTATCAGCTTTATCAGCTCCATCTGCTCCATCTTGTCCATCAGCTCCAACGGCGAGTGCAAGCACTTAGCAAAGAAGGGCCAAGGATAAGAACTACCCTTGGAGGTACGACCCTTCGATCCTGACGAGGATAAGCTCTGCCCTTGGAACCATGACCCTGGGTTCCCTAGTGTCCGTTCTTCTCAATTTGCACGTGATCAAGGGCTTAAGGATAAGTGACGAATCTACACCTTCTAAACCGGTAGCAGACAATACCCTACATCACCCTACATTTGTCTCAATGAAATAAAGAAGTAAATAAGTAGAGAAGCAGTATGACGACACCCACGATGCTCACTCTCGAGTAGGTGAATGCCGGGATGTCAAAGCTTACAAGGTTTGGTTTTCCCTTGTGGAGATGGCGATTTGAGATTGTCATGAGGGTGCGTGGCTACCTAAAGATGTTCCTTGGTGAAGAGGTTGAACCTCTAAAAACCCATGCAAGATATTAAGCGAAGAGTGTCAAAAATGACATGGAACTTGCAATTCTTCTGACATTTGTGCAAGAGTCACGCCATTGACCTGTTCATCCAGCTCTAGGGAATCACACATGCATCAAAGGCTTAGGAGAAGCTTATACGTCTACACCCATTAACGGCTCTTGCAAATGGCCTCTCCATCCTTCAAAAACTGATTTCGATAAGGGTGAGCAAGAGAGAGTTAAGTCCGGACTTCCTCTTCCAGTTTGAAGGACTGGTGGAGCAAGTGACCGAAATGAACTGGGAAATTGATACCAACATACAGGCCATGATCCTCCTCATGGCGCTACCTGAAAGCTTGGGTTCTCTGATCACCGTCTTTGGCGGTTGGAGGGAGGAGGATTTGAAGTTTGAGGTAGTATCCGAGTACGTGCGCAACGAGGCCATGCGTCGCAACAGTAGTGAGGCTAACATTTAAGTCTATGCTGTAGAGTACTGTGATCGTGGCAACAATTCCTCTTATGGTCAGAGTAGCAGCGGAAGCAGAGGCGATGGAGGAAGAGGCGAAAGTGGCGGTGGAAAAAGTTCAAAGTGTCCTCGAAAGTGCGACAACAATGGCAAGCCTGGGCATTGAGAACGGGAGTGCATGGCTCCCGAGAAGGAAGACGAAGACCATGGTAGTAGATGTGAGGGCAAAAGAAAGGGTGAGAAGGAGTTGATGAACATGATGGCTGAGAGAGTGACGACAACCATGGGAGCGGCTCTGCTCAAGCGTGTAACCTACGGGCTTGAATGTGGCACGGACCACCACTCTTCAAGGGAGAAGGATGGGTTCATCTCCATTGGAGACACTGAACGACGCTTAAGGTGTGCCAACGGCAGCCATGTCCATGCGCAAGGCGAAACAGATAAGTTGATCGACATCAACGTGAATATTGATGAAAAAGACTTGAAGCAAGAGAATGTCGTCTACATGCTGTCTTTTATCGCAAACCTCCTGTTAGTGGCTTAAATCACAGACCACAACATGATGGTCGTCTTCACGGAGGAGGAGGTCGTGATTGTCAAGAACGAGTACATCGAGATCTCCTATCCCAAGGAGAGACTTGTCGCATAGGTCCTCAGAGTTGATGGGTTGTACGTACTATAGACTAAACCCCTTGAAACTACAAATGAGGAATATGCGGCAGTCGAAGAGCCCAAGTCTCCAAAGCCTCATGTTGCACCACAAGCCATCACCATGGCGGCCAACTCCACCAACATAGATGCTAAGCTGTTGCATACGCGCTATAGCCATGTGGCCGACAGCACACTACAAGCTATGCAACAGCACGAAGTGGTTCATGGGATGGAGCCATGCCACCAAGGCAAGGCAAAAAGAAAGCCCTTCGAGCGTAATGGACAACGTGCAGCAGCTATCTTGGACATGATTCTCTATGATGTGTACAAACCATTTTGCACCCCTTCAAACAGTTCCAGCAAGTATTTCTTGATCTTCATTGATGACCACAGTTAGAAGATGTCGGTCTTCTTCCTTAAGACAAAGAGAGAGATCACGAAGAAGCTGCAAGAGTTTGTCGCAATGGTAGAGTGGCAGAGAAGCAAGAAAGTCAATGCACTACACAGAGATAATGGTGGTGAGTATGAGGCGTGTAAAGGCTGGTCGAGCCAACACGGCATCAACCACCAAACCACCACGCCTTAAACCTCCCAGAGTAATCACCTTGCCGAGCGGATAAACCAGACTATCCTCGGCATGACACGAAGCATGCTCTTTGACGCCAAACTCCCACCTCGCTTCTAGGCTGAAGTTGCATGAAATGCTTGCTACCTTCTGAATCTCACTCCGGCAACTATGCTTGGAAGGAGTGGTAAGAAGCAGCAAGAGAAGCAGCTCAAGGCACCACACAAAGCTTGGTCAAGAGAGAAGCCAGATGCCTCATACTTGAGGGTCTTTGGCTATACTGCCTTGCCAAAGGTCCAAGCAGGAGAAGGAAGTGGCAAGCTGGATGCAAGCGCCCGTAAGTGTGTAATGGTGGGATACGACACCGCACCTAAGGCATTGTTGGATCTGGAGGAGAGAGGGAGCCTTGGAGCAGCGAGCATGTGTGATTGGAAGGGCATCACTTGTGCTGAAGAATGGTTGTTCAATCACTCAAAATGATGGAGTACATATAGAGCTAGAGCTTGGGCAAGTCAGCCCTCTCACAAGCCACACCACTTAGCCATGGAGGCTAAGGCTCACACACTAGAGTCCATAATCTCACACAAGGGAGGAAATCAGCCTAGCAATCAGGCTGACCACTCACACACGACCTAGAGAGCTAGAGAATGCTCTCATGGCACACTCCTAGTGGTCACATAACCCACAAACCCATGGAGAATCGCCATGTGTCCATGGCTAGCACACAAGGATCTCACCTCACCTAAAAAGTAAGGAGAGGTACCTTTATCCTAGTCAGCACACTCTGACAAGGCAATCCTAAGACCAAGGACCTTTTTGGATATTTCTCCCATCAGGTCTTGACCCTGGACCTCTTGCCTTTTTCTTTTCTCAGGCTAAGGCATGGAGCCATCACCCATGCCCACCCAGACATCGACGGTCCATGACCCCCGAAACTTCGAAAATTCATATCTCCCAATCCGACCGTTGGATCGG
>SZWC01000111.1:477068-501235 GCA_023375785.1 Penium margaritaceum | reverse complement strand
AATGCCGTCTTGACATCCATGTGGTGAACCTCAAAGTCCTCAGCTGCTGCATAAGAGAGGAGCGTGCGCACAGAGGCAAACTTTGCAACAGGGGCAAAAGTTTCTGTGTAGTCGATGCCCTCCTACTGCGAGTAGCCTTTGGCGACCAGCCTCGCCTTGTACTTTTCCAGGTTACCATATGCTCCTCGCTTCTTCTTAAAGACCCACTTGCACTTGATCACCTTACGTCCTGGTGGACGTTCAGTCAGCTCCCACGTGCCGTTCTCCAGCTGCGACTGTATCTCCTGCTGCACGGCTTGCGCCCAATATGCTGCATCCGGTGCAGCCATGGCCTCCTTGTATGACGTTGGCTCATCTGAATCTGCTACAACAGCGACGTTCATCTGTTCTGGTTTCTGCAGCATCCAGAAATGGCCGCGCTCACCTGGCTTGTAACGCACCCTAAGAGGGTACCTGCGACCTGGTGCTGGAGCGTTAGCGGGTGGCTGGCGCGGTGCTGCTGGCACAACTGCTGCTGCTGGTGGTGCTAGATCTCCCTCCTCTGCTTCTGCCGATGAGGCTGCTGTATCTGCAACATCATACATGGGAGAGTAGAGTGATTCTCCCACTGTCATAGTAGAGGAAGGATCAGGAGAAACTGGGTCAGGAAGAATTTCTGCTCCAACCGTCTCGTCAGCTGCTGGTTCTGCTGCCTCTTCACACACGATGTTGGTGCCGATGACGTTGCTCTCATTGAAGACGACATCCCTGGAGATGATGACGTGGCCTGTATCCCTCTCGTAGAGGCGATACGCCTTGCTCGCCACGTCGTAGCCAATCATCAGCATCTGCGCACTCTTCGCGTCCCACTTTTCCCGCTTCTCTTTTGGCACGTGCATGTGCGCCAAGCTGCCAAACGCGCGAAGATGACCCACGCTCGGCTTCTTGCCGAACCACGCCTCGTACGGCGTCATCTGCTCCAGCGCCTTAGTTGGACTGCAGTTCTTGATGTAGACCGCAGTGCTCACGGCTTCAGCCCAGAAGTCGTAGGTCAGCCGAGCCGCGTGCAGCATGGAGCGCGCCGACTCCACAATGGTACGGTTGGCGCGTTCCGCTACACCGTTCTGCTGCGGCGAGTACGGCGCAGTACGCTGCGCCTTGATGCCAGCTGCTGCGAGGTAGTCCTGGAATTCCTTGCTCAGGTACTCTCCACCGCGGTCGTTGCGCAACGCCTTGATCTTCTTGCCAGATTGGTTCTCCACCATGGCCTTGAACTCCTTGAACCTGTCAAAGCACTGGTCCTTGGAGGANGCGTTAGCGGGTGGCTGGCGCGGTGCTGCTGGCACAACTGCTGCTGCTGGTGGTGCTACATCTCCCTCCTCTGCTTCTGCCGATGAGGCTGCTGTATCTGCAACATCAGACATGGGAGAGTAGAGTGATTCTCCCACTGTCACAGTAGAGGAAGGATCGGGAGAAACTGGGTCAGGAAGAATTTCTGCTTCAACCGTCTCGTTCGCTGCTGGTTCTGCTGCCTCTTCACACACGATGTTGGTGCCGATGACGTTGCTCTCATTGAAGACGACATCCCTGGAGATGATGACGTGGCCTGTATCCCTCTCGTAGAGGCGATACGCCTTGCTTGCCACGTCGTAGCCAATCATCAGCATCTGCGCACTCTTTGCGTCCCATTTTTGCCGCTTCTCTTTTGGCACGTGCATGTGCGCCAAGCTGCCAAACGCGCGAAGATGACCCACGCTCGGCTTCTTGCCGAACCATGCCTCGTACGGCGTCATCTGCTCCAGGGCCTTGGTTGGACTGCAGTTCTTGATGTAGACCGCAGTGCTCACGGCTTCAGCCCAGAAGTCGTAGGTCAGCCGGGCCGCATGCAGCATGGAGCGCGCCGACTCCACAATGGTACGATTGGCGCGTTCTGCTACACCGTTCTGCTGCGGCGAGTACGGCGCGGTACGCTGCGCCTTGATGCCAGCTGCTGCGAGGTAGTCTTGGAATTCCTTGCTTAGATATTCTCCACCGCGATCGCTGCGCAGCGCCTTGATCTTCTTGCCAGTCTGGTTCTCCACCATGGCCTTGAACTCCTTGAACCTGTCAAAGCACTGGTCCTTGGAGAAAAGGAAGTAGACAGCAATGTAACGGCTGAAATCATCAATGAAGGTGAGAAAATACCTAGAGCCTCCAAAGCTCTGGGTCTGCATCGGTCCGCACAAGTCCGTGTGGACCAGCTCCAACACCTGTTTTGCACGCTCCCCTGATCCAGAGAACGCCTCGCGATGCTGCTTCCCCTCCAAACAGCCGATACATAACTGCTGCTCAAAGTTAGAGATGGTAGGCAGGTCACGCACCATCTGCTTTGCTTGAAGCTGCTGCAAGGCGCGCATGCTAATGTGCCCGTAGCGTGCATGCCAGATCTCGCCATCTGTCGCCTGCACCACTGCTACAAGACTCTGTTCACGCGGGATCTTGGTCGCCCCCAGCAGGCGGTACATGTCGCCCTCCTTCACCGACTTGGCCAACTCCTCTCCCGTTTCCTTGTTGAGGATGTAGCCATAGTCATCATCGAAGACAACGCGCAGTCCTATGTTGGTGAGAGAGGACACTGAGAGAAGGTTGAACGCAGCATCAGGCACATACAGCACGCCATGGAAAACTCCCACTTCAATGCCACGCGGGGTCTCCAACCACATCTCCACAATCCCAATCCCCTCAGCATACACCACCCGATCATCACCCAAAGCAATTGGACGGGGAGGAATGGAGAGCAGCTGCGTGAACCACTCCTTGTGGTGCGTCAGACTCTTGGTGCACCCCGAGTCCTTGTACCACGCCAGATCCGCCTTTTCCTTCTGCGACATGTCAGACTTCGCCATGAAGAGGCGGTCGCGCACCTCCTTGGCGACGTTCATGTTGCCAAAATGGCGCACACTAGTCTGGTTCTGCTGCTGCTGCTGCTGCTGCTGCTGCCGTTGCTGTGACTGCTGCTGCTGTTGCTGTGGAGATTGCTACTTTTGCTGCTGCTGCTGCTGCTCCTTCTGGTCCCTCTTAAACTTGAAGCACTCTTTCTTGTAGTGCCCCTCTTTCCAGCAATAGTGGCACTTGCCCTTCTTCCTGCCTCTCTGCTGCCCGGACTGCTGCTGCTGCTGGTTGCGTGAGCCCATGGCCATGAAAGCTGCTTCACTGCTGCTGCTGCCGCCATTGCGCTTTGATGCATTGCGACGCAGTTCCACCTGCACCAGGTGTGTGCAGATGAAGTCGAGGTCGAGAGTTGGCTGGCACTCCAGCGTCTCTCGTACCGTGTCGTAGCTGGTTGGGATTCCCCTCAGCAAGAGGAGGATGAAGCGCGTCTCTTCCACAGGATTGCCAGCCGCTCTCAATTGTTTCGCCAGCTCCTTTGCCCTGTNTACTTCTTGCACAACGTGTCCCACCCCTCCTTTGCAGTAGCCTTGTCACTCACGTACTGAAGATGCGGGTTGGAGATGGTGTTAACAAGCAACCTGTAGGCCTGCCTGTCCTTCTTCTTCCACTCCTCGTACGTCGCTGGTACAACTGCAGAAGAACCCGCATCAGCTGCACCCTTTTGCGGCGTCTTCTCCGCCACCACCTGCGCTACGGTGATGCCTTTTGCCTGTGGAACTGGAGCCGGCTCGTCGCCGCTCACCACCTCCCACGAACCCCTCTCCTCCAAAAGGAGGCGGGTACGAATCTTCCAAAACGTGAAGTTGGCGCGTCCCTCCAGCCTCTCCAAAGGCTGGGCTGCTGTTACAACGCCAGCTGCTGCCATTTTGAGCCTTGGTGATGCTCAGCGCTGCCCTTGGATGGCAGCGCTACCCCTGCTTCTGCTGCTGCTTCTGTCAGAAATCTGTCTGACAGAAAATGGACTGTAGATGCCAGCAGACTGGGAATTTTAAAAAACTGAGCCCACCACTGGAAAATTCAGCTCAAAACCTTTCAGATCGACCCATAAAACAGGGTCATCAACAGGGGATTTTGAAAGATATGCCCTCTTGAAAACAGGGTATGCGTCTGCTCCTACTCCAACTCAGACCAGCCAGTTTGTAAACGGAGTTTCTCCCAAAAGAATCGATGGAATGCAAATATGTTTGCACCAATGCAAAGCTTAGGAAAAATACTACAATTCGCATGTGCCACTTTTTAAATTCGACAAAGAAATGAGAGAGTTATGGTCATCACAAGGCGACAGTCTTGCTCATAGAGAAGAGTGTAGCCCTGGCCGACCTCGTTTTGAGCATAACTCTCAATCCGACCGTTGGATCTTCGCGATCTTGGGCTCGTTGGAAAGCTTATCTCTTGAACTTGAAGATCCAGTGATGGATTGTGAAATCTGGTGAAGTTTTCACCCCAACCCGTCACTCTCAAAGTGACGGCCTGTGCTGGCTGGAAGTGGCAGAACTTGGCTCTGATACCAAATGTNGAGGTACCTTTATCCTAGTCAGCACACTCTGACAAGGCAATCCTTAGACCAAGGACCTTTTTGGATATTTCTCCCATCAGGTCTTGACCCTGGACCTCTTGCCTTTTTCTTTTCTCAGGCTAAGGCATGGAGCCATCACCCATGCCCACCCAGACATCGACGGCCCATGACCCCCGAAACTTCGAAAATTCATATCTCCCAATCCGACTGTTGGATCGGCCTCAAACTTGGACCGTAAACATTTTGCCACCTGGTCTTTCAAATGGTGAAGTCGGATTGGCGATCGGAGCAGGCATCTGGTACTTTCCTGGAACTTGCTCCTGTGGACCTGAAACTGAGCCAGATGGCTGCTTTCCCAACATGCATACAAGCTATGGGACCTAGCGGCTTGAAAGCTCCTCGGGAGCCAAGATGTCGAGTTTGATGAAAGGACACTCGGAGAGTCGTTGGACCCTATTCATGCGCCAATATCAGAAGAGTGGGTTGTATTGCTCGAGACTGGTGATCAGGGACTACAAATCTGGCAGATGGCGCCAGTGAAGGATGGTGCTGAAGGGAGAGTGGCTGTACAGGCTAACATAACGACGGACTTTGAGACTGAGTCGAAGTCGTTCGAGGCTTCTGGTTCAAATTTTGAGGCCGGTGGCTCTTCCTCAAACAGCGGATCACGGGCAGCGTAGGAGCAACAACAGCAACTAAGCCTTGAAGCACCACCAGTAACACTTTGGCCTAGTACGCCCCAGAACAAATCTCCATCCAAGTACGATGCTGAGAGTGTGGAATGTACTGGATTCAGCTGGTCATACCTGGCTTATTGAGAGCTTGTGACCGTAACAGAGGCTACGAACATGCCAAATGCGGCCAAGTGGAAGGAGGTAGTCGATAGCAAACTCGCATCCATTCAAGAGAACAGAACATGGGTTCTGGTTAACAGGCCCCAAACGCGGCGTAGTTGGGTCAAAGTGGGTATTCTGGAAAAAATTCAAGTCGGATGGTACTATATACAAGTAGAAGGCAAAAGTAGTGACGAAGGGGTTTTCCCAGCGTGTAGGCTCGGAGTACGAGGAGAGCTTCATGCGTGTCGTTGCCTTTGCCTCCATCAGATCCATGTTCGATATCGCTGTTGCAAAAGATGTGGAGGTCCACTAGATGGACGTTAAGAGAACTTTCGTCTACGGAAAGCTAGACAAAGAAGTGCTAATGGAAGTGCCCAAGGGAGTTAAAGCTCGAGAGGACAAGGTTTGTAAACTGGGTAAAGCACTCTATGTTGGGAACCATCCGGCTCAATTTCACGTCCACATGAGCAAGTTCCAGGAAAGTACCAAAACCTTGCTCCGATTGTCGATCCAGCTTCACCAATGGAAAGATCAGGTGGCAAAACATCTACGATCCAAGTTTGAGGCCGATCCAACGAACAGATTGGGAGATGTGAAATTTTGAAGTTTCGGGGGTCATGGACCGTAGATGTGTGTGTGGCCATGGATGATGGCTCCATGCCTTAGCCTGAGAAAAGAAAAAGGCAAGAGGTCCAAGGTCAAGACAGGATGGGAGAAATATCCAAAAGAGTCCTTGGTCTTATGATTGCCTTGTCAGAGTGTGCTGACTAGGATAAAGGTACCTCTCCTTACTTTTTAGGTGAGGCGAGATCCTTGTGTACTAGCCATGGCCACATGGCGATTCTCCATGGGTTTGTCGGTTATGTGACCACTAGGAGTGTGCCATGAGAGCATTCTCAAGCTCTTTGGGTTGTGTGTGAGTGGTCAACCTGATTGCTAGGCTGATTTCCTCCCTTGTGTGACATCATGGACTCTAGTGTGTGAGCCTTAGCCTCCATGGCTAAGTGGTGTGGCTTGTGAGTGGGCTGACTTGCCCAAGCTCTAGCTCTATATCTACTCCATCATTTTGAGTGATTCAACAACCATTCTTCAGCACAAGTGATGCTTTTCCAACACACATGCTCGCTGCTCCAAGGCTCCCTCTCTCCTCCAGATCCAACATTTGGTATCAGAGCGAAGTTCTGCCACTTTCAGCCAGCACAGGCCGTCACTTTGAGAGTGACAGGTTGGGGTGAAACCTTCACCAGATTTGACAGACCACCACTGAACTATCAAGTTCAATGGACAAGCTTTCCAACGAGCTCATAATCGCGAAGATCCAACAATCACATTGAGAGTTATGCTCAAAACGAGGTCGGCCAAGGCTACTTTCTTCTCTATGAGTAAGACTGTCGTCTTGTGATGACCATAACTCCCTTGTTTCTTTGTCAAATTTGAAATGTGACCCATAGAAATTGTAGTATTTTTCTTGAGCTTTCCATTGGTACAAGCGTATTTACATTCCATTGATTTGTTTCGGAGAAATGCCGTTTACAAGCTGGCTGGTCTGGGTTGGAGTAGGAGCAGAAGCATACCCTGTTTTGAAGAGGGCATATCTTTCAAAAATCCCCTGTTGATGACCCTGTTTTATGGGTCGATCTGAACGGTTTTGAGCTGAATTTTCCAGTAGTGGGCTCCATTTATCCAAATTCATAGTCTGCATATACAGTCCATTTTCTGTCGGACAGATTTTCGGCATAAGCAGCAGCACAAGCAGGGGTAGCGCCGCCATCCAAGGGCAGCGCTGACCATCATCAAGGCTCAAAATGGCAGTAGCTGGCGTTGTAACAGCAGCCCAGCCTTTGAAGAGGCTGGAGGGATGTGCCAACTTCACGTTTTGGAAGATCCGTACCGACCTCCTTTTGGAGGAGAGGGGCCTGTGGGAGGTGATGAGCGGCGACGAGCCGGCTCCAGTTCCACAGGCAAAAGGCATCATCGCAGCGCAGGTGGTGGCAGGGAAGACGCCGCAAAAGGCTGCAGCTGATGCGGGTTCTTCTGCAGCTATACCAGTGGCGTATGAGGAGTGGAAGAAGAAGGACAGGCAGGCCTTTAGGTTGCTTGTCAACACCATCTCCAACCCAGAGCTTCAGTACGTGAGTGACAAGGCTACTGTAAAGGAGGGGTGGGACACATGCAAGAAGTATGAGAGCAGGGATCCTGCATTCCTCATGCTTTTGGAGGAAAAGATGATGGCGCTGAAATGTAGGATGGTGGAGGGATGGAGGCATATGTGGACAGGGCAAAGGAGCTGGCGAAGCAGCTGAGAGCGGCCAGCAACCCTGTGGAAGAGACGCGCTTCATCGTCCTCTAGCTGAGGGGACTCCAAACCAGCTACGACACGGTGCGAGAGACGCTGAAGTGTCAGCCAACTCTCAACCTCCACTTCATCTACACACACCTGGAGCAGGTGGAATTGCGTCACAATACAGCAAAGCGCAATGGCGACGGCAGTAGTGAAACAGCTTTTGTGGCCACGAGCTCACGCAACGAGCAACAGGAGCAGTAGACTGCGCAGCTGAAGGCAGAAAGAAAGACAAATGACACTACTTCTAGAAAGAAGGACACTACAAAAAGGAGTGTTTCAAGCAGAAGAATGACCACAAGGAGCAGCAGTAGCAGCAGCAGAAGAAGCAAAACCAGGCTGGTGTGTGCCACTTTGGCAACATGAATGTGGCCAAGGAGGTGCGTGGTTCTCTCTTCATGGCGAAGTCTGACATGCCGCAGGTGGAGAAGGCGGATCTTGCATGGTACAAGGACTCAAGATGTACTAAGAGCCTCACACATCACAAGGAGTGGTTTACACAGTTGCTGTTCATCCCTCCCCGTCCTATCGCTATGGGTGATGATCGAGTGGTTTATGCTTGGGCGATTGGCATTGTGGAGATGTGGTTGGAGACCCCACGTGGCATTGAAGTGGGAGTGTTCCATGGCTGTATGTACCTGATGATGCATTCAACCTCCTCTCAGTCTCCTCTCTTAGAAATACAGGACTGCACATCATCTTTGATGATGACTATGGCTACATCCTCAACAAGGATACAGGACAGGAGTTTATCAGGTCCGTGAAGGAGGACGACTTGTACTGCCTGCTGGGGACGACAAAGTTCCTGCGTGAGCAGAGCCTTGTAGCAATGGTGCAGGCGACAGACGGCAAGGTTTGGCATGCGCGCTACGACTACATCGACATGCACGCCTTGCAGCAGCTTCAAGCAAAGTAGATGCTGCGTGACCTGCCTACCATCTGTAACTTTAACCAATAGTTATGCATCAGCTATTTGGAGGGGAAGGAGCACTGGGAGGCGTTCTCTGGAGCAGGGGAACGTGCAAAGGAGGTGTTAGAGCTGGTCCACACGGACTTGTGCGGACCGATGCAGACCCAGAGCTTTGGAGGCTCTAGGTATTTCCTGACCTTCATTGATGATTTCAGCCGTTACACTGCTGTATACCTCCTTTCTTCCAAGGACCAGTGCTTTGACAGGTTCAAGGAGTTCAAAGCCATGGTGGAGAACCAAAGTGGTAAGAAGATCAAGGCGCTATGCAGCAATCGCGGTGGAGAGTACCTGAGCAAGGAGTTCCAGGACTACCTCGCAGCAGGTGGCATCGAGGCGTAGCATACCGCAACGTACTCAACGCAGCAAAACAGTGTAGCAAAACACTCCAACCGTACCATTGTAGAGTCGGCGCGCTCCATGTTGCACGCGGCTCGGCAGACCTACAACTTTTGGGCTTAACTCATGAGAACTGTAGTCTACATCAAGAACCGTAGTCCAACTAAGGCGTTGGAGCAGATGACGCCGTACGAGGCCTGGTTGGACAAGAAATCGAGCGTGGGTCATCTCCGAGCATTTGGCAGCCTGGTGCACATGCATGTGCCCAAGGAGAAGCGTCAGAAATGGGACGCAAGGAGTTCGGAGATGTTGATGATTGGCTACAACATGGCAAGCTAGGCCTATCGCCTCTACGAGAGGGAAACAGGCCACGTCATCATCTCCAAGGATGTCGTCTTCAACGAGAGGAATGTCATTGGAACCAACATTGTCTGGGAAGAGGTAGCAGAACCAACAGCTGACGAGACAGTGGAAGCAGAAATCCTTCGTAACCCAGTCTCTCCCGATCCTTCCTCTCTTGCAACAGTAGGAGAATCACTCTACTCTCCCATGTCTTATGCAGCAGATGCAACAGCCTCATTGGCAAAAGCAGAGGAGGGAGATGTAGCACCACCAGCAGCATCACTTGTACCAGCAGTACCACACCAGCCGCCCGCTAACGCTCCAGCACCTGGTCGCAGGTACCCTCTTAGCGTGCGTTACAAGCCTTGTGAGCGCGGCCATTTCTGGATGCTGCACAAACCAGAACAGATGAACGTCATAGCAGCAGCAGATTTAGATGAGCCAACGTCATACAAGGAGGTCATGGCTGCACCCGATGCAGCAGATGGGGCACAAGCCGTGCAGCAGGAGATGCACTTGCAACTAGACAACGGCACGTGGGAGCTGACTAAGCGTCTACCTGGACATAAGGTGATCAAGTGCAAGTGGGTGTTCAAGAAGAAGCGGGGAGCAGATGTTAACCTAGAAAAGTACGAGGCGAGGCTGGTCGCCAATGGCTACTCGCAACAGGAGGACATCCACTACACAGAAACGTTTGTCCCTGTTGCAAAGTTGCCTCAATGCGCACACTCTTCTCATATGCAGCAGCTGAGGACTTCGAGGTTCACCACATGGATGTCAAGACGGCATTCTTGAATGGTGACTTGGAGGAGGAGATCTACATGGAGCAGCCTGAGGGGTTCATTATGGATGGCCAGGAGCACCTGGTTTGCGAGCTCCAAAAGTCGCTGTACGGCCTCACGCAAGCGTCGCGTGCTTGGAATCAAAAGTTGGATGTGGCATTGCAGCGCATGGGGTTTGAGCGTAGTGAGTGTGACTACAGCGTCTATCGCTGGCAACATGGTCATGACGTACTCATCATCATCGTCTATGTGGATGACATGCTCCTCCTTTCCAACAGCATGTCTGCACTGCAAGAGTTCAAGGAAGCCATGCAAGAGCGATTCCAGATGTCTGATCTTGGGGAGGCATCATACTTCCTTGGTATCCAGATCACGCATGACCGCAAGTCACGCTCTCTCTCGCTGCAGCAGAGCCGCTACATCAAGGATGTTTTGCAACGATTAGGTATGGCAGAGGCAAAACCCTTCGGCACGCCGCTGGAGACGCTGCAGTACCTCGTGAGCTTCAATGGAGAAGCAAATGCATCTGAGCAACAGAAGCACCAGAGCGCCGTTGGTAGCCTCATGTACCTGATGGTGGCAACCAGGCCGGACCTCGCACAGGCTGTTAGCGCTGTGAGCCAGTACATGGCAAACCCCAGACCAAAGCACCAGAAGGCAGTGAAGTGGATCTTCCGCTACCTTGCTGGAATCATTAACGTCGGCATCACCTACAACGGCAACGACAACAGCATCATCGGTTACACAGATGGGATTGGGCTTCAAATCCTGAGACCCGCAAGTCCATCTTTGGACATGTGTCGCTCATGAATGGTGGGGCCATTAGCTAGTGCAACAAGCGGCAGGTGGTCATGGCCACCTCAAGCACAGAAGGTGAGTACGTCTCTCTCAGCTTTAGAGCCAAGGAAGCAGTTTGGCTTGAGTGTCTCATGGTAGAGATGAGTGGAAGTGCAGCAGTTCCAGTTCCAGTGCGCGTCGACAACCAAAGCGCTATCGCACTCGCCAAGAATCCTTAGCACCATGCACGTACCAAGCACATTGACATCGCATATCACTTCATCATGCACATGGTGCACAAGGGTGCTATCAAGCTAGAGTTTACTCCAACCAGCAAGCAGGTCGCTGATTTCTGCACCCAGCCTGTGTGTTGGATCTGGAGGAGAGAGGGGGCCTTGGAGTAGCAAGCATGTGTGACTGGAAGGGCATCACTTGTGCTGAAGAATGGTTATTTAATCACTCAAAATGATGGAGTACATGTAGAGCTAGAGCTTGGGCAAGTCAATCCTCTCACAAGCCACACCACTTAGCCATGGAGGCTAACGCTCACACACTAGAATCCATAATCTCACACAAGGGAGGAAATCAACCTAGCAATCAGGCAGACCACTCACACACGACCTAGAGAGCTAGAAAATGCTCTCATGGTATACTTCTAGTAGTCACATAACCCACAATCCTATGGAGAATCGCCATGTGTCCATGGGTTGCACAGAAGGATCTCACCTCACGTAAAAAGTAAGGAAAGGTAAATTTATCCTAGTCCGCACACTCTGACAAGGCAATCCTAAGACCAAGGTCATTTTTGGATATTTCTCCCATCAAGTCTTGACCCAGGACCTCTTGCCTTTTTCTTTTCTCTGACTAAAGCATGGGGCCATCGCCCATGGTTACCCGCAGATGAGTGGTCGATGACCCCGGAAACTACGAGAATGCATATCTCCCAATCTGACTGTTGGATCGGCCTCAAACTTGAACCGTAGACATTTTGCCACATGATCTTTCTGATGGTGAAGTTGGATTGACTAGCTGACTAGGCGTCTTGTACTTTCCTGGAAGTTGCTCCTGTGGACCTGAAACTGAACCAGATGGCTCCTTTTTCAAAGAGTAACTATTTTCCCTGTGATCAAAAGGGGGACGGGAAGGTTCTAAAAGACATCTTAGAACATTCCAAGGTCCTTCTTGGTGGCTGGCGGCTCTTGGCGGTAGTATGGAGCGCCATGTAGGCAGGGAGGATGATGCAATCGAGATTGCCCCCAAAGTTGCTCATCTAAGGCTCCTCGAAGCCTTTGCGTGCCTAGTCTAGAGATGTTAGACCTAGAGGAGAGAAGGAGCCTTGGTGTAGCGAGCATGAGAACTTGAAGGGCATCACTTGTACTGAAGTATGGTTCTTGAATCACTCAAAATGATGGAGTACATATAGAGCTAGAGCTTGGACAAGTCATGGAGGTAAAGGCTTACACACTAGAGTCCATCAACTTATACAAGTGAGGAAATCAGCCTGGCAATCAGGCTGACCACTCACACACGACCTAAAGAGCTAGAAACTACTATTATGGCACACTCCTTGTGGTCACATAATCTACGATCCAATGGAGAATTGCCATGTATCGATGGCTAGCACACAACGATCTCTTCTCACCTAAAACGTAAAGAGAGGTACCTTTTTCCTAGCGAGTACACTCTGACAAGGCAACCCAAGAATCTAAGACCTTTTTGGATGTTTCTCTTATCAGGATTTGACCTTATACCTCTTACCTTTTCCTTTTTTTGGGCTAAAGCATGGGGCCATCGCCTGGATATCGGCGATCGATGACCCCGAAAAGTTTGAAATTTTATATTTCTCAATCCCACGATTGGATCAGCCTGAAACTTGGACCGTAGACATTTTCCCACCTAGTCTTTCCAATGATGAAGTCGGATTGATAATCAGAGTAGGCATCTGGTAGTTTACTAAAACTTGCTCCCATGCACCTGAAACTAAGCCGAATTGTTCCTTTCCCAACAACTCCTTTGGCCAAAAAGACGTAGGTTTTGCAGAGCCGTATGCAGCATGGAGTGCGCTGACTAAACGATGGCACCGTTGGCGCGTTCTGTTACGGCACGGTACGCTGCGCCTTGATACCTTTTGCTGCAAGATAGTCTTAGAACTCCTTGCTCAGGTACTCTCCACCACGGTCGCTGTATAACGCCTTGAATTTCTTGCCAGTGTGGTTCTCCACCATGACCTTAAACTCCTTGAACCTGTCAAAGCACTAGTCCCTGGAGGAAAGGAAATGCACAGCAGTGTAACGGCTGAAATCACCTTCTCACCTTTATTGATGATTTCAGCCATTACACTACTGTGTACTTCCTTTCCTCCAAGGACAAGTGCTTTGGCAGGTTCAAGGAATTCAAGGCCATACTGGAGAACCAGACTGGCAAGAAAATCAAGGCGCTACGCAACGAGCGCGGTGGAAAGTACCTGAGCAAGGAGTTCCAGAACTACCTCGCAGCAGAAGGTATCAAGGTGCATTGGACCGCGTCTTAGCAGAACGCGCCAATCATACCATTGTTGAGTCAGTGCGCTCCATGCTACAAGCGGCTCAGCTGACCTACATCTTTTGGACGAATCACTGCTTGGGAAAGGAGCCATCCGGCTCAGTTTCAGGTCCACAAGAGCAAATTCCAGGAACTTACAAGATGCTTGCCCCGATAGTCCATCCTACTCCACCATTGGAAAGAACAGGTGGCAATAGATCTACGGTCCAAGTTTGAGGCCGATCCAATGGTCGTACTGGGAGATATGAATGTTCAAAACTTATGGGGTCATCGACCGCCAATATCCGCGTGACCATGGGCGATGGCTCCATGCCTTACCCTAAGAAAAGAAAAAGGCAAGGGGTCCAGGGTCAAGACCTGATAGGAGAAACATCCAAAAAGGTCCTAGATACTCTGTTTGCCTTGTCATAGAGTGCTGACTAGAAAAAGGGTACATCCTTACTTTTAAGGTGAGGTGAGATCCTTATGTGCTAGCCATGGACACATGGCGATTTTCCATTGGATTATGGGCTATGTGACCACTAAGAGTGTGCCATGAGAGTATTTTCTAGCTCTTTAGGTCGTGTGTGAGAGGTCACCCTGATTGCTAGGCTTATTTCCTCTCTTGTGGGATATTACAGACTCCAGGATATGAGGTTTAGCCTCCTTGGCTTAGTGACTTGCCCAAGCTCTATCTCTATATGTACTCCATCATTTTGAGTGATTGAAGAACCATTCTTCAGCTCAAGTGCTGTCCTTCTAGTCCCTCATGCTCGCTGCTCCAAGACTCCCTCTCTCCTCTAACTCAATAGTACTGAGCACTCCGGTGTACATCAAGAACCGCAGTCCAACCAAGATCCTAGAGCACATGACTTTGTTAAAGGCCTTGTTTGGTAAGAAGCCAAGCGTGGTTCATCCTCGCGCGTTTGGCAGCTTGGTGCTTATGTTTGTACCGAAGGAGAAGTTGTAGAAATAGGATGCAAAGACTGCATAGATGCTGATGATCGACTATGAGGTGGCAAGCAAGGCGTATCGTCTCTATGAGAGGAATACTGGCCAGGCCATCATCTCCAGGGATGTCGTCTTGAACGAGAACAACGTTATCGGCACCAACATTTTCTGTGAAGAAGCAGCAAAAGCAACAGCTGACGAGGCAGTGGCAAAACATATCCTTCCTGACGTAGTCTCTCCTGATCCTTCCTCCACTATGAGAGTTGGAGAACCAATCTATTCTCCCATATCTGATGCAGCAGATACAACGGCCTCATTGGAAGTAGAGGAAGAAGATACACCACCATCAGTAGGAGCAGTTGTGCTAGTAGCACCGCGCTAGCCGCCTGCTAACGCTCTAGCACCAGGTCGTAGGTACCTTTTACGGTCCGCTACAAGCCTAGTGAGCGCGGGCATTTCTAGATGCTCCAAAAACCAAACTAGATGAACGTCGCACTTGCAGCAGACTCTAATGTGCCAACGTCGTACAAGGAGGCCATGCCATCACTACATGCGGCAGATTGGGCGTAAGTTTTGCAGCAAGAGATAGAGTGGCAGCTCGGCAACGGTACGTGAGAGTTGACTGAGCGTCCACCTGGACGCAAGGTAATCAAGTACAAGAGGGTATTGAAGACAAAAGGGGGCGCAGATGGCAACGTTGAAAAGTACAAGGCAAGGCTGGTTGCCAAAGACTACTCGCAGCAAAAGAGCATCGATAACATAGAAACCCCTGTTGCCAAATTTGCCATTGTGCGTACGCTCCTTTCCTACGTAACAAGAAAGGACTTTGAGGTCCACTACATGGATGTCAAGACGTTGTTCCGAAACGGTGACCTAGAGGAGGAGACTGACATGGAGCAGCCAGAGGGGTTCGTCATGGATGGCCAGGAGTTCCTTGTTTGCAAGCTGCAGAAGTCGCTGTACGGCCTCAAGCAAGCGTCGCGTGCTTGGAACCAGAAGTTGGATGCGGCGTCGCAGTGCATGGGGTTCGAGCGCAACGAGTGCGACTACGGTATCTATCGCTGGCAGCATGAGTATGAGGTCCTCATCATCGTCGTCTATGTGGATGATATGTTCCTCTTTTCCAAAAACATGTCTACACTAGACAAGTCCAAGGAGGCCACACAAGAACGATTCCAGATGTCTGATCACATGGAGGCATCATACTTCCTCGACATCCACATCGCGCATGACCACAAATCACGCTCTCTCTCGCTGCAACAGAGCCGCTACATCAAGGATGTCTTGCAGCAGTTCAGCATGGCACAGGCCAAACCGGTCGGCACGACCCTGGAGACATGGCAGTACCTCGTGAGCTTCAATTGGGAAGCAGATATATCTAAGCGGCAGAAGTACCAGGGCGCCGTCGGCAGCCTCATGTACCTGATGGTTGCAACCAGGCCAGACCTCGGACAGGCTGTTAGCGCTATGAGCCAGCACATGGCAGACCTCGGAACTGAGTACTAGAAGGCAGTGAAGCGGATCTTCCACAACCTTGCTAGAACCATCAACATCGACATCACATGCAACGGCAACGACAACAGCATCATCCCCTACATAGACGCAGATTGGGCTTCAAATTCCGAGGACTGCAAATCCATCTTTGGACATGTGTTCCTTATGAATAGTGGTACCATCAGCTTGTGCAGCAAGCAGAACATGGTCGTGGCCACCTCGAGAACAGAAGCTGAGTATGTCTCTCTCAGCTTTGGACTTAAGGAAACAGTTTGGCTTCAATGTCTCATGCCTGAGATGAGTGGGAGTGCAGCAGCTCCAGGTCTTGTGCGCATCGAGATCCAGAGCGGAATCGCACTCGCAAACATTCCCGAGCACCATGCATGCACTAAGCATATTGATGTCGCTTATCACTTCATCACGCACATGGTGTAGGAGGGTGCTATCAAGCTCAAGTTTACTCCAACAAGCAAGCGAGTTGCTAATTTCTGTACCAAGCTAGTGACCTGTGAAAAGCAGCAGTTGTACATGAAGGCATGTGGACACAGCGTATTCTGACTACGGCAAAATGGGAGGATGTTGGAAAAGGAGCCATTCGGCTTAGTTTCATGTCCACGGGAGGAAGTTCCAGAAAATTACCAGATACCAGCTCTGATCCTCCATCTGATGGGGCACGTCGGTCTCATTCTGTTGCTGCTGCTGTTGCTAACGCTACTATTACTGCTGCTGCTGTTGTTGTGGAGATTGCTACTTTTGCTACTGATGCTATTACTCCTTCTGTGTAACGGGAGGGCCGCTTCGGCCCTCCCGTCTCGCTAAAGCGAGGAGTGGTTGCGCACCATCCCTCGCGTCTCTAACGGCTGGCCGGTGGCCAGCACTTCTCTGGCCGCCGGCCAGCTCCCTGCCGGCCAAGTGAGTTGCCGGCCACCGGTCGGCGAGCCACCAGCCACCCATCGCGGCCTCAGCCTGATCGGCGGCTGAGAGGCCACGAGGGCCTCGAGGGCGAAGCCTCGTGGCCTCATGGCCTCGTGTCCTTGCCCCCCCTTGCACTCCTTGGTAACGAGCAAGAGAGGACGACGGATAGGGGGAGCGAGGGTGAGGACAAAATGACTGGCGCGAAATCACCAGCGTGCCTCCCACGTGACGATTTCACGACAAAACGNGCCACCAGCCACCCATCGCGGCCTCAGCCTGATCGGCGGCTGAGAGGCCACGAGGGCCTCGAGGGCGAAGCCTCGTGGCCTCATGGCCTCGTGTCCTTGCCCCCCCTTGCACTCCTTGGTAACGAGCAAGAGAGGACGACGGATAGGGGGAGCGAGGGTGAGGACAAAATGACTGGCGCGAAATCACCAGCGTGCCTCCCACGTGACGATTTCACGACAAAACGACAAAACGTGAATCGAAGTTCGTTAACGACAAACTCCGACATAAAACGAATGAAACAACTCGTGCAAACACACGAGTTTGAGGTAAAACCCCCGGTTTGGGTCCCAAATCAGGGGTTTGGTTGAAACAGAAATGGGCCTCCGGAAACTTGAAATATTCGAGTGTCCCTGCTCTGGGTCATTGATGACAATTGCCCCTCAATCTTGCGCAAGGGGTAAATCCCTGATGCGGACTGAGAACGCCATTCTGCGAACTCTGACGACGACTTCAGAGCAAGAGCTAGAGACTCAGCGCGTTACATTCTACTACCTCTTAAACTTAAAAAAAATCTAGTGCCGGTCTTTTAGGCAATATGGCACTTGTCTTCCTTCTTACCTCATGTTGAATAAATTGTTGCTATTGCAGCGGGTTACATGAGCTTGTGGCTCTGCCATGAACTGCAAAAGAGGGGTAGGACACGTGCAAAGAAGTATGAGAGCAAGGATTCTGCATTCCTCATACTTTTGGAGGAGAACATGATGGCGTTGAAAATGCAGGGTATAGAAGGGATGGAGACGTACTTGGACTGGACAAAGGAGCTGGCGAAGTTTCTCAAAGTGGACAGCAATCCTGTGGAAGACATAGGCTTTGTCCTCCTCTTAAAGAGGGGACTCCTAACGAGCTATGACATGGTGCAAGAGACATTGGAATGCCAGGTCACTCTCAATGTGGACTTCATCTGCTCACACCTCGTCCAGGTAGAATTGGGTTACAATGTAGTAAAGAGCAATGGCGGCAGGAGCAGTAGTGAAGCAGCTTTCATGGCCATGGGCTCACGTACCCATCAGCATGAGTAGTACGGGCAGCACAGAGGCAAAAAGAAAGGCAAGTGCCACTATTGCAAGAAAGAGGGGGACTATAAAAAAGAGTGCTTCAAGGTCAAGAGGGACCACAAGGAGCAGCAGCACCAGCAGCAAAAACAGCAATCTCCAAGATAACAACAGCAACACTCATAGCAATGTCGGCACTAGCTGCAGCAGCAGCAAAACCAGACCAGCGTACACCATTTTTGCAACATGAATGTGGCCAAGGAGGTGCGCGACTGCCTCTTCATGACTAAGTCTGACATGTTGGATAAGAAGAAGGCGGATCTGACATGGTACAGGGACTCATGATGTACCAAGAGTCTGGCGCACCACAAGGAGTAGTTTACGTTGCTGCTCCGCATTCCCTCCTGACCGAATGCTTTTGGTGACTATCAGGTGGTACATAATGAGGGTATTGGCATTGTGGAGATGTGATTAGAAACCCAGCATGGCATTGAAGTGGGAGTGTTCCATGACATGCTGTACGTACCCAATGCTGTGTTTTATATTCCCTCATTGTCCTCTCTTACCAACACATGACTACAAAATGGACTACAAAATGTAGCAGAATGGCGTAGCAAAATAAGCCAAACGCATCATCATTGAGTTGGCACGTTCCATTCTGCACACGGCTCGGCTCACCTATGACCTTTGGACAGAATCACTAAGCACTGTAATGTACATCAAAAAGCGCAGTCCAATCTATTCCCTGGAGCAAATGACATCGTACAAGGCGTAGTTTGGAAAGAAGCCGAGCATGGGTCATCTTCGCTTGTTAGGTAGCTTCGCGTGTATGCACGTGCCGAAAGAGAAGCAGCAGGAATGGGACACAAAGAGCGTGTATATGCTGCTGATCGGCTATGACGTGGCAAGCAAGGCGATCGTTGATACAAGAGGGATACTGACAACGCCATCATCTTCAGGGATGTCATTTTCAACAAAAAACACGTCATCGTTACCACCATCATCTACGAAGAGGCAGTACAAAAAGCAGCGGATAAAGGAGTAGGAGCAGACATTCTCCCTGATCCTGCGTCTCCTGAACCTTCCTCTACTATGACATAGAGAGAACTACCATATCCTCCCATGTCAGAGGTAGCAGATACAGCGGCCTCATCTACACAAGCTGAGGAAGAAGATGCACGGCCAACAGAAGGAGTACTTGTGCCAACAACACCGTGCCAGCCGCCTGCTGACGCTCCAGCCGACAAGCATTAGTAGGCTGCAAGTGGGGTACTGTTGGCACAACAGGTCCTGCCGATGGTGGTGCGTCTTCTTTTTCCGCTTTTGCTGATAAGGTCGCGGTGTCTATTGCATCAGACATGGGAGAAAATAATGGTTCTCCCACTATCACAGTACAGGAAGGTTTAGGAGAGGCGAGGTTAGGGAAAATGTCTACTCCCACTACTTCATCAGCTACTAATTCTATTGCCTCTTTGCAGATGATCTTGGTGCTGATGACGTTTCTTGCATTGAAAATGACATCCCTGGAGATGATGACAAGGCCACTATCCCCCTTGTAGAGATGATAAGCCTTGCTTGTCATGTCATAACCCATCATTAGGACTGCGCGCTCTTCAAGTCCCATTTTGGTCGCTTCTTACTCGAGACGTGCATGTGCAATAAGCTTCCAATCGTGTGAAAATGACCCACGCTCGGCTTCTTACGGAATCACGGCTTGTACGGCGTTATCTGCTCTTGGGTCTTGCTTGGAGTGTGCTTCTTGTTGTACATCGTAGTGCTCACAACTTTGGCCCAAAAGTTGTAGATGAGCCAAGCCGCATGCAGCANTGTCATAACCCATCATTAGGACTGCGCGCTCTTCAAGTCCCATTTTGGTCGCTTCTTACTCGAGACGTGCATGTGCAATAAGCTTCCAATCGTGTGAAAATGACCCACGCTCGGCTTCTTACGGAATCACGGCTTGTACGGCGTTATCTGCTCTTGGGTCTTGCTTGGAGTGTGCTTCTTGTTGTACATCGTAGTGCTCACAACTTTGGCCCAAAAGTTGTAGATGAGCCAAGCCGCATGCAGCATGGAGCTTGCCAACTCAACAATGGTCCGGTTAGTGTGTTTTGCTATACCGTTCTGCTGCGGTGAGTATGGCGCAGTGCGTTACGCCTTGATGCCTAGTACTGCGAGGTAGTCCTATAACACCTTGCTCAGGTACTCTCCACCCGATCGCTACGCAACGCCTTGATTTTCTTGCCGGTCTAGTTCCGCACTATGGCCTTGAACGCTTTGAACCTGTCAAAGCACTGGTCTTTGGAGGAAAAGAATTGCACAACAGTGTAATGGCTGAATCATCAATGAAGGTGAGAAAATGCCTAGAGCCTCCAAAGATCTGGGTCTGCATCGGGCCTCACAAGTCTATGTCAACCAGTTCAAGCACTTGCTTTGCGCGCTCTCCTGCTCCACAGAACGCCTCGTAATGCTACTTCTCCATCAAACAGCCGATGCACAATAACTGCTCAAAGTTGGAAATGGTACGCAAGTCACGCACCATTTGCTTTGTTTGAAGTTGTTACAAGGCCCGCATGACATTGTGGTCATAGCGCACATGCCAGATTTTTCCATTTGTCGCTTGCACCACTATTGCAAGACTCTGCTCGCGGAGGATTTTGCTTGCCCCCTAAAGGCGGCAAATGTCGCCTTCCTTCACTACTTGGCCAACTCCTCTCCTATTTCCTTGTCTAGGATGTAGCCATACTCGTTGTCTAAGACGACTCGCTGTCCTGTGTTGGTGAGAGAGGACTCTCAAAGAAGATTGAACACAACATTAGGTACGTATAGCACGGCATGGAAAACTCCTATTTCAATGCCACGCGGGGTCCTTAACCACATCTCCACAATCTGAATCCCCTTAGCATAAACCACCCGATCATCACCCAAAGCAATCGGTCAGAAGGGAATGGAGAGCACCTGCGTAAACCACTCCTTGTGGTGTGTCATACTCTTGGTACACCCGCAATCCTTGTACCATGCCACACCTGCCTTTTCCTTGTGTGATATGTCAGACTTTGCCATGAAGAGGTGGTCGCGCACCTCCTTGGCAACGTTCATGTTGCCAAAAGGGCGCACGCTGGTCTGGTTTTGCTCCTGCCACTGCTGCTGCTAATGACGTTGTTGTGATTGCTGCTGCTGTTGCTCTTGTCCCTCTTTAACTTGAAGGAATCTTTCTTGTAGTGACTCTCTTTCTGACAAGTGGCAGTTGCCGTTCTTCTGGCCTTTGTGTTGCATGGACTACTACTACTGCTGGTTCCGTGAGTCCATGGCCATGAAAGCTGCTTCATTACCGCTGGTGCCGTGATTGCGCTTAGCTGTATTGTAACGTAGTTCTATGTGCACCAAGTACGTGCATATGAAGTCCAGGGCGAGAGTCGGCTGGTACTCTAATGTCTCTTGCACCGTATCACACCTCGTTAAGAGTCCCCTGAGCAATGGGAGGACAAAAAATGTGTTCCACAGGGTTACCGACTGCTTTTAGTTGCTTCACCAGCTCCTTTGCCCTGTCCAAGTACGCTTCCATACTTTTGCCACCCTCCATTTCTCCTCCAAAAGCATGAGGAATGCAGGATCTTTGCTCTCATACTCCTTGCACAACGTGTCCTATTCCTCTTTTGCAGTAGCCTTGTCACTCATGTACTAAAGATGCGGGTTGTAGATAGTATTGATAAGCAGCCTGCGGGTTTCCCTATCTGTCTTCTTCCCCTCCTCGTATCCCGCCGTTGCAGTTGTAGATGAACTTGCATCTATTGCACCTCTATACGGCATCTTTCCCGCTACTTCCTCACTACGATGATGCCTTTTGAGTATGGAGGCGGGGCGCGCTCATCGCCGCTCACCACATCTCTCAAGCCCCTCTACTCCAAAAGGAGGTGGGTACGGGTCTTCCAAAGCATTAAGTTGGCACGTCCTTCCAGCCTCTCCAAGGGCTAAGCTGCTGTTACCACACCTGCTTCTGCCACTTTGAGCTTTGGTGATGGTCAGCCCTGCCCTTCAGTTGGGGTGTTATCCATGCTTCTGCTACTGTTTCTGCCAGAAATCTTTCCCACAGAAAATGGACTCTAAATGCCAGTACACTGGGAATTTCAGAATCTAAGCCGACCATTGGAAAACTCAGCTCAAATCCTTTCGGTTTGATGCATAAAACAGATCATTCATAGGGGATTTTGAAAAATATGTCCTCTTGAAAATAGGGTGTGCTTCTGCTCCTACTCCTACTCAGACAAGCCAGCTTGTAAGCCGCATTTCTCCCAAACCAATCAATAGAATGCAATTTTTTCACTAATGCAATGTTCTGGAAAAATACTACAATCTGCATGTGCCACATTTTATATTTGCCAAACAAACGAGAAAGTTATGGTCATCACAAGGTGACAATCTTACTCATAAAGAAGAGTGTAACCCAGGTCGGTCTCATTTTGAGCATAATTCTGAATCCAACCGTTGGATCTTTGCGATAATCAGCTCGTTGGAAAACTTGTCTTCTGAACTACAAGATGCAAAGTAACGGGCTGACCTAGCTGGTCGTGTGCAAACTTGGCTGTGATACCAAGTGTATGATCTGGAGGAGAGAGGGACCCACGGAGTAGCAAGCATGTGGGACTGAAAGGGCATCACGTTTGCTTAAGAATGGTTGTTGAATCACTCAAAATGATGGAGTATATATAGAGCTAGACCTTGGATAAGTCTGCCATCTAACAAGCCACACCACTTAGCCATGGTGGCTAAGTCTCACACACAAGAGAGGAAATCTGCCTAGCAGTTAGGCTGACCACTCACACATGACCTACAGAGCTTGAGAATGCTCTCATGGTACTCTCCTAGTGGTCACATGATCCAAAATCCCATGGAGAATCGCCATGTGTCCATGGCTATCACACAACGATCTCACCTCACGTAAAAAACAAGGATATGGACCTTTTTCCTACTCAACAGACTCGCATAAGGCAGTCGAAGAATCTAGGACCTGTTTGGATGTTTCTCCATCAGGTCTTGATCCTAGACCACTTGCCCTTTTTTTTTTCTCAGGCTATGGTATGGAGCCATCGTCCATGGTCACCCAATTATTGGCGGTCAATGATCCAAGAAACTTCACAGTTTAATATCTCCCAATTAGACTGTTCGATCCTCCTCAAAGTTGAATCGTAGTTATATTGCCACCTGATATTTCTAATGCAGAAGTTGGATTGATGATCAGAGGAGACATCTGGTAGTTTTTTGGACTTTGCTCTTGTGGATTTGGAACTCAGCCAAATGGCTCTTTTCCCAACAAGAGCCTCGAAAGGTGTTGGTGAGCATCAGGCTACACAAGTCTAAGTGGACAAGCTCTAGTACCTTCTTTGCACGCTCCCCTGCTTGAGAGAATACTTCGCGATGCTGCTTTCCCTTGAAAGAAAAGATATAATACTCGTTCTCAAAGTTACAGATCGTGGGCAAGTTGTTGGAACTTGAGGAGAGAGGGAGCCTTGGAGTAGCGAGCATGTGTGATTGGAACGGCATCACTTGTGCTTAAGAATGGTTGTTCAATCACTCAAAATGATGGAGTATATATAGAGCTAGAGTTTGGCCAAGTCAGCCCTCTCACAAGCCACACCACTTAGCCATGGAGGCTAAGGCTCACACACTAGAGTCCATAATCTCTCACAAGGGAGGAAATCAGCCTAGCAATCAGGCTGACCACTTACACACGACCTAGAGAGCTAGAGAATGCTCTCATGGCACACTTCTATTGGTCACATAATCCACAAACCCATGGAGAATCACCATGTGTCCATGGCTAGCACACACGGATCTCACCTCACCTAAAAAGTAAGGAGAGGTACCTTTATCATAGTCAGAACACTCTGACAAGGCAATCCTAAGACCAAGGACCTTTTTGGATATTTCTCCCATCAGGTCTTGACCCTGGACCTCTTGCCTTTTTCTTTTCTCAGGCTAAGGCATGGAGCCATCGCCCATGGTCACCCGGACATCGACGATCGATGACCCCAGAAACTATGAAAATTCATATCAACCAATCCGACCGTTGGATCGGCCTCAAACTTGGGGCGTAGACATTTTTCCACCTGATCTGTTGAATGAAGAAGTTGAATTGACGATCGGAGCAGGCATCTGGTACTTTCCTGGAACTTGCTCCTGTGGACCTGAAACTGAGC